>CM017902.1:22768351-23340851 GCA_008369825.1 Triplophysa tibetana
AAAGCTGCAAGCAGCATTAGCGGGTTCGAGCGATTCAAGGTGTCTGAGGCACGTCTGCCAGGCTCAGGAATAGCACCATAGCAGATCCACGACAGACGACACTTAGCACACCAAGTAAAATGTCAGAACGTGTTATACAGTTGCAGAGACATAGATCTTGCTAAAAGGTTGCTAAGCTAATCCGTTTGGTTGCTATGGGGTGCAATGCCACCTGCCAATAATAACACATCAAACCACAAGTCATGCAAAACAACCCCATTGTCTCTACGATGCTCTATTGCAGAGATAGAGGTCCAGCTTAATGGTTGCTAAGTGAACAGTTTAGTTGCTAAGGTGTGGTATGGCACCTGCCAATTGATAACACATTAAGCCACAAGTGAAATTAACAGAACCCCTGTGTCTCTACAATATTCAACTGCAGAAATATAGGTCTGTGTTAATGGCTGTAAAGCTAATCTGTTTAGTTGCTATGGGCATAGCTTGTCACCTGTTATATTATAATACACTTTTCCATGAGTAGAACTAAGTAACTTCTTTGTCTCCATGACATTATATTGCAGAGATATAGGTCTATTTTGTTAATTTAATGCATATTTTTCAAAATAGCCGCTTATGTGTTTTGATGAATTAATATTGAATAAAAAATCTAGGACCATTTTAAATGGATACATTGATTCATATTCATGAATACATTGTGGTCAGTAGGACATTGACATTGTCTGCAAAAATATTTTAGAAGGCCTTGCCATTTCAATTATGTTTCTTTGGTACACACACATCACATGACAAATCCCATTTCTTCCTGATTTTGATGTTTGGTTCGAACTTCAGGAAGTCATGTTTACCATGTCTAAATGTCTAAATGCATTGAGTTGCTGCCATGTGACTGGCTGAGTAGCAATTTGGGTTAACATGCAATTTAACTGGTGTACCTAATAAAGGTGTGTTATATATATCAACACTCATCTTAAAAGCAGCCAGAAATGTGCTATAATTATAGATGTCTAAATATGCAGCAACGTTTAATGTGTAATACATATAATTTCTAACACTGTCTTCCTGTGAGACACATTTCATTACACACACATGCACAGTCTCGATCACACAAGACACACAGAACTATCCGGTGCATTCACACTCTTTTATCGTTCCTTTATCAAAGCTACATGCATTGTGATTTGGTGACTCTATAAGAAAGCCATTGAAATGAATGATATTTCACCTTTTTGACTCCTATGAAGGAATGCCTCTTCCTATGAGCATAACATTTTGCATGCTTGTTAAGTGTCTTAATATGTATAATAGTACTAAATGGCAAGTCAGTTGGATTATTTATTAAGGAGTAGCGACCTATAACATACTCGTTTCACGCTAATATAATAAAGGACCCTGTTATGGTCACAAAACTAAACAAAACTCAACATGTTTTTGATGATTATTGACCTAGAGAGTCCAAAGAAATGAACTGAGGTGGAAATTTTGACATTGCTTGAAAATCCTTAAACAAGTTTGCAAAAGTAGGTTTTTTACATCATCACCAATAACTCACAAACCATTTGATAGACATCAATGGTTCAAGAGGCAAAGTTGTTATGAATAAGGAGATCTATCGTTTGATATCAATAGTTTGTGTATTAGTCAATGTCACGTGACACACAGTTGTCTAGGCCACAAAAGACATGCACATTTTGCCATTTTTACTATTATAGCGCCACCTAGAGTCCAAACGCCATGTTCTTTTGTAGGTGACCTCAGAGTGATGGTCTACACATATGTTCCGAGGCCCATGATGATATGTTAAGCCGTTCTAGATTTATGGGCATTTTAATTTGATAGGCTCCGCCCATTTTTTTATTTTTGCGCCCCTAAGTGACCGTGAAAGGAAATTTCTACTTTTTTTCGATAATTATTTACAATCACTTTCCACAGAAGTCATCTGCATTGTTTTGGTTCCGTTAAGTCGAAAAACCAACGACTAGTTTGCGAAAGTAGGTTTTTGACATCATCAGCGATAACTCACGAACCGTTCGATCGACAGAAGTTGTTCCAGAGGCAAAGTTGTTCAGAATAAGGAGAACTATCATTAGATATCAATAGTTTGGGTATATGTCAAATGTCACGTGATACACAATTGTTTAACCACTTCTAAAACGTTATTTCGCCCCCCAGTGGCCGAATGAGTTCACATTTCTTACAGACCTTAAGGACCATGAGACGAATAAGCCCAGCGAGTGTCGTTTTGATCGGTCTCAGTTAACCTGGTGTAATGAGCGCTCAAATTTCATTGACCAATGGCGGCCATGTTTTTTGAGATACGCCAATGTAGTTTTAGATATTCATGTAGCATGAGACAAAGACCCACCATACCAAATATATAGTCATTCGGGCAAAGGGTTGCGTAGTTATAGCCATTTTCTAGCTCATTCAAATTATAGCGACACCTAGTTGCCAAACGCCGCAGTTTTTTTATTGTGTCCCCGGATTGAGGGTCTACACATATGTTCCAAGCCCCATGAAGATATCTCAAACAGTTCACGAGTTATGGCCGTTTTAGCCAAATCTGCCACTTCCGGTTTGGACGTTTTAGCGCCACCTAACGGCCGTGAATGGAAAATTCAACTTTTTTTTGATAATTATTCATATTCACACTCCAAAGAATTAATCAGCGTTGGTTTGGTTCCGATAGGGCAAAAATCCAGGGACTAGTTCATTTTTTTTTTTTTTCATAAAATGCTAATTAGCGAAAAATCTATAATGACGGAAATGAAATCGGAGATATACGTTTTTTTTAGTTTGGAGCCAATGATTACACTGATATAAGACACTTGGGTGTGCGACAAACGGTTAAGGAGTAACAAGCGCAAACGCGTTTGTCATCGCTGTAGCGCCACCTATGGGTCGATTTGGCTGGCTCCGTGTATCTGAGTAGCGACAAGGACTACTACCATCTGACCGAGTCTCAGCTTTGTCGGCCTTACGGTTTGGGCTGCACGATCAGTTTTATGGCAGAATAATAATAAGAAGAAGAAGAAGAATAAAACCAACAAATACAATAGGTTTCTAGCCCTACGGGCTCGAACCCTAATTAAAGCTGCAAGCAGCATTTAGCGGGTTCGAGCGATTCAAGGTGTCTGAGGCACGTCTGCCAGGCTCAGGAATAGCACCATAGCAGATCCACGACAGACGACACTCTAGCACACCAAGTAAAATGTCAGAAACGTGTTATACAGTTGCAGAGACATAGATCTTGCTAAAAGGTTGCTAAGCTAATCCGTTTGGTTGCTATGGGCGTGCAATGCCACCTGCCAATTAATAACACATCAAACCACAAGTCATTCAAAACAACCCCATTGTCTCTACGATGCTCTATTGCAGAGATAGAGGTCCAGCTTAATGGTTGCTAAGTGAACAGTTTAGTTGCTATAGGTGTGGTATGGCACCTGCCAATTGATAACACATTAAGCCACAAGTGAAATTAACAGAACCCCTGTGTCTCTACAATATTCAACTGCAGAAATATAGGTCTGTGTTAATGGCTGTAAAGCTAATCTGTTTAGTTGCTATGGGCATAGCTTGTCACCTGTTATATTATAATACACTTTTCCATGAGTAGAACTAAGTAACTTCTTTGTCTCCATGACATTCTATTGCAGAGATATAGGTCTATTTTGTTAATTTAATGCATATTTTTCAAAATAGCCTCTTATGTGTTTTGATGAATTAATATTGAATAAAAAATCTAGGACCATTTTAAATGGATACATTGATTCATATTCATGAATACATTGTGGTCAGTAGGACATTGACATTGTCTGCAAAAATATTTTAGAAGGCCTTGCCATTTCAATTATGTTTCTTTGGTACACACACATCACATGACAAATCCCATTTCTTCCTGATTTTGATGTTTGGTTCGAACTTCAGGAAGTCATGTTTACCATGTCTAAATGTCTAAATGCATTGAGTTGCTGCCATGTGACTGGCTGAGTAGCAATTTGGGTTAACATGCAATTAAACTGGTGTACCTAATAAAGGTGTGTTATATATATCAACACTTATCTTAAATGCAGCCAGAAATGTGCTATAATTATAGATGTCTAAATATGCAGCAACGTTTAATGTGTAATACATATAATTTCTAACACTGTCTTCCTCTGAGACACATTTCATTACACACACATGCACAGTCTCGATCACACAAGACACACAGAACTATGCGGTGCATTCACACTCTTTTATCGTTCCTTTATCAAAGCTACATGCATTGTGATTTGGTGACTCTATAAGAAAGCCATTGAAATGAATGATATTTCACCTTTTTGACTCCTATGAAGGAATGCCTCTTCCTATGAGCATAACATTTTGCATGCTTGTTAAGTGTCTTAATATGTATAATAGTACTAAATGGCAAGTCAGTTGGATTATTTATTAAGGAGTAGCGACCTATAACATACTCGTTTCACGCTAATATAATAAAGGACCCTGTTATGGTCACAAAACTAAACAAAACTCAACATGTTTTTGATGATTATTGACCTAGAGAGTCCAAAGAAATGAACTGAGGTGGAAATTTTGACATTGCTTGAAAATCCTTAAACAAGTTTGCAAAAGTAGGTTTTTTACATCATCACCAATAACTCACAAACCATTTGATAGACATCAATGGTTCAAGAGGCAAAGTTGTTATGAATAAGGAGATCTATCGTTTGATATCAATAGTTTGTGTATTAGTCAAATGTCACGGGACACACAGTTGTCTAGGCCACAAAAAGACATGCACATTTTGCCATTTTTACTATTATAGCGCCACCTAGAGTCCAAACGCCATGTTCTTTTGTAGGTGACCTCAGAGTGATGGTCTACACATAAGTTCCGAGGCCCATGATGATATGTTAAGCCGTTCTGGATTTATGGGCATTTTAATTTGATAGGCTCCGCCCATTTTTTTATTTTGGCGCCCCTAAACGACCGTGAAAGGAAATTTCTGCTTTCTTTCGATAATTATTTAAAATCACTTTCCACAGAAGTCATCTGCATTGTTTTGGTTCCGTTAATTCGAAAAACCAACGACTAGTTCGCGAAAGTAGGTTTTTAACATCATCAGCAATAACTCACGAACCGTTCGATCGACAGAAGCGGTTCTAGAGGCAAAGTTGCTCAGAAAAAGGAGTCCTATCATATGATATAAATAGTTTGGGTATATGTCAAATGTCACGTGATACACAGTTGTTTATGCACTCCAAAAGCGTTATTACGCCCCCCGGTGGCCGAATAAGTTCATGTTTCTTACAGACCTTCAGGACCATGAGACAAATAAGCCCAGCGACTGTCGTTTTGAGCAGCCTCCGTTAACCCGGTGTAATTAGTGCTCAAACTTCATTGGCCAATGGCGGCCATGTTTTTTAAGATACGCAAATGTCCTTTTTAATAGTCATGGGACATGACACAAAGACACACCATACCAAATAATAAGTCAATCGGGCAAACTGTTGCCTAGTTATAGTCATTTTCTAGCTCATTCAAATTATAGCGCCACCTAGTGGCCAAACGCCGCAGTTTTTTTATTGTGACCCCGGACTGAGGGTCTACACATATGTTCTAAGCCCCATGAAGATATCTCAAACAGTTCACGAGTTATGGCCATTTTAGTTAAATTAGTTACTTCCGGTTTGGACATTTTTGCGCCCTCTAGCGATCGGGGATGAAAATTTCAACTTTTTTTTGATAATTATTCATATTCACACTCCACAGAATTCATCAGCGTTGGTTTGGTTCCGATAGGGCAAAAATCCAGGGACTAGTTCATTTTTTTTTTTTTTCAGAAAATGCAAATTAGCGGAAAAATATGCATACCGGAAATGAAATCGGAGATATACGTTATTTAAGTTTTGAGCCAATGATTACACTGATGTAAAACACTTGGGTGTGCGACAAACGGTTAAGAAGTAACAAGCGCTAACGCACTTTTCCTCGTTGTAGCGCCACCTATTGGTCGATTTGGCTGGTTCCGTGTATCTGAGTAGCGACAAGGACTACTACCATCTGACCGAGTCTCAGCTCTGTCCGTCTTACGGTTTGGGCTGCAGCATCAGTTTTAGGGCAGAATAATAACAATTAAAGCTGCAAGCAGCATTTAGCGGGTTCGAGCGATTCAAGGTGTCTGAGGCACGTCTGCCAGGCTCAGGAATAGCGCCATAGCAGATCCACGACAGACGACACTCTAGCACACCAAGTAAAATGTCAGAAACGTGTTATACAGTTGCAGAGACATAGATCTTGCTAAAAGGTTGCTAAGCTAATCCGTTTGGTTGCTATGGGCGTGCAATGCCACCTGCCAATTAATAACACATCAAACCACAAGTCATGCAAAACAACCCCATTGTCTCTACGATGCTCTATTGCAGAGATAGAGGTCCAGCTTAATGGTTGCTAAGTGAACAGTTTAGTTGCTATAGGTGTGGTATGGCACCTGCCAATTGATAACACATTAAGCCACAAGTGAAATTAACAGAACCCCTGTGTCTCTACAATATTCAACTGCAGAAATATAGGTCTGTGTTAATGGCTGTAAAGCTAATCTGTTTAGTTGCTATGGGCATAGCTTGTCACCTGTTATATTATAATACACTTTTCCATGAGTAGAACTAAGTAACTTCTTTGTCTCCATGACATTATATTGCAGAGATATAGGTCTATTTTGTTAATTTAATGCATATTTTTCAAAATAGCCGCTTATGTGTTTTGATGAATTAATATTGAATAAAAAATCTAGGACCATTTTAAATGGATACATTGATTCATATTCATGAATACATTGTGGTCAGTAGGACATTGACATTGTCTGCAAAAATATTTTAGAAGGCCTTGCCATTTCAATTATGTTTCTTTGGTACACACACATCACATGACAAATCCCATTTCTTCCTGATTTTGATGTTTGGTTCGAACTTCAGGAAGTCATGTTTACCATGTCTAAATGTCTAAATGCATTGAGTTGCTGCCATGTGACTGGCTGAGTAGCAATTTGGGTTAACATGCAATTTAACTGGTGTACCTAATAAAGGTGTGTTATATATATCAACACTCATCTTAAAAGCAGCCAGAAATGTGCTATAATTATAGATGTCTAAATATGCAGCAACGTTTAATGTGTAATACATATAATTTCTAACACTGTCTTCCTGTGAGACACATTTCATTACACACACATGCACAGTCTCGATCACACAAGACACACAGAACTATCCGGTGCATTCACACTCTTTTATCGTTCCTTTATCAAAGCTACATGCATTGTGATTTGGTGACTCTATAAGAAAGCCATTGAAATGAATGATATTTCACCTTTTTGACTCCTATGAAGGAATGCCTCTTCCTATGAGCATAACATTTTGCATGCTTGTTAAGTGTCTTAATATGTATAATAGTACTAAATGGCAAGTCAGTTGGATTATTTATTAAGGAGTAGCGACCTATAACATACTCGTTTCACGCTAATATAATAAAGGACCCTGTTATGGTCACAAAACTAAACAAAACTCAACATGTTTTTGATGATTATTGACCTAGAGAGTCCAAAGAAATGAACTGAGGTGGAAATTTTGACATTGCTTGAAAATCCTTAAACAAGTTTGCAAAAGTAGGTTTTTTACATCATCACCAATAACTCACAAACCATTTGATAGACATCAATGGTTCAAGAGGCAAAGTTGTTATGAATAAGGAGATCTATCGTTTGATATCAATAGTTTGTGTATTAGTCAAATGTCACGTGACACACAGTTGTCTAGGCCACAAAAAGACATGCACATTTTGCCATTTTTACTATTATAGCGCCACCTAGAGTCCAAACGCCATGTTCTTTTGTAGGTGACCTCAGAGTGATGGTCTACACATATGTTCCGAGGCCCATGATGATATGTTAAGCCGTTCTAGATTTATGGGCATTTTAATTTGATAGGCTCCGCCCATTTTTTTATTTTTGCGCCCCTAAGTGACCGTGAAAGGAAATTTCTACTTTTTTTCGATAATTATTTACAATCACTTTCCACAGAAGTCATCTGCATTGTTTTGGTTCCGTTAAGTCGAAAAACCAACGACTAGTTTGCGAAAGTAGGTTTTTGACATCATCAGCGATAACTCACGAACCGTTCGATCGACAGAAGTTGTTCCAGAGGCAAAGTTGTTCAGAATAAGGAGAACTATCATTAGATATCAATAGTTTGGGTATATGTCAAATGTCACGTGATACACAATTGTTTAACCACTTCTAAAACGTTATTTCGCCCCCCAGTGGCCGAATGAGTTCACATTTCTTACAGACCTTAAGGACCATGAGACGAATAAGCCCAGCGAGTGTCGTTTTGATCGGTCTCAGTTAACCTGGTGTAATGAGCGCTCAAATTTCATTGACCAATGGCGGCCATGTTTTTTGAGATACGCCAATGTAGTTTTAGATATTCATGTAGCATGAGACAAAGACCCACCATACCAAATATATAGTCATTCGGGCAAAGGGTTGCGTAGTTATAGCCATTTTCTAGCTCATTCAAATTATAGCGACACCTAGTTGCCAAACGCCGCAGTTTTTTTATTGTGTCCCCGGATTGAGGGTCTACACATATGTTCCAAGCCCCATGAAGATATCTCAAACAGTTCACGAGTTATGGCCGTTTTAGCCAAATCTGCCACTTCCGGTTTGGACGTTTTAGCGCCACCTAACGGCCGTGAATGGAAAATTCAACTTTTTTTTGATAATTATTCATATTCACACTCCAAAGAATTAATCAGCGTTGGTTTGGTTCCGATAGGGCAAAAATCCAGGGACTAGTTCATTTTTTTTTTTTTTCATAAAATGCTAATTAGCGAAAAATCTATAATGACGGAAATGAAATCGGAGATATACGTTTTTTTAGTTTGGAGCCAATGATTACACTGATATAAGACACTTGGGTGTGCGACAAACGGTTAAGGAGTAACAAGCGCAAACGCGTTTGTCATCGCTGTAGCGCCACCTATGGGTCGATTTGGCTGGCTCCGTGTATCTGAGTAGCGACAAGGACTACTACCATCTGACCGAGTCTCAGCTTTGTCGGCCTTACGGTTTGGGCTGCACGATCAGTTTTATGGCAGAATAATAATAAGAAGAAGAAGAAGAATAAAACCAACAAATACAATAGGTTTCTAGCCCTACGGGCTCGAACCCTAATAATAAAACCAACAAATACAATAGGTTTCTAGCCCTACGGGCTCGAACCCTAATAATAATTAAAGCTGCAAGCAGCCTTTTCCGGGTTCGAGCGCTCAAATGGCTCTTAGGTAGGCTTGCCTGGTAAAAAAATTGCAATGACAATCCATCAATCGCAGACGAAGTCGTGAGCCAGCAAATAGGTTAACGACTGAGGGGTTTTGCCAAAGTTGTCATTTTCACTGTTATAGCGCCACCTTGTGTTCAAACGCCACGGTGTTTTGCAGGTGACCTCGGAGTGACGGTCTACAAGGTAATTACAAGCCCCATGACGATATGTTGAGCCGTTCTTGAGTTATGGACATTTTAATGTCAGAGGCTCCGCCCATTTCACATTTGTCTCCCCTAAGAGACCGTGAAGGGAAATTTAAACGTTTTTTCAATAACTATTCGCAATCACACTCAAGAGAAGACAGCTGCGTTGGTTTGGTTCCGATCGGGTGAAAAATCTTGGACTAGTTCGCTAAAGTAGGTTTTCAACATCATCGCTGATTACTCACTAACCGTGCGATCGACATCGATCGTTCAAGAGGCAAAGTTGTTCGGAATCAGGAGAGCTATCATACGATATCAATAGTTTGCGTAAATGTCAAATGTCACGTGATGCACAATTGATTTGGTTCCAAAAGATAAGTAAATTTCGCTATTTTTAACTGTTATGGCGCCACCTAGTTTACAAATACCGCGTTCTTTTGCATTTGACCTCGGAGCAATGTTCTACACGTGATTTACAAACCTCGTGATGATATGTTAAGCCGTTCTTGAGTTGTGGACATTTCAATTGTAATAGGATCCGCCCATTTTACATTTTGGCGCTGTTAAGAGACCGTGAAAGGAAATTTCAACTTTTTTTCAAAAACCATTTAAATTCACACTCCAGAGAATCAATCTGCGTGGTTTCGGTTCCGATTGGGCGAAAAACCAAGGACGAGTTCGCAAAAGTAGGTTTTTATCGTACCACCGATAACTCACGAACCGTTCAATTGAGAGAAGTGGTTCTAGAGGCAAAGTTGTTCAGACTGAGAAGATCTATCGTTTAATATTAATATTTTGTGTGTGTATCAAACGTCACGTGATAAACAGTCATTAACACACTAAAAAAAAGTTAATGCGCCCCCTGGAGGCCGAGTGAGTTCTTATTTCTTACACACCTTCAAGACCATGACTCGAATGAGCCCAGCGAGCGTCGTTCCGATCGGCATCCATTAACCTGGTCTAATTAGCGCTCAAACTTCATTGGCCGATGGCGGCCATTTTTTTTGGCGAAACACAGATATCGTTTTAGGTATTTGTGGTGCATGACTTAAAGACGCATCAAAAGAAGTATCATGTTAATCGGACCAACGGTTGCGTTGTTATGAGCGTCTTACATTTTTTTCGTGTTATAGCGCCACCTAGTGGCCGAACGCCTAGTTTTTGATAATTTGAACTCGGATTATTCATATATAGTTGTGTTTTCAGCCCCATGAAGATATCTTTAACCGTTTACGAGTTATTTGCATTTTCCCTTAATTGGCTACTTCCTGTTAGGACGTTTTGGCGCACCCTGGCAACCGTGTATCGAAATTTCAACTTTTTTTTGATAATTATTTCCATTCACACTCCGAAGAATTCATCCGCGTTGGTTTGGTTTCGATCCGGCAAAAATCCAGGGACTAGTTCATTGTTTGGGTTTTTGCATAAAATGCAAATTAGCGGAAAAATTAGCATACCGGAAATTAAAACGGAGATATACGTTTTTTTAGTTTTTAGCCAGTGATGATATTTATGTAAAACATTTGGCTGTGCGACAAACGGTTTAGGAGTATCGAGCGAAAACGCGCTTTTCTTCGCTGTAGCGCCACCTAGTGGCCAATTTGGCTGGCTCCGAGTATCTGAGTAGCGAGCAAGACTACTACCATCTGACCGAGTCTCAGCTCTGTCGGTCTTACGGTTTGGGCTCCAGTATCAGTTTTAGGGGAGAAAAATAATAATAATAAAACCAACAAATACAATAGGTTTCTAGCCCTTCGGGCTCGAACCCTAATAAAACCAACAAATACAATAGGTTTCTAGCCCTTCGGGCTCGAACCCTAATAAGAGATGATTGAGGAAGAAAGAAGAAAAACAGAGCAATTCACAGTCTTTGGGTTTATGCAAATAAGAAAGTCGGACATGACCATCTGTTTAATAACATGTAACATTATAAGACATTAAAACCGACGCTTTTACTTTAGTTATCAGCACTTCAATTCTTAGGTTGTAGACCCACTGACTGTTCACAAGGTATTCTGATGTATTTTCTGTAGCAAAAACTGCAAAATTCTTTGAAGTTACAAGCAACAACTTTATGCATTTATCACACATACGTTTTTCGGCTACTTGTGATGGGATGCCAAGTGATTAAAAGCGATTAATCGCATCCAGAATAAAAGTTTGTTATTATATAATATATGTCTGTGTTATGTGCATATTAATTTTGTATTCATAAAAACAAACATACATGCACAGTGCATATTTAAGAAAAAAATATAAACTATTAATATTTATATATATAATTGAAATTATTGATTTGTTAATATAAATAAATACATGTCAATAGTTCCTAAATATAATATGTCTATGTGTTTATATATACAAAATGTATATGCATCTTACATTGATGTATATTATGTTAACACTAGCTTTTATTCTGGATGCGATTAATCGCGATCATTCACTTGACATGTTAATAACAAGTAGGCGATACACGTATGTGTCATAAATGCATCAAGTTGTAGCTTTAAAGGATTTCACAGTTTTGCTACAGAAAAACATCAGACAAAACACAAACTTTTATTCTGGATGTGATAAACTGCGATAAATCGTTTAACAGTCCTACTAGTAATTCAGAGGAATAAATGTTGTCTGCATTTGCCCGTTTTATAAGGCTTATGTCATCAAATGCTTCAAATGTTTGAAAGATATTTACAGGTTTGTAAAAAGGTAACAAAATATATTTGACCAAAACATTTTATTTGACCAAAATATGTTTCTTTTTATGACACAACTAGGTTGCAACTCACAATTTTTTTGTCATTGCAAATCAAAATATTTAGTTATTTAAATGAGATGAATGTAAGTCACATGGTCTCTTTCTGTTCAAGTGGGTGGTCCTTGGTCAAAAATAAGACTTTATGCTAAGGTCAAATGTATGACTAAACCCCTTATACCCTTTATTTAATTATAAACACTTTCAACATTGTTTTTCAGAATGATCAGGTTCTGCAGGGCTTTTCGGTGGATAAGGGTGAGTTCACCTGCCCTCTCTGTCGTCAGTTCGCCAACAGTGTCTTGCCCTGTCGGCCTGGGCGTTGCACGGAGGCGGGCGCCTGGCACGTGCCTAGCAACAAGAGCATGGCCACGCTGGTAAAGGAGGTGGAGGACCTTCAGGAGCAGCTGGGCATTTTCCCAGTAAGCGGCAGCGTAAAGCAGAAAGATCCTATACTGGTATTTATTAAGAGCGTTCGTCCGTGCCCGCATTTCTGTTCTGTTCATCTCATCCCTCCGCCCTGATTCAGAGTGAGAACTGTTGTGCCTCTTACCTCCATCTGAATGTTCATTGCCCAACAATGTTGCTGTGACTTTAAAATTACATAACTCACAGTCTCACAGACACAGATGTGCATGATAGGACTGAACTGATGCAAACTCTGAAGTTTTGTTGTGTTTTTAATTACTCAGTTGGAGTCGAATCTGAGTAAAGAGATGGAGTCAGTCATTAAAGACATTAAAAACACAACACAGAAGAAATACATGGATTATGGGAAAAACCCAGGGTCACCTGATAATGACTTCCTGTTCATGTACTCCGTGGCCAGGTGAGAAACTCTGCATTGTGCATCTTTCTTTCTTTCTTTCACTATTTCTATTACTCTTTCTCTATTTCATTCACTCTTTCTTCCACTCTTTCTTCCACTCTTTCTTCCACTCTTTCTTCCACTCTTTCTTTCATTCTTTCTTTCTTTCACTCTTTCTGTCTTTCACTATTTCTTTCACTATTTCTTTCATTCTTTCTTTCATTCATTCTTTCTTTCTTTCACTCTTACTTTCATTCTTTCTTTCACTCTTTCTTTCTTTCCTTATTTCTTTCTTTCACTCTTTCATTCACTATTTCTTTCTTTCACTCTTTCTTTTCTTTCACTATTTCATTCACTCTTTCTTCCACTCTTTCTTTCTTTCACTATTTCATTCACTCTTTCTTCCACTCTTTCTTTCTTTCACTATTTCATTCGCTCTTTCTTTCACTATTTCTTTCACTATTTCTTTCACTATTTCTTTTACTATTTCACTATTTCTTTCACTTTTTCTTTCTTTCACTCTTTCTTTCACTCTTTCTTTCTTTCACTATTTCTTTCACTATTTCTTTCACTCTTTCTTTCATTCTTTCTTTCACTCTTTCTTTCTTTCCTTATTTCTTTCTTTCACTCTTTCATTCACTATTTCTTTCTTTCACTCTTTCTTTTCTTTCACTATTTCATTAACTCTTTCTTCCACTCTTTCTTTCTTTCTTTCACTATTTCATTCGCTCTTTCTTCCACTATTTCTTTCACTATTTCTTTTACTATTTCTTTCACTATTTCTTTCACTTTTTCTTTCTTTCACTATTTCTTTCACACTTTCTTTCTTTCTTTCTTTAACTCTTTCTTTCTTTTTTTCTTTAACTCTTTCTTTCTTTAACTCTTTCTTTCTGTCACTCTTTCTGTCACTCTTTCTTTCACTCTTTCTTTCACTCTTTCTTTCACTCTTTCTTTCACTCTTTCTTTCACTCTTTCTTTCACTATTTCTTCCACACTTTCTTTCTTTCACTCTTTCTTTCTTCCTTTCTTTCTTTCCTTATTTCTTTCTTTCACTCTTTCATTCACTATTTCTTTCACTTTTTCTTTCTTTAACTATTTCTTTCACTCTTTCTTTCTTCTTTAACTCTTTCTTTCTGTCACTCATTCTATCTTTCACTATTTCTTTCACTCTTTCTTTCACTATTTCTTTCACTCTTTCTTTCACTATTTCTTCAACTCTTTCTTTCATTCTTTCTTTCTTTCACTCTTTCTTTCTTTCTTTCCTTATTTCTTTCTTTCACTTTTTCTTTCACTATTTCTTTAACTATTTCTTTAACTATTTCTTTCACTTTTTCTTTCTTTCTTTTTCTCTTTCTTTCACTCTTTCTTTCTTTCACTCGTTCTTTCTTTCACTATTTCTTTCTTTCACTCTTTCATTCACTCTCTCTTTATTTCACTCTTTTTCTCTTTCTTTTTCACTTTCATTCCTTCCTTTCTTCTTTCCTTCCATCTTTGTTTAGTCTGTTAACTTCACCTTGATATTTTAGTGTTTGTAGGATGTCCTCCTGCCTTCTCTGCAGCATCTTAGTTCTGTGCACTGATCTATATAAATGACTGGATTGCGCCTAGAGCGCTTTACCAACATAACCATGTTTGTTTATTTCTGCTCTGAAAGTACTTTAATGTTCTTACTCGGTCACAGGACAAATTTGGAGTTAGAGCTGGTTCATCGTGGGGGGAATCTGTGCAGCGGAGGGGCGAGTGCTGCTGCCAAACGCTCCTGTCTCAGTGAGTCTCTCTCACACACACACAGTATATACTATCCACTTTATATATGTATATGCTCATTTTACACTTTTATCTAAATTACATTATATATTTGAATAATGTCTGATCCCTGCAATAATTAAACGGTTATAAGTTTATTATATAAATATATAACTGTTACTTTATTTTTTTATGAAAGTATTCCCAGACATAAATCATTAAAAAATAAACGTATTTGCATTATGTTCAGATTAATTAACTGATAAACACACCTCCTAAATAAATTTTTGTAATGCAGGTCATGATCAATCACGTGCACTGTCACGTGCACTTCCTGGGTTTAAATGAGTATTGATGTGTACGTGTGGTTTGTGTGCTGGCTCTTCAGCCTTTCAGATATTCCCGTCACACAAATGATTTCACACTCCAGCAATGCAGCCATTTCCTGAGCTGCATTAAATGCGTGTCCACAGAGACCGGCAGATTTAGTCAGTCGCAGTACATTAGACATCAGCTTCCCACAAGTACAAAAAAATAGCAAGTACGGAGGAATAGAAAATTGATGTTCGGGGAACAAATACTTTGGAAAGAAGTGAGATCAATACATTATTGTACCGTCATCCCATCATGCAAAAGGATTCAGTGGTAATTTAGTTTTTCTTAACCGTTAAGCTCCCTCGTTCGGTAAATCTTTGAAAAATGTACTCTGTACATCGTATGATGGCTCAACAGATGTCTATGTCTAGATGAGGGTGTTTTCTATGATGTGGGTTTGTTAAATGTAGATGTTGTAGAAAAGCTCCGGCAGCGCTCGCATCCATGCGGTCCATGGATGCGAGTGGCTCGGATGTTTTGGATGATTGTTAGGTGGGTTAGTCGCCTGTCCATGTCGTAGGTGTCAACCTTAAAGGATTTACGTTTACTAGTTCACTACGTGAAAAAGACTTTCTTTCTTTAACCTGTTAAGAATATCTAGTCATCCCATGATCATATTACAAACAGTGTTTGAAATGCTTGTCTTGAAGAATCCATCTCAGTCAGCTGTCAGTGTTTCTCTCTCGGTCTCTTTCTGGTTCTCTCTCTTTCCGTCTCTCTCTCATATGTGTGATTGATGGCATGTGAGAAGAGGATGAACACTACAATCCTGTGATTGTAGTGTTCATCCTCTTCTCACATGCCATCAATGGAGAATGGGTGGAGAATGAAGATCAATATCGGGTTGAGAGAGATGGAGTGTGTGAGGATGGAGAGACTTTTAGAAATAGAGCAATTGGAGAAATCTCTATCCCAGCTGCCAGTCTACATGATTAAGTGTTTGATAATCTCTGATGAATAAAAAAAGTGAATGGAGGTATTGACTTGAATGTCTGGAGACCCCCTAACCCAGGTGTTCTCAACCTTTATGACTCAAAGACCCCCCACTGTATTCAACAATATTCAAAGACCCCCCCCTCTTCTTTTACGAAACTCGAAATTTCTACCCAATACATTTCAGAGCTTTATATTAACCCAAAGAGTGTTAATTCAACGTAGAAATGTCTTGATTTTTAGTTGATGTAAAAAGTATTTTATTGCTCAATTTGTCTAATTTTAAATTATTAGTCATCCTGAGCCCCCCCTTGAAGTCTGCTTGGGCCCCCTTCTGGGCCACGGCCCCCCTGTTCAGAACCACTACCCTAACCCCCTCAATCTTTAACCTGCCATTATTGAGGGGCTTACAAAAAGGACACGTTCCTGACCTGCTAGATAAAGACCAGTTCAACGGTACAGAATGTAGAGGTGTCCAGGCTGCCCCTCAGCTGTTTCTCATCGGACCGTCATTTTTAAACCGACTTCGGTTAACTATACATTTATACGCTATATGAAACAGTCAGTGGTGTAAGATACTGTAAGAACAGAAAGCAAAATTCCACAGCTAAAACCTGCTTTATTATTTTTAGGAAACATTTAAATTTTTACGAGTCTTTCCTATAGTCACCTACAGATGGCTCTGTTGCTCTGTGTTTGGGCAATATAACCAGCGATAAACACCCGTCACAATCTGGCATATTGTCTACTGTACGTTGTTTTGTGATGCGTGTTATTTTATGTAAGGGATAATGTACTGACAGTCGGTTATTATTGCAGAAATTAGCCCCAACAGTGACTCTGAAGCGGCTTATTTCGCAATAACAGCCGGCTGCTTGAACATTAATGCCGCTTATGACACGGCTTCTTGCCACATGATAAAAAAATTGACATGAAATGTGAATTTGCAATATTTTGAAACATTTTTACCGAATGCAGACCTTCCACAAGGAAAAGCCTTTTACGTTCGGATTTAGGGTACGAATTCGTTTTAGTAATTTGTAAATTTAACGTCATATATGTAATTAAAATACACATTTATTTTTAATTTGGCAAAAAAACCTGTCAAAATGATTTGCTGCATTATAGTTATGAGAGGTTGTTATCTTGGAATAACAAACCTGCAAATGTCACGACTGGCCGATCAGAATCAAGCAGTCCACCGAGCCGAGTAATAAGCATTAATTCAACTTTTCAGTGGGCATGTTATGTTTGGTGATTCAGTGACTAACTTCCTTAGTAAACCCACCTTGATGGCCTGGATCTGGTAATTTTTTATTAAATCCATAAATGCCAACCTTTTATTAGAAGAACTAATCCTAGACGTACCAACTATTCTAGGTAGCTCTATGAAGAGGTCACAGCTGTACTGTCTATTGTCCAATCAGCATCCTGAATTACAATTCAATTAGTTTCTTCAATACTTACTAAAATCAAATGCCGGTGGTATCATCGTTCTTGTTCTGCGCACTCTAGGAATTGGAGGTATGCTCATCCACACATATACTCAGTCAAATCTTTCTGAATATATAAAGAAATGATGTGCTCTGTCGACTGAGCTTTAGCTGCAGGTTCCCGAATTTTTCATTGACTTTGAAAGTCCTGCAGGTGTGAGTTTATGAGCTGCAGGTAGGAGGCAGCAGTGATCCACAGCTTCTCATCAGGAGTCTGCATGTGCGTGCGTTTTAAAGCATTGATCAGTGTAAGGAGGGACAGGTTTTTGTTGGGACACACAAATGTCTTCGTACACACCAGAAGGCTTAAGACGACCTCAACTCCCATCATGTTACAAGCAGTTAAAGCTTGGCTGGTTTTGTGTGTTTCAGATCAATTGTTTCATGTGTTGGCCATGCACATGCGTCTCTACAGCATAGACTCTGCATATAACCCCTGGACCCGTCTCACGCAGACCACACCGAGTCGAGAGCCCGAGTGAGTATGACCACAAACCCGCACAACTGTTTTTCCCTCATCTACGCTGTACCAAGCAGAACATGAAACCAATTATATTTCACCTGAGCTGCAAGATTAGAGAGAATGTTTGTGTGCGTTTCTTTCTCATCACACTTAAAGACAATACATAGACAATGGGTCTTGGTTTTATAAATAATGTATTGTGTCTGTTTTAGGATGGACATTTCATACACTCTTAACTCTTTTTTTTGTGTCTAAAGAGAATAAGAAAAACACTATCGATGTACCGGAAAAGTTTGCTATCACACAAAACACATTTACAAAATCTATAATAAAATGCAAGTATTTAAGCTAAAATATATATATATATATTTTATTGTTTTTCTTTGACTCTTATCTTCTTGCTGTTTTCATCATCCTGACCAGAGTCTCTTAGCAGTGAGAGAGAGATTTGCGCAGATGGGGTTTCCATAGATACCAATAAGCACTGCATCTGGATGATGATGACGTGCATCCGTACCTTTCACGAGTGCTGCGGTTTAGTTTGAGGGTTTAATGGCTGTGTGGGGGTTACTGCTGACTGTGTCCCCGGTTTTAAAAGCACTTCACACTCTTCTGCTGGTTAAATGGCCTCATTTCTGAGGTTAGAGCAGTAACAAGGCTTTCACCTGTACGTCTCTCTGGACCGGACTCGGATTATAAATACCTTGTTAGGGGCTTTTGAAGGAAACTCTGTCACTGGAACCTTCAGGCACTTTAGCTTAGCTATTTATAGTGCCAGTAAAATAAAAGCACTGCCGTCCCTCTTTCTGCCTGCCTGAAATCACTCATCAAACACCAAATCATCTGATTTTCTGTTATCGGGTTGTAGGTTACATACAGTGGCCCAAAAAATAGCCATTCAGGCCACATTAATATTAATGTCATAAGACTACAACATATTACATATCACATTTTAGTGATGAGTTCTGTCCCTCTTTATTGGATGTTTGATTTCCCTCGGGTTCTTGTTTTTAATTTAGTGATATTACAAAATATATATACAGTTTAGAGCAGTGGTTCTCAAACCTGTGGGGGGCCACAGGTTTTGTGGCATTTTATGAAATATAGAAATTTATCCTGATTTAGTATTTCAATAGTTTAGTGCAGTGAATCTCAAACGGGGGACGGTGTCCCCCCTGGGGGGGCCAAGATGGATCCAGGGGGGTCACAGGTTTTGTGTCATTTTATGAAATATAGAAATTTGTCCTAAATTGTATGTACTTGAACATAAGACCTCCAACCAAAACAACTGATTTTCCAGCAGTGTATAACGGAATTTGTTTTTGATTTAATTAAAACTCCATGTTTAAGATTTTAAGTCTTTGTTTGGAATCCATAAAAGCGATGCAGCCTACACAAAGGAGGCCTTGAAACTAAACACTTTGAGAACCACTGATGAAGTGCACCTGGTCAATGCTATTAAAAGAGCTTTTTGCCTCTTTTAGTCCATACCTCTTACGTCTCTCTCCGAGAAGTACTCAACTAATTAGCTTCTAAATAAATAAATATCTGCTAAATGGATATTTTTTCACCTTTAATAGATTAATGTGGTTTTGGTGGGAATTTTCTCTCCAACTGCCCACCTACTGTACGTTAACCGCATGATATTTTTTGCGGCACATCAAGCCGCCCACTGTAATCTTTCTTCACAATTATCCCTGTTTGCTTTTCAATTATTAATGATCTTTGTACGGTTATTACCAACATTGCTGTGTGGGATTTTGTGTGCAGATTCTGCGATGAAGAGCACCCGGAGGTGCCCATGCTCTTTAGAGACGTACCATCCCTCCTCATCATCTTCATCCTCACTATGCCTCACCCTCTACGCAAAGGTAAAACACAGATACAGTACAGTTATTAAGAAAAATAAGTGTCATTTCCTGAAATATGTATTTTGACCGTCCTTTTGTGTATGTGACATTTCAGTATCAGTTTGTCGTGCGAGAATGCTTTTTTGTATTTATCAAGCACCATAGTGATAAAGCAGAGGCCGTGTAGATTTAAGTTCACTGTTTGCATTTGATTTTGGCAAAAAGGGGGCGTGTCTAATTCAGTGGCTAAGTCTGATGTAAATTGCTAATTTATGAATGCACTTTTAAATGCTTTAATGTCTTAATCACCAAAATGGCAAAAATACTTTGCATGAGATTGCATTTCCATCACCAGTATTCGCATGTGTTAGCGATGTTCGTTTCGGTGTGTTTTCCAAACCGACAATCGTTATCCGAACATTAACCGTTAACTAATAAGATTGAAATATTAAATTGCCATTAAACAAAAATGCATGCTGCGTCACATTTGGAAGACTGCGTTCTCCTGAGATCACATCTGTGATCGCATACACCTTCGAATGCGACCTGTGACCCGTTAAAAATAAAGTATTCCCAGATTTATTTCAACCTCCAAACAGCAGCATACAGAATGGATCAACAACAGCACCTGGATTCACACATTACATTTTTTCCCCAGTGTCCAATAAACTGCGGGTACGTGAAAATTTGATAATCTATACAACGCGTAAAATAAACGAGCAAAAAATAATTAAAAACTTAAATAATTAATAATGATGATAAAACGGAAGAACCGTTTTTTTCCTCGAAATAAAAATAGAAGACCTACATGAATCCAAATCTTGCTAGTTTTTATTGTCGGTTAACGGTTAAACGGTCAAAATAAACATCTCTAGCATGTGTAGAAATACATCAATGGATCAAAAAGTGTGGTGTGGTACGATCCCCCCCCTAAATGTGAGATTGTGCATGTGTGTTTGAAAGAGTAGCCTCACACACAACCTTGAACACGGTCATCTGCTCAAGGCCGACAAACAGACAAGAGCGAGTGACCATGATGCACTTTAAAACCCCTCTTCTCTCACATTTCTGCCGCTTCATTTTTCTCCTCTTTCTCACCTCCATCACGTCCGTGTGGTCTTTAGATGGGCTGAGATTGTCACTCAGCGATCACTGGTCATTGATCAGCTCTCAAATAAGCTTCATGTGTGCGAGCGGAGGATTGATCTGGTCCCATCAGCCTGAAGACACATGACACGACCTGGTGCGCGTGTCAGATTATTGCTTAGCGCCGTGTCATAAAGACAATGGTGTGTGTGTGAGCAATGTTAATGAAGTGTCATTGCGTGTCTGCGTCTTCCTGTTTGTTAACACAACCTGTCCTGCCGCCTGCTACACACACACAGGGCTTATTACCCCCCCTTAAAAAAAATCACGCGTCCTTTATTCCCACTCACTAAAGTCACATGATGGGTTTCTTTGACCTGAGAAAGGACACATGGGTCTTGGATGCTTGAGGTTTTATCTTTGGGAATTTTGCTTTTATTCATAGACTTCAGAGTAGCTGGCATATTTGTTTTGAATCAAACAACAAATCGTTAGAAACCTTACCATTCAACGTTTCTGGGAACATACTTTTCTGTACGTTTTCTGTTTTTCTCCGTTTTATGAAAAATCTATATAATGTTGGCTATATGATAAATGGCCATTAAACCATAAAATGTACCCAATTTTATAGCTATATTATCATCTTAAAACCTATGCATGGAATATATACAAATGAAATAAAAGAAGAATAAAATTCATGCACAATAACATTTTATGGGTGTTTATTCATTTAATTAGGTAAGTACTCGTGTAATGCTGTCTCTGCTTGACATCTTATATTATAGTTTGTTAACAACCAGCTGACTGGACATTTTTCTTATCTCATGCAACAGTATTGACTGGACTGTCTATCCCTCAAAGCCTCATTTTCATTGACGTCAATTTAAATATGACACACTTCATCTTTTTTATGACGCTGTTAGTATAGCAGAGGCTGAAGGAGTTGATTTGTTGAAAACCTGGGGCTGTGATATTATTGGATGAGATTGCGTTTCCCTGACCATGGTTACATCTGCAGAAATGTACAGTATTGTCATCCATCGGAAGACTTGGATTTTTTTATTGCTGGTGTTAATAAAATGCTGTGTGTGTGTTTTGTGTTTGTGTGTAGAGCACTTCACATGTGTCGTGAAGGTGTTGTACAGTCTGCAATACACACAGGCTCTGGTTGCTCTGTCTATCAGATTCAGCCGAGAAGAGAGACGCGCCTGGAGCAGCGCTGGAGCTGCCAAAAAGGTAAAACTAATGTAAAATCTAAATCCTTATTGGGTTTTTCTCATGAAACCGCTGAAAGATCATGGCAGCAAAGATTTAAATTATACAATTTTATATATATACAATTTGGTTAACCTAAAAATTATCAAAATAATCATAATTGTGTACCCTGCACAAAGTATAATTTAACAGGAATTAATTTCTTCTTAAAATTTTCATTACCGCAACGCATCCCGAATTGTCTGAGTGCATATGTTGTCATTTAAACGGAGTAAAATTCTGGATCTTCTCGTATGTTAAAATTATTAACATAAAGTTCTTGTATATTGAAAATAAATAGTGATTAATATAATTCTATGAGACTGATATTATCATCCTCTGTAACATTTTTAAAGGACTGTTTACACAAGACTGAACGATTATGGAAAATATTAGTTTTTTACCAATATTGAGATTGCAATTTAACATGCGTTCAACCACCTTATCTTCTGTATCATTTAATAAAGATATCAATAAATGATGGTGACCAACTCAATATTAGACAGATTAATGCATTTTGCGTCTTTTGCGAGTGCATATTCGTTATTTTCAAATAGGGAGCGACACGGCCGCGATGCGCATGCTCCCGTTTCCAAGTGCGTCGAGATATTTCAACGTTTCAGAATGCCACATGAGAAAGCAGTGCAGTTTTAGATGTGAAATGTGAATCGTCCCTTAGCCTGTCAGCACAGAGATGCAGATTGGTACTCAGTCCTTTATTTATGAAGTACCGAGTCGTATTTAGATTAGCCAGAATTTTCTGGATCATCCTAAAAGAGGTGTGATCATGGTGAAATGTAGCGGTCACAAAGGCAGAACATTGGTCATTATAACCGAGGCTTTCCTTGATACAAAAGAGTGTGACATTACCAATGGCTCTGTACTCCATTAAAGGTCTATTTATAACGCCAAGTGGCTTTGTGGGAAATAAATTGACTAATAAAGATGTTTCACGTCATTAGCCAGATTGCTTTCATTTCGCATTATAGAGCCATCTGATGTGAACTCAGTGCTGCTGGTCTAGAGGGAGACATGAGGTGTTTTTTCTTAGGTTTAATTCTGCTGTTCTTTCATACACAGAACACGCCAAACTCCGACAAGTCATGGGAGGCGCTTCTGGGTCATGTGATCTCTGAGCTGACCAAGGCCAAAGATGTCTATGACACCAACTCTGAGGATTCATCTGTGGTGAGTCTATTACAACATCTAGCGTAAGAACCTGAACAGAACAGTTTTCGAACACTGTTAAGCTGTTATTTGAACACTTGAGGAATGGGTTAATCCATGCAAACCGGACCGGTCGTGTTTTCTCAGGACACATTATAGCAATGAAACATCACATAAAAGGATTCACAAAATACGTATACAGTATATGGATTGTTGCATTGCTAAATGCTGATTGGTCAGTGTGTCATTCCGTCCCAATCGCCATAGCTAATGTTTTAATTATGCATCATAAGACTTTCTCCGATTAAACTTTGGATATGGAGGTTATGAGAGCTTTATTAACAGGAAATAAATATGTATTAATGAAGTGTTCTCTCCGTGTAGAGCTCCAGTGTGTGGTCTCCTCAGTCTATTGAGTTCAGTCTTCAGAAGATGTGTCTGCCCTTCCTACGGCTGTCCTGCTTACTGCAACACCATCTTTATGGAGACAGTTTACCCGGCTGCCCGGTACACACACACACACAAATACACCCGCACACTCACAGTCGTGACTCATTCAGCAAGCATCACAGACTAACCGTTATCACCCATCACAGGTGGAAGAAGAGTTTTCGCTGCTCACTGGATGTCTGGGTTTGCTTGGTTCTGGTCAGTCCGCTGGGCCCTTGAGCAGTGCAGCATGTCTGAAGTGGAACATCAATGCTTTCGATATGATCTCACAGTGGTGTTCAGAGGTCATGGGTCTCTCTGATACGCCCGCCCAGCTATCTGTGGTCAGTCTTTGTTGTGTCGACTATACTGTAGGTCGGTGTTTCTCAACTGGTGGGTCGCGGAGTGTACGGTCTAAGAAACAACATAGAGGAAAAACGTAATTCTAAATGTTTTTCTGATGCAAGACTTTTATTTTGAAAGACGTGCGAGAAAGCTGTTGGCAGATGCCTGAGCGAGTGAACGCTTGTAGTCCCAATTTAATAGGTACGTCCCAAATCGCTCATTTGTGCATCACTCTACATCGTTTTGTAGTATTAATTGTGCGAGTGTTGCATTCACATTGAAAATTCTCAAAAAAGAAGTGCTCTCTTTGGTCACGTCACAAACTCAACGGTCACAGTTTCGCCTATGTTGCGGAAAAACAAATGAAAACTACACAAAAAAACCGTTGTTGAACGAACTTAATTAGATTAAGGAAAACATTTCCACGAAGTAGAATTTCATTTCTCCTACAAAATTTAATTTGTTGGAAACGGTTCTTAAAATCTTGTTGTATGAACTTAATTTTTTTAGTAGTCTTGATTCAATTCATTTGTGTCATATACATGCAAATTTTACATAAAATCAATATAAAAAAGGCAATTTTATCGATTAGTGCATTTAATGAAAGCACTCAAAAACTTTTTTTAACGTTTTAATATTAATT
Organism: Triplophysa tibetana; assembly: GCA_008369825.1. NCBI lineage: Eukaryota > Metazoa > Chordata > Actinopteri > Cypriniformes > Nemacheilidae > Triplophysa > Triplophysa tibetana. Next base: position 22,793,201 of record CM017902.1, read on the forward strand.
AGACATTACTTAATTTAACTTCAATAGGAAGATATTGAGATAATAGAACTCAACATAAATGCAAATAAGGGATTGTAACGGCCCACGACCTTAACAAAGGCAATGCTTTTCTGAACGATGGTAACCACAAAACTCAAATGTGTGAAATAAAAGTAAATTACCTAAAAATCACATAACTGATACTTCGTGTGTTAGTTGGGAAGGATTTACATTAGTTATGATAATCATATTCATCTTTCATTAACAGTTCATGTTAGTATTGCATGTTCACCATGGTAACTTTTGTTTCCATGCTAAAATAACATGGTGTTTTGGGGTTATGTTGTATATGTTTATATTACGGTTGCGACTCAAACCAACAATGTTATTAAACTAGATTGGGACTGCTTTTTAATAGCCTTAACTTATAGGCTCTTCATTCATCAGTATTAGTTACAAATTCTTGTTAGTATTTTAGTATAAGTCACTTGTTTGACCACATATGACGTCATATATCCTAGAAAGGTTGGTCGGGACGTGACGACCATGGGAAAATGTGGGTCCCATGGCCAAACCAGTTGAGAACCACTGCTGTAGGTCATATTTCCTGTTTCTTTGATATGTAACAATATTTGAAGAGTTTGGTTCCAAAATGAGATGACTCCGTTTTTAAACGTTTGTTCAAAATCATGTTTTTTATTGTGAGTTCCAATTTATCTCAATGAAATTGCAGTTGGTTTCTTTGATTTCATCCATAAAACTAAAACACAATAAAAACATGATAACATAATAAAAAAAGTGATTTTGATGAGTTATCTCATTTTGGAATCAACCTCTTTATTTAATGATATTTAAAACCCAAGTGATCAGAAATGCTTTGTGGTGTCTCAGTTGTTACGGTCATGGCCAATTAAGACCCTTTTTTTTTTAGTCCCTCTTAGTTCAGGACCCTCAGTGGGTAGCCCCTCGCCTCCTGCAGCTCCCAGACAACTACAACACCATCTTCCAGTACTACCACAGAAAATCCTGCTGTAGCTGTAATAAAACACCCAAAGACCCGGCGCTGTGTCTGGTGTGCGGTGCATTCGTCTGTCTGAAAGGTCACTGTTGTAAGCAGCAGGGGGTCTGCGAGTGTGTGCTGGTGAGCATCTCTCTTACACTACCAGCGTTGTGTTTGAACGACCGTCGCCCTGGTGGTGATGAGAACTCTGTATGTTTTTTAACCTCTAGCATTCCCAACACTGTGGAGCAGCGACGGGTATCTTTCTTCTGATAAATGCGTCCGTCATCATTATCATCCGCGGGCATCGCTTCTGTCTGTGGGGTTCTGTGTACCTGGACGCTCATGGAGAAGAGGATCGAGACCTGCGGTACGCTCACACACCTTTAGCAAACCTCTGTTTGATATACTCTTAAGTGTACTTGGCTATGCTAAACTGCTTTATTATGCGTTTCATTTTGGCCAAATTTAAAGGAGTAGTTCACTTTCAAAATACTTTTTCATGAAAATTGACTCATTGTCATCCAAGATGTTTATGTATTTGTTTCTTTGGTCGAAAAGAAATGAAGGTTTTTGTTGAAAACATTCCAGGATTTTTCTCCAAATAGTGGACTTCAATGGACTCCAAAGGGTTGAAGGTCAAAATGACAGTTTCAGTGCAACTTCGAAGGGCTTTAAATGATCCAAGACGATGAATAAAAGGTCTTATCTAGTGAAACGATCGGTCATTTAAAAAAAAGAATGCTATGCTTTATAAACACAGATGCTCGCCTTGCTCTGTTCTGCGATGCGCGTTCATGTCTTCACAAAATACATAATTGTATTCCAAAGGTCACGCTTGACGTAGGGCGAAGTAACGAGTCCGTGTTTACAAGTTGAACGTGCAAGTTTTCAACATAATTACGTATTTCTGATTTACGACCCTTTTTCATCGTCTGGTATCATTTGAACCCCTTTGAAGCTGCACTGAAACTGTCATTTTGACCTTCGAACCTTTGGAATCCATTGAAGTCCACTATATTGTGGAAAATAGAGCAATGTTTTTATCAAAAACCTTCATTTCTTTTCGACTTAAGAAAAAAACCCATAAACATCTTGGATGAGATGGGGTGTTAGTAAATTCTCATGAAAATTTATTTTAAGAGTGAACTACTTAAGTTAGCATTGCGTATATTCTTAACAGGGCAATCCCAAAGTGCATTTCTGCTAAAACAAAAGTAACGAGTGCATTGAATATGGTAGATAATGAGCAACTCGCTAGTATTTGGAACGGAGCGTACCAAATTTATGTAAAAGAATTAAAGCTGCAATCTGTATCTTCTTACAAATTTCAACCAACGGAAAGATGCGCATTAATTCATCTGCAATTGTATGTTTTGAACCAAAATGGCGATATAGAGGCAGGGATTCAGTTTTTTGGTTTGTTTTTGAAGAGAAAATGATTGATTCTGTGTCCTTTCCATATTCCTTTCGTCCACAGCCGAGGAAAGCCTCTGTATTTATGTGAAGAGAGATACAGAGTTTTAGAGCAGCAGTGGGTGTCGCACACCTTCGATCACATCAACAAGCGCTGGGGTCCCCATTACAATGGACTTTAATGAACGGCCCAGATCCCGAGGACAGGTCACATGATGTCAACACCAGCCTCTGTGATATCCTCTTCACAGTTCTGTCATGTTATATACAGAAAACATGCATCGAGTTGGTTTCTGACATAGCCTGGGTTCATGTGAAGTTTAGTGTACAATCAAGCCTAATGACTAAGCGTGTGTGTGCGTGTGTTTTTAAGTGATTTTCTGTGTGGATTTCAAAGGGGAGAGTTTTGTTTGTCCCAGCAAGCTCACTGTAGAAGAAGCACAATGAGTGAGTCTTGGTTAATCCTGTTGGACACGTGAAAGAAAAATGCTGTTCTGTAGTGTTTGGAAAACTGACATTGTTTTTGAAGAGTGAAGCTTTTGGGGGGAAATCTGACCAATATTAAACAAATCATGTACAGAAATCAGAATTTACGTATATCTAAACCTTGAAGGTACTAAGATGACGAAGAAAATATATTTACACTCTAGAAACCCCCCGCCCCCCATATGCCCTATGACCAATGCAATGTGAAATTATATCATAATATTATTTGAGTTTCAGCACATCTCGTGAGATTAATCCTGGTAGAACTTTACATGCTAACGTGGGTCGATCATTGAAGCTAAGAGGGAGTCCGAAATATCAACAGATTCGAGCTAAAGCAAATTTTTCTCGGACGTTTAGTAACAGTACAGTCATCCTCAGGAATTTTACTTTATTTTTGGTTTGATATTTTAATATTTAAAAAGTGCTGCTATTCATTGTGAAGAAAAAGTAAATTATATCTTTTTGTAAAAACTTGATTTTTACCATTTTCATTTTTTTTCTAATGAAGCCTGTTGACTGTGGTTGACTGGTCTATTGAGTTCATTATAAAGATCACAAAAAATCCACGGCCATTTCCCTGCATTCTTTCCTGACTCAACCTTATTTGAAGCTGATAACAAAGGAATATTGTGACATTTAGTTTGACTTATATTTTACCCCAAAATAAAAAAACATTTTGCATAATGAAAATAAAACCTGTTTACATTGTACATTATGTGACATTGTGCTATTTTCCCTTCCGATTTTTTATCATGGTGTGCTGTATCTGGACATTTGTGATCATTTCTTATTCTCAAACTTTTTTTCGATTATTTATGCTGTTATTCAGTATTTTGTACTGTATTTAATTGCGACTTTTTTGTATTATAGTCATTAAAATTTAGGATGGGAAATGTTTAATTTCCATTAATGTCACATAAAAACTGGAACTATTTTCTAATATCTAAACTTTTGGGGATGAAATATGAATTGGACGTGTTCTTCATAGGTTTCATGATATTTACTTGCTATAGCCATTTAAAATCTGTCACTTTAGGTTTTTGATCTTTTCTTTATTCTTATTAAATGGCAATGCCAAGACTTATTATCATATGGTCATATAGAGGGCAGCGTTTGCTGTCTTAGTGAGCTCATTAGAGAGCCCTACTTCACTCTTGTTTAGACGTTCACAGCTTTGAAACACAGCAGTTTTAAAGGCTGTCATTTTGGGATTTATATATTTGCAGGCTTAGTGCCCAGTTGCCACAAAATATTTACATTTGTAAGTTAAATTTAACTGTTTTTTAGGGCTTTTTTCCTAAACTGTGTGCAGGAATTGATTCTCTAGCAATTTACAGACTGATACGTAATCTCTTGTAAAGTTTGTTTAAGACATTATTTATGTGTTAATGTTATGGTATTTTTATGCACACATCACCCAGATATTGAATTTCTAATTGCGGTCAAGGGTTTTCCTGAGAAAGGGGTGTCACTTTAAAATCAGTCAGATTGTATGTTGTTGCTTTATTACAAAATAAATGATGTTTTAATGTTATCAGTAAATAATATTAATAAAACAAGTTATTTGATTCTCTACACAAATAGCCCTAGAAGGCTAGTTTGGCAGTCTAATGTTGAAAAATGTGGTGTTCCTCAGAGCTCTGTCCTCGGACCATCGCTGATGTTTTATTAAAACATTAGAGAGGGCATTATGCACAAAATTTTAAAATGCATTATGTACTAACGTATACAGTCCCATGTTACACCACACTTAAACATTTTTGCAGCCCCTCTGACATCGGATTGATTAGTTTTCATTCTTTCCCAATTGATAGTTTAAATCTATATATATTAATATAGTTTAAAAAGTAGAATTTACCCCTTATATATTTTTTCTCTTATCACATGGCGAGTTTTTTTAAATAACCACATAAATTAATCTTAATTCAGGTTTTAATTGTATTTAGAAAAATGTCACAAAATTAAATATTCAGGACTTGAGTACAATGTCCAGCTATATATTTGACATTTTGTTCCCTATACCTACCAACCCCCATGCCTTTGAAAACACACACTGTCAGAAACTCACTAGCGCAGTGTGTGTGGCTTGTTGATCAGTTTGATTGGTAGGTATTGATAAGCATTGTTGAAGTCACATGGAGGGAGGGGTTTTTTTTTCATTGCACTTGAAGCTACTTCTCTTCATTTGTCTTGATTTCTTGCATGCTGCTGTTTTTTCCTGCTTTTTTCTTTGAGCGTTCCTCTTTCTCTCCCCACCCACTTTGTAAAGAATGCCAGATTTGCTAAGTGCGATGGGTTGATAATGCTGGTATCTCCTGCAGTGAATGCATGTCAGGCAGGCAGTAATACAGTACATTACTGTAAGTGCTGGTTCAGATTCTTTGATGTCATCTCTGAAATGGTGACTTTTAATGACATTTAATGCAAAATGTAACATATGTGAATAAAATATACAGATGCTCTGATATGTCTTGGTATTTCATTTTTGCAGTTCGGAACAAATATTGTTGATTGAGAGTGGTTTGGTCACTTGGTTTCCAAGGCTCTTTATAATATCTGTTTTTGTCTGTTCTGCAAAAGAAAGTCGTCCATGTTTATAGAATGACACGAGTGTGACTAAATGATAAAAAAAATCAGTCGTGCTTGAACTATCCCTATAATAGCTGTTATGTCTTTTCTCTTAAAGGATTAATTGTGGTCGCCGGTCGGCTCTGGTCTAATTGTTTTGTAAGTTGTTCGGTCTATGTTTATCCAGGCCGACTGGGAACATACTGGCCTCATTCTCTAGTTACAATAGGTAGCAACTGGGTTATGGGAAAGAACAAATTGCTTTTTAAATTTCATTTCTGCTATTGTTCACATATTTAAAGAAACATTTACTGCATAACATCCAGCAGTGTTTGGTAGATGGGTGCCTGACTCACTAATGGTTTAATCTTTAAATGTTGTTGTGCTACAGCCCAGGAACCAAACCCGCCCTGTTTGTGCGCTCAATGGAAAGTGGGTTACCAACACAATAGATGACTCCATGACCACTACACCGCCTGCATTTTCTATGACGCCACATTTAAACTGGACAGTGTTTGTTTATCCAAAATACGCTTTGGATATCCGTTTTGATGTGCAGGTATCAGAATTTATCCTCATTCTCAGTAGAATTTATTACTAGGTAGTGTTCAAGCTATAGACTAGTTAAATATTTAACTGGAGAACCTTAAAAACATCCCCAGGTCACATGTCACTTTAGAATAAAAATAAAGATTAGAGAAACGTGTGTGTGTGATAAACAGAATGCCTGAATTAGAATTTTGTTTGTGATTCCCAAAAATGTAATGTTTTCATTTCATGTCTTTCCAAATGCAAGAACACGGAGTTTAAAATGTAAGTAAATGGGGACTGAGGCGGTCAAAATAGAATATCAGGGTAAGTAAACTATGACATCATTTTGCTTTTAAAACACTGTCAAGAAAAACCTGTAAAAAATGTCATTTTCCAGCAGCTGGGGTGCCAGTAAAATACACGAAATTAACAGTTTTGTCACATGAAATTACATGTTTTCTATGTTTTTTGTATTTGTATTCTTTTTTACCATATTTACAAAATATATATGAAAGAAACAGTAAAATCCTGTAAAATAAGTGTTTTTTGTAAAGTATATGGCTACAAAATGATCAGTAAAGGTCTGTAAAAAATGGTTTTATATTAATCAAATATTTTCCACCCAAATTCTCACACTATTTCAAGATGGTTTTCGTTTGTTTTTATTTACTTCATTTATCAAATGCATCACAACAAAAAATATCACCATGCAGTTTAAGTATATAAATAAAACAATATCTCTTTTTATACATTACACTTAAAAAAGGTTTTAAATCAAGTATCACATCTTTACATTGTGATGAAATATGACCCTGACGTGTTCTTGACAGGCTTCAAAAGACTCGCCCCTCGTAAACTACTATTTTATCCTCTTTCACCCCATTTGATGATGTCACTCATCACTCACCTCTTGATGTCATTGGTTTATTTTGGGGTGTGTTATTCCTTTGCTTGAGCTGTCAGGTGTGCTGGTCATGTGTGCACGCTGCTTCCTCTCAGAAGTGCTCGCACAGGAACTTATCAAGTTCTAGTGAATTATTCACCCCAGGACAGCTTAGAGGGCTTGAAAATCACTTCGGGTATGTCAGAAAACAGCTATGGCAGGTAGGTTTCTTTCAAATATACTGTTTTAGCTTGTTTTAAAGAGTCACTTTGCAAAAGCGGTTAATATAATCAAAGATAACATAGAGAGGGAAATGGATAGAGATGCTTAAGAGGGATGTGCTCAGTGATACAGTGCTGTGACTGGTTATCTGATCATCCGCAGACAGCTGAAAGCATCTAAATAGAGTTTGTGTACACGGAGAACTATGAAGTGTTTTGTCATGATGTATAAAAGTAAATGAAGATGATGGAACATAAGGTCCTGTGAGTCAAATTTTTTTTTCCCTTATAGGTCAAGTAACAGATGCAGTCAAAAACAGGTAAGAACTGAACATCCTGTTGATTATTACTGAGTTATGACAACTAGCTTGAGTTTATTAAAATACAACAATAGGAAATTATGACGTGTTTCAATTGATGCAAATGCTTTTCTTAATTGATTTTTCTGTTGACTTCTGTGCCGTTGGTGTGGTTTTATTCTGTTCCCCTCACGGTCAAGCTGGTGCTCGCAAGTCGATGCACCTTGGTTTGAGATTTTTTGGTTTTGAGAGTTTCACACAACCCATTTCACTCAAATCTATTCTCTTGAATAAATAAACCTAAACCTACCGACTATTCGAGATCACTTTCATATAGAGCGAGTGACGGAGATATCTGGACTGATGCTATCTGTATGAGCTGTGTCAAGAACTGCTTTCTTTAGGATTGAAGTTTACAGTCTGATGAGTGTGTATGTGTGCGTGCGTGTGTGTGTGTTAGTTTTCAGTCAGGACTACTAACCCTGACATGTGTGTTTTTCCTCTGTGCCCAGAGGGCTGGATAACTCTGTGGAAACAGACAGAACAGAGTTTTATCATCTTCAAGGCAGGATTTGGTGAGAGAGGCTTCTTCACTGTGATGATGTTGAATAAGCATCATATACAGCTGAAGAACACGTCCAGGGCATACAATGTGTGCTATAAATGTGCATGTCTCGCAATGAAAAACCAACAAGTTGAACTTACTTAAATTTAGAAGTTTTTTAAGTAAATTTTTCTTAAAAGTTTTTGGGGGGCAAGTTCATGCTCATGTTTTTTTTTTAAAGTAAATTGTAAAAAGAATTGGGGCAATTTTTTAAATAAACAAAATGGGGAAAAATAAATCTACTTGAAAAAACTGTGCTTACTTGATTGTATAATATTTTTTTGTGTTCATTTGCTTGATTTTTTGCAATGTATTTTGCATGTGATGGGAAAGTACATCAATATTTTTAATGTGTGTAAGTATTATACTTTTTCACATAAAATAAGATTTGGATTCAGACTGCTGGGGACTTACATCAAAAGAGAAGCATTGTCATAGCAAACCTAGACTTAACATTCCCATAATCAATTTCCAGACGATTATCGTGGCCCTAAACAACAATCTTCATTCATAGACACCGTTACACGGTTCAATGTCGATTCTGTTCAGTTGGGATAGTCTGAAGTTTGTTTTCCCCCAAAAACAACCTCTAAAACTGATGTAACAACACTCATCTTGGTACCTGTGTCATCATGACCAAGCAGTCACTTCAGTCAGGGTTCTGTTCACCCTTTTGGGGTTGTACATTATTTCTAGAAGTGTGTGTTTGTGTGTGAACGTGTGTAGCTACTGTGAGTCAGGGTTATGCATTGATCTCTCATTGTTCATGTTTCTAAATCCAGAATACAATGTATGTCACATTTGGTTGGCAGATGGTCCTCCTCGCATGTCCTTAACGGGATTAAAGTGTATAGAAGGGGCGTGAGCTTTTGTCCTGAATGAATGTCTGAGACAGTTTTTAAATAATATTATCTTGTAACACCTTTCTTCATGTCATCGCTGCCAATTTTGTTACCTGTTGGCTATTTGTCCTTGTGTATTTGTTTCGCAGTGTGAACTTTGCTGCCATGGAAATGTAAACCCATCAGCCTCTGTATATGGTGTCTGCTTTCCTCTGGCATGGCTTTCATACACAAACTGACAGCGAGTGCTCTGGAAACTTATACTCGTGATCGAAAGTTGATTTGAATGTCATCAAATCTGCAGTGGTTCTCAAACTTTTCGGTTGTAAGGCCCCATTTGTGTAGAGCAGGATCACTTTGCGGCCCCCGGAAATATTACAAATAATCTTCATTCAGAATTTTCATAAAACCAAAAACATATTTCAATTATTCAATGCTAGAACATACATTTTGGGGTTAGTGGTTCTATTTTTCTGATGTTTGATTGGCCCTTTTTTTAATTAATTTCTACATTTCCTAAATGGCCCCCAGTTCGAGAACCACGTTGTTATATTATTCAACAGAGATCAAAAGCAAACCTCACCCTAACAATTGCTACAGGATGTACTAAATCTCTTTCATTTGTACAGCGCTTTTCACAATGCATGTTGTTTCAAAGACAATGACAATTTCTACAATAGTTTGTATTCAGGGGAGATTTCAGGAGTTCTAAAATCACAATGATGTTGCCTAATGTCATGTATGGATGTAAAAATTGTGAACACAGTTAAGCTGTACTAGTTTATTACAGTAGACTACAGTTAAGCTTTTAAATCAGTGGTTCTCAAACTGGGGGGGCCCCAAGATGGATTCAGGGGGGGCACAGATGGCATTTTAGGAAATATAATAGATTTCATGCAATCAAACATCAGAAAAATAAGACTACCAGCAAAAACAATTGATGTTTCAGCGTTGTATAACTGAACATTTTTGTGGTTCAACTCAAATTCTAAGTTTAAGATTGAAAGTCTTTATTTGGGGGGGGCCGCAAAGCGTATTCCTCATACAAGGGGCTTTACAACGAAAAAAACACGGATTTAAATGAATTAATTTGACCGCATATTTGACCCAACGATGCGTTAAAACAACCCATCATAGGTTAATTTTCAACGTTACGCTTGAGTTTATCCCGTTTGTTCCATTAGCCTGTGCCTCCGGTACTGTTGTTTTCACTCAGGTCCTGCTCCACTGCTCTCCAGTCCCCATGAGAATATGTGCCATAGCAACACAGTCCCTGTTTATGACTGCAGAGGAACTGCGTCGTCCTCTTACAGTTCATAGTATAACTCTCTCCGTACAAGCATAGACATTCTGTGTTACGTAGATGCACTTTTTCCAGTTATTATAAACTAAGCCGCAGTTTGTTAGTGTGAAAGTACGTTTATTTCCTTTTGAGATCTTCTGTCTGGTTATTCATATTTTGATATTTGCCTACAGCTCAATATTCATTCACAGTCCTCTGAGTTTAAAGTATGCCATCAAGTATCAGCCCGTGAATGTACATGCTTCCGGAGAGCAAGTATGGGATGCTCAGGTCACATGACCATCGCAAAACACTTCCCTCCTAACTGTGTGTACCTGTTAGTGTTTGACTTTCTGTCTTCCATATAAAGCTCTTTTATGACTAGTTCATTCTGGCCGATGAATATTTCAAGCATGCTCATATTACACATTACAATGTGATAAATAATTCACGGTGGCTGATTAGAATGATTTTAGGCTCGTGGCTTTGACAAACCATCACATGCATTTCAGCAACTTGTTAGAAAGGTCTGTCAACTTGAGGTATGTTCTTCATTTCTTCATTTCTTCATTAATTGACATTTTAATTTGGGTGTATTTGCATATTTATTTCTTATTATGAAGTCGTTTTAGTCGAATATTGTAGCAACATGTTCTCTTTTATACTTCTGAATCATCTTAGCTTCTGAAAGAGGAAACTTGTTGGAATTACTTGTTTTATGAAGGTTGTTGATCTCTTATACTGGTATTGAGGATGGTTGGTTACACAGTATGATGAGCTTTGATATGTAACAATGTTTTGGATTCCAAGGCAGATCTTGGTTTTGTTAGGACTGAAATATCTTATAATATTCATATAAATAGAATTTGTGATGAATTTAATATTTCTCCAAATGTTTTAAGCTTGCTGTACACCGAAATTGACACATTTGTAGTGTATATTAGTAAACATGAGATGAGGCAGATCTATTTAAGTTAAACCGAGCGACTGCATGTGTGGGACGAGGTGTGTAGAGGTGAGGGAGTGTCAGAGAGGGTGAAAGTTAATATGGAGAAGAGCAGATCAAATGATACCTTTACAGGCAATTCGACCCGTTCATACTGAAAGACACTTCAATGGCTCCAAACCACTTTGAGAAGCAGCCATGCCGTCTTACACACTACAGAGGGAGCATACGGCTTGTGTTATAATGCTGCAGGCTGCTGTTTGTTTGGTCGCACTTAAAAGCGGTTAGGGGATTATAAGATTGGATAATTTGGACACCGGAATGGGTTAACATGTATTTTATATAAACAGTTAAAGGTTTAATGTTCGTTCTGTTTTCCTTTATGTTGCCGACTGTTTTTTTCATCCGAAAGGCACATTAGTCAGAATTCAGCTGTGGTTTCCACCTTCCAAGCAAATAGATGGCAGGCATGAAATATCCATCGCGCGCTCCTTGAGTCAAAGCATCCATCAGTCTAATCTCTGGTGCTATTCATAATTCTGTGTGCAGGGCCCAGAGCCCCCAGAGGCAAAACACCATTTACCTTTTCCGCTCTAAACTGACCTCAAAGTAAATGCTTTCCTCCCTCAGGAATCTGTGTGAGTGCCAAAATTCATCATATGAATCTGAAATATTACACTCGGTAAGGGCATTATAATTTATTTAAGAAAATCTTGTGAAGGTGAAACGAAACGCATGTAACAGTTTTTCATCTCTTGCTGTCTATTTAACTTGTATCCGCACCAATAGAAAGTGTCTGATGTAATATATCCACTTGCCACCTCACTTTTGGGATCGTCAAATGAATAAGAGGGGTGCGACTGGCCAAATCTAAAATCATCACTATGGGCAAATACTTACACGTAATCATTCGCATTTGTATTCTGAAATGTAATCTGGAAGGATGGTTTTGGAGATATTGACTAAAAGAATGAGACTGTGGTAGTCTGAAGGTAGATGACAGAGTTGGTCTGTTAAATCCTATCACCATGAGCAGATTGTTGCTTCTTAGAGAGCGGTGACGCTAAAGTGCTATCTGAATCCATCAACTGATCATACCGGATACTAGTGAGACACAGGCAGCTCTCTCGCAACGAAAATAAATGTATTTTAAATCAAAAAAAATTTGACATGGTTGGAGAACTATGATAACATTCTGTGCACATGTGTACATTTAGTTGCTTCTTCTGATTGTCTTAAAAGAGATAAATAAGAAAAAGGTCTTGTTCTCCATGCAAGTATTGTTGTGTTTGTATTTTGATTTCAAATCTGCCTTAATGGCGAACAGTGTAATGTGTAGATCAGTTAACCTAAGCCTTTACTTCTAAAAATAGTTGTCCCTTTTGTTCTCGATTTAATTTATGTGTGGATAAGTGCATTTAGTGATCTTGCCAGATCACTATCACAACCAACATAATACCACACGTATGGTGTGCCGCAAGGTTCGGTTTTAAGTCCGTTGTTATTTTGCTGTACTTGTTCCTCTTCTGTCAATGTGATGTATTATTAAGACACAAGCTTTAGTTTTCTTTATTATGCAGACTATGTACTGTACAGAGGTGAAGTGGCAGTTTTTAATTGAAGTCTGACATTGTTTGCTTGGTGGCCTGTAATATAGCACAGATCATATCTAAACCTTGACTACATGGTGGGTGTAGTTCTAACCACAGGTAAACATTATTCCTGTTTCTGAACAAAGTCTTGGAAATGTATGACTCTCCTTATTTATTATGTCATTGAAGTGTTTAGCAACCTTAAGAAATACTGATAAAACTGATAAATCTGTCTCCAAACACTACAATCATAATTTTAATTTGGAACCATATAGTTTTGGACACACCTACTCATTAGAAATCCGTGAAGAGATAAAAATGAACTCAACATTTGAACAACTCTCTTTTGCAATGTTCAGGAGGTCTTTCTATGGGTTGTACCCGTACAAGTCAAGCATGATAGGTCTGGAGTCGCTGGCAGATCCATCTGCTGACTGGGACATCATGGAAACCATTGGGAAAGGAACGTATGGAAAAGTGTACAAAGTTATCAACAAGAAGGATGGAAGTCAAGCAGCTGTTAAAGTTTTGGATCCCATTAATGTGAGTCATTGATTGGCTTGTTTTCTCTTTAGTGACATCTCTTCTTTGCAATATATACGGTACTGTCATTGTTTAGTTCTCATGATGTGAGTACACTGATTTCAATGTATTTTAATCTAAATTTCTATACTTCTGAGAGTCTTGGACCAACTACCTTAATACTCAAAGGTGCACTTTACTATTCAAAAGGGGTAAAATGACTTTTCAATAATGAGTGTGTAGAGCTTCTGTGCTGAAAGTGCTATGTAAAAATTAAACTGAAGATACAGGCTCTCAAAACTACTAGCCATGGCTTGAAACATTTCTTGTACTTTGCTATTCTGTGGCATGTCTCAGAATCCCAGTCACATTAACAGAGTAAGTAAATGCTCTTCCTAAATTTTCCCCTCAGATATTTTAATTTTTAAACCCTTGTGTACCAATGTAGCATAACGTCATTAGTCTTTCATCCCAGTAACCCCCTGTTGCCAACTACATGCATGGCTGCTTTTTATTTACTGTGATAGCATGTACAAAAGTCTAGAAGGGTGTTTTCCATCCTATCATTGTAGTCTTTTGTCATTATCTGTTATAAAGTTTGTCATTATCTGCAGCCTTACAGGCTTTTATGAGTGCTTTATTTTAAAGTCATGTTAAAATAACCTCATGTTCAGCCATCATAAACCAGGGTGCTGTATTGTGAACTTTTAACTAATATGAATGATGCTGATGGTTTTCTCAGGATGTGGATGAGGAGATTGAAGCAGAATACAACATCCTGCGCTCGCTGTCCAACCATCCCAATGTGGTCAAGTTCTTGGGCATGTTTTACAAGGCAGATGAGCTCTCTGGAGGACAACTGTGGCTCGTTCTGGAGGTGCAACGTTTTGCATATTACAGTAGTTGTACATTATGTGTATTGTAAATATTAAAAAACGTATTAAATATAATTAATAAATGCAAATGCATGTTTTTGTTAGGAATAAAAAAACGTTTATTTAATCTCAATTTTTGATAACAGTGCATTGAATAAAAACAATTGTTTGGTTATGGGTTAGTCAAAGTCTGTCAGATTTGAGGCCTTCAATATGTTAGTTTACATCCATGCATTCACAGCAATGTCTTCCAGGAAAAAAATGGGTGAAATAATTGCAGTTTTTTCATCTGCTCGGGCAATATAATGTTTATAATAATCTTTAGTAATCATATACTGTTTATATACCTCAATCTAATAAAATTCTCTCTACAATTAGATTGTCTAGTAGTGCATTCTGATGAAATATATAATATTTAATATTCAAATGTCAAATATTTCACAGTCTTTTATTCTGTAATGATTTCTAACGTAGACTTATCTGTGTGTGTCTGGTGTTTTTGTTGTGATAGTTGTGTAACGGAGGTTCAGTAACTGACCTGATAAAGGGTTTGCTGATGAGAGGGAAACGTCTGGAGGAGTCCATCATCTCCTACATTCTGTATGGAGCGTTGCTGGTGAGACACACACGACTAATCTGCTAAGACCAGCACAAGGAATGCTGGCTCAGCGCTCTCACTGTGGCAGATTCGTTTTTTTTGGTCCGTGATAGTTGGGAAGAGAGAGATATTCCAGCTGTAATGCTCGCATGGCTGATCAAAGAGGCCGTCTGTGCTTAAACATCTCCTGCGTTTGTCTTTAGGGTCTCCAGCATCTTCACAACAACAGAATTATCCACCGGGATGTGAAGGGCAACAACATTCTTCTCAGCACAGATGGCGGAGTCAAGCTGGTGGACTTTGGTAAGGGATGACATTGTTTCTGATGTTGGGCTTCGCCAAATACCAAAGTCCATGTGAACCAACGGTTGCGATGCGTATTTCGACGTATTCCGAGTGAATTTATTTAGAAAAAATAGTGGCCGTGGCTTTCGTCTTTCTCTGCGATTTGATTAAATGCATTAAAAAAGCAGACTGACAATTGGAGGGGAGGAGTTAATGGATGCTCCGCCCAAACTGTCTAACATACGTCATCTAAGATGGAAGTGCATTTAACTGAAGATCCTGAGTGCACAAGATTTTTTAAAAGAGAATGACCCACATTGATATACTATTTATAATAAACGGTGCCGTATTTCATGATAAAATAGACATCGTAAATTTTTATTTCACTCTGACTTTAAGCTATTAATTCCCAAATTCGTCCAGTCAGGACCTGTTTAAAATCCAAGAGAGTCTGAACTTCTCTGTTACGTCGTATAAATTGGTTTGATAGTTAATTTCACATGATAATCTGCTCGACCGGTGTATTCATGCTAAAACTAGCAAGAAAGTCTATATTAGACATGATAATAATACTAATATTCTAATTGTAATAATGACTGAATTTCCATCTGTTCAGGATGTTTTCTTCTTATGTCTCGGGATGCTCTCATTGTGTTTCCGAATGTGTTTGGAAAAGAGATGGATTATAATTGTGTGATACTGTTATGTACAGTACAATACCATTATATATGATCAAGTAGCTAAAATGAGAAATATGCTAATTCGGCATCACGTGCTTTGAACAAATGAAATGCAAATAAGAATTTAGGCATGGCTTCAGATGCACTCAAACAGTTCTGTCTGTCTGTGTTTATCAGACACACCCTGCTGCCCGTCTGAATGGGGTTAAATGGTGTTTTGCATGTAAATTGTATGTGAGGGTGGGAGTGGTGTTTGGTGTGTGGGGGGAAATCTCATGCGCCTGAGGCGTATTTATCTAGTGTGCGAGAAAGAGAAGTGGAACCCTGCTGGGAAACAAAACACTATCGTTACATAATGGTGATGAATGCCAGTAGCCTGCTCCCGTCCTAATGACCCGTCACACCCACAAAATGTAAGAATCTCTTCAGCTGATTTTGATATTTAAGGAAGTATTGCATCCTTGTGTACATTATCAAATTGTTTGTATAGCAGTGGACTGCAGCATAACACGCTTCTACGTTTAAATACGGATTAAGAGATGTTTCACTAATATTTCAGTCAACGTAAATTAAGATTATTAAATACTAAAGAGTGTAATCTCATGCAAACCTGTGACCTCTCTGACACCTCACAGGTGTCTCGGCTCAGCTGACCAGTGCCCGTCTGCGCAGAAACACGTCTGTAGGAACTCCATTCTGGATGGCACCTGAGGTCTGCCCAATTATACTTGTCTTACTCCCCTTTTAGCATTTAGTCTCTTCTTTTCTGCAAAAATTATCTTCTCAATTATGTTCAAGTTTTTCAGTGAAATAATTTAAGTATGGTTTTTCTGCAGCAAATTTAACTGAGAAGCACAAATGCCATTGATATATCTTAAATATTTTTGTGCCTTATTGTCAATTCTTCACTTATCAAGTATATCAATCCTGAAGTGTACATTTTGTTTATATGCTTTCTTCTGTGGAACATGTTCTAGGTGCTCTTATTAAAAAAAAGTTAATAAGAAGTTGTGGTATACTGTATATAGGCATATGAAAGTTACATGCCACATTTTTAGAACAGAAGAATATTAAAGTTCTACGACAGAGGAGAATATTTTGGCCATATGAAGACAAATTTCAGTCTTTGCATCTGGTGCCAGTCATGTTTGCGAGTGCAAATGATATTTGAAAGCTAAGATGTAAGGTTTCTAGTTGGGGTGTCAACGATTAATCACAATTAATTCCATCCGGAAACAAGTTTATGTTGCCTAATATATGTCTGTGTACTGTGCATATAATTTTGTATTAAAACACTTACACATGCACACATAGTATATTTATATATGAAGAGTTTGGTTCTAAAAGGAGATAAGTTTGTGTTATGTTATCATGTTTTTATTGTGTTTTTGTAGTTATTACGGCTTAAATTAAAACAAACCAATTTGCAGTTTGATTGATATAAATTGCAATGCACACAAATTAACATGAATTTTTATTTACTCAAAATGAGTTATCTCATTTTGAAACCAAACTCTTTTACATTTCGGAAATATTTACCTGTAATTATTAATATTAAACGATCATTTAAATCAAATACATTTATTTTTTCATTTTTATGTATTATATACGAAAAATTTGGTTCCCAAATGAGATAACAGATTTTTTGTGCATTAATATCAATCAAACTGCAGCTGGTTTGTTTTGATTTACGCCCTAAAAACTCAAACAATACAGCTAATGAACACAATTAAAGCATGATTAAATAATAAGAAACATGATTCAATTTTTTTTAAATGGAGTTATATCATTTTGAAACCAAACTTGTCATATATTTTTTAATATATGCATGTATGCATGTAATGTAAATTAAGTGAATATTTCCATATTCATGACCCACACGAAATGTAGTGTATTTCTTGACAGTGTAGTTTTATTCCTGGAACTGAAGTCACTGAAGCACTGAATTTGCTCCTCCAGCATTAGTCTTCATTGTGTTTCTCAAATGCCAAAATGTTCTCCGTTCATACGTGAGCGAGATGTGGGATATGTGTGTGCGCTTGTGTCTGTTAATTATGTGAAGGTTAATAGCGAGTGTGAATTAAACTGTGATGTGGTGCCAGCGGGGAGCCCCCTCAAGACCCATTAAAATACAGACTAAATGAAACGTTTGCCAAGATGATGACTGAATGAACACTGGATCGCAAGATCATTCTGTTCTGTCAGTTTAGTACCTCACTTGGGACTTCCTGAAAAAATATATAGAAAAAAATAGTGTAGAGAAAGGAACTTAAACGTACAAATGAGAGACTTGTTAACACACAGTCAGATTTACATTGAACACTGATAGCACACCTGATCATTTCACAAAAACACATCTGTAGTTTTTTCATATGAGTTTTACAGACTGTGTTTTATATTTGAGGAGATTGACGTCAGTGTGTTTCTCTGTGTGCAGGTGATCGCGTGTGAACAGCAGTACGATTACTCGTATGATGCCCGCTGTGATGTCTGGTCTCTGGGCATCACAGCCATAGAGTTGGCAGATGGAGACCCACCCCTGGCAGAGATGCACCCGGTCAAAGCACTCTTCAAAATACCACGGTGAGACACCAGAGGGAGCTAAACACACACCACAACGCAAAGCACTGGCCTCAAGGCACACAAGCCTTAGAGGAAATATAAAAATAGAGGAAAAGAGAGAGATGAGTTTTTCACCATGTGATCATAACAGGGCAACTAAAGATATTGTTATCACCATGTTTCTTAAATATTTACAATTGTAGTGAATAAATATAGATTTTAGCGAACATCACTTAATCGGTACGTCTAATTACGATTGGAGCATTGGAGCTTTGACAAACATTGGACCTTCGATCATCTTCACGATCACACCATTATCACCCAGATTGCATTTGACTGCAATTTGCATTTGGGATTGTGAAGGTAGCCCCTTCCTTTATTCTCATTCAGATTAGACTGACGCTCGTGTTATCTGACCCGCTCCAGGCCTGTAGGGGTGGGCCACTCGGTGCTACTACAGCAGATAGACTATTGGCTGTTTAGAACAACTTCTCTTGTTTTTAATGCAGTATTTATTGTCAGAGTGATGTTCTAGGTTATTGTATCTTGTCCATGTTTCTTTTAGATTTAGTGCATTATTATACCGTCATTGCAGTATTGTTAGTTTCCTTGGTTACTGTTTGTGTTCTTACTGTCTGAGTCCCAGGTTTTCTCCTTGTTATTCTCAAGTGTATATTAAAGGTCCAGTGTGTGTTTTTTTTAGAGGATCTATGGATAGAAGGTCAAAATAATATTCATAAGTTTGTCTTTCGATGTGTATAAAAACCTTAAATAAAGAAGCGTTATGTTTGTATTACCTTGGAATGAGTTATTTCTCTCTAGATAGATACACTGTGTGTCCTCTTGTATGGAAGTCTCCATGTTGTTTCTACAGTAGCCCTTAATGGACAAACTGCTCTAAAAAACGCTACAGTACTCTCGGCAAAGAAACGAAAATGTGGCCTTTGTCCTGTGTCAGCCTCCGTAGTGATTCGACAGGGAGGGTTGGAGTGAGCCGTCGGTTGCAATTTATTGGTACCGATGATCTGTTGGTACGCATGTAAAACCTACATGACTCTCCAACCTCTCAAAAATGATTTGGTCATGTGACAAAAGGAGCAATTAAGCACATTATTCTTTGGATAAGCATGGAGAAAGTGATATCAGTTCATATTTGTGGACCATTTGTGAAGCTGACTTTAAACAGCTTATTATGGGTGTTTCAGTAAAATCTTTAATAAAAAAAAATATTTGTTTATTACACATAAAAAATATTTAGAACAAAAACATTTCTTAAAATTGTTGCATTTTGTTTAATATAGTAATTTATGTAACGTTTTATTCTGTTCTGCTAATGAACACAGCCCACTTGTAAATTTACAGAAATTAACTGTTATTTTATAGATTCTTCACATTTCATGTGAAAACTGTCATTTTGCAAAAATTTACTTTTTTACAGTTTTTTTAAATACCCTCAAAATTACAGCAATTTTTTTAGAAAATAAGAAAATCTTATTAACATATTTTTTTATGTCATATGACGTCTTTTTATGGGCGTCCCAGCTGTGGAAAAATTGCATTTTATTTAATTGCAGTAAAAGGGAAAATCATTAAACGTTGTGCTTAATATTGCCGTTCATACTGTTGCTCTAGAAATGGAAACTCAAATGGGACGGACTGCATTGTGGGATGTAATACCAGACATGCAAAAAATTTGCATAGTGTGCACAGTGTACATACAGTTCTACGTATTGCTACGACAATCGATTCATCTCTCAAATGAAATATTTCCTACGGTTTCTGTTGAAAACAGGCTCTTATATGCAGTGAATTTTAAGCTCTGTTTGTTTGTGCCGGTGTTGTGGCTTTGATGCTCGAGGTTTAGATTACGAGAGCTGGATTTGAGTAATGATCGTGTTAGAATGCTGTGTTTTCACCTCCGCAGGCCAATTTGTCATATAGTTTATGCTTGAATGCAATGGTCGCACACAGTATCTACACCGTCGTGACATGCCTTAAAATGATGTGACTCATCCTCCTTTCCACCCACCTGTCTCTATCTCCCTCTATCTCTCTCTTCTTATATACCTTTTTCAAATGAAATTAGATATTTGGGCTTGGGCACATAAATCAGATGCGCGAGACCTTTAGCATGGCAGCGCCTGAATATATCAGTGTTCCTGTGTGCAGTGGCGCGTGAAATGATTCTGTTAACATGTCATTTGTCCGGGGCGGCGCTCCCACCATCAGCCGCTCTCAGACGGAGAGATTACGAGGGGGCGTGGACAGATCAGAGCCTGTCAGTGTCAAGCGTCTGACTCCTAATGAAGGATATCAGAGAGAAGTGAAGAGATGCACAATCTCAATACAATTATATCACGCTGTTCTCACCCAGACTAACAGATTTGATCATGTTTTTTGAATATACTGAGAGAGAAAATGTGTGTAAGGTAGAAAGACCTGATTAGTTTAGCAAATGTTTCTTGCACCTCAAGAAAATGTGTTTTAGAAACATTGCAGTGTTATCCACACTTAAAGTTAAAACTTGAAATATAAATACTCACAGAATGTGTTCATTCCCAATATATTTAATCATTTGATTATTTTTGACTAAACCCCTGATGATGGAGTCAAAAATATTAGTCTGTGCATGAGTTTTCTATTTCAAAAGAGAGAAAAAATATCGCATTAGACAACATTCTGTGCTATCAAAATACAAACCAGAAGCAATGATATCCAACAAATAGAGAAGGAATGGCTCTTCATAACTATAAAATAATTATTTTTATTTGAATGTGCCCATATATGAGTCATGGATGTGAAAATTGTCTAACCTGACTATTGAAAACTACTAAACAAAAACTTTAAGAGAGACTTCATGGTTATTTATACCACAAAATATTGACATCTCACCTATCAGTATGAGATGAAACCCTTTGGTAAAAAACATTTAGCAAAAAATAATATTAATAAATGAATAAAGCTAATATTTGAATACATTTCAGAGCGCACATACAATTATACACCCTTATCAGAAGAACCATTTTTGGTTCCACAAAGAAACATTCAGCCAAAGGTTCTTTAAAGGACCATCTCTTTCTTACTTTTTTGTATAATCTGAAAAAACTTTTTTCGTAACAACAAACCTTTTGTGAAACAGAAAGGTTCTTAAGATGGTTCTTGGTTCTTTATGGAACCAGAAGGTTCTTCTATGGCAGTGGTTTTCAAATGGGGGTACGCGTACCCCCAGGGGTACTGCAGGGGGTACGTGAGAGAAACTGACATTTAGGAATAAATAATGAAAATCAATAAATTATGATAATAGTATTTTATATGAAATTAGGACTACACAAAAATGAATTAATAAATCTAGATATAATAACCGTTTGACTCTCATTCCACTGTATTTTAAAGTAAAATGTTGTTGTCTGGTCAAGGGGTACTTGGCTTGAAAAAATCATGAAAGGAGTACTTAAGCCAAAAAAGTTTGAGAACCACTGTTCTATGGCATCGAAGAACCTTTTGAAGCCCTTTTGTTAAGCGTGTAGACCAGCAGGATCATCATGGACATCCATTCTAGTCTAAAGTATTTTTTGCCCAGACTGGGTTTGCATTTAATCGGTGTCAGTCTGCCACAGAATAACAAGAAAAGACATTTGTCAGATCGGTCTATCATCCCTGTAGGCCAGAGGTTCAGTGGCTGTGTTTAGCTGGTGGTGTGACTTTGACTGCATTTCCATTTGCTCACAAATAATTGCCCTCGGGCCACTGGGTGGTTTAGAAAATGTACAGGCCTTTTGTACGTGGCAGATTAGTATTGACAAAAAGTCTGGCGTGCCATCTATCATCAGAAGGTGGTTTGGCCACAGCGCTTGTGCTAGGCTCATGTGTCCATCTGAAGCTATTTTCATCTTGTACTACATATACACGTACTGCCATTTTTAAAATGTATTAAATGAAATGAGATAAGTTACTAAATCTGTTAGTGTGTGTATTATAAACAATATTCTAGCATACTGAAGTGTATGATATAGAAAACGATACTATTATTCCAACTGTCTTAAGTTTCATACAAGACACCAAATTTAAACATACACATAAACATCCACAAAGTATTTCTTATTATAATACAGGCAATTCCTGCGTTATGGATGTGATATAAAGCGCTCTGAGAATGTTTTCGTTATCCATATACTGAACCATTTGTTGATGGTATACGAAACCCTTGATGATAGAGTTTAAAGAGCAGATTATTATCAGTCTATGCACAAGTTTTCTAATGTATTTAAAAAATGTATTATCATGTGTTATGGATGTGACCGTTTATGGAAGACCACAAACATTGTAGGATTTTAAATTGAAACGCACGAACCTGCTGCAATAATACCCAATGAACAGAGAAGGGTTGCCTCTTTACTTACTTGGATACTTGGATGCCCGCTAGTTGGCCGGGGTACGGCGACGGACACGCGCTTCCTTCCACTTCTTTTGTTGTTGAGCGCACCTGCCACGCACCTGACTATGAAAATCATGCACTTAACTAAAACAAATGCTTTAAAAGGGTTTAAAATAAACTTAAATGGTTATTGAAAACCATCTGTAAACCATCTGCTGAATCTTTAATGAGCTATCTCGGAAATCTCAATAAAGTGAAAAATATATTTATTCACTTTTAATTCTGTCATTATTTACAGGCCCTCTTGTCTTTGCAAACCTATATTGCTTTCTTTCGTCCGCAGAACACAGAAGAAGATATTTCGAAAAATGTTGGTATCAGGAAACTGTTGGTCTCCATTGGTTCTGTGACCATACGATAGAAGTCAATGGGTACCAAACGTTTTTGGTTACCAACATTTTTCGAAATATCTTCTTTAGGTTTTGCAGAAGATAGAAAATCACAGAGGTTTAAAAAATATATTTTTTTGCTCATTTCATTTAGTGGTGCAAACTCATGTGGTGTTGTTCTTGACAGGTTTCTCTCTCTCTGTGTGTGTCTCTAGCTTGTCATCTACAGCGTAACAAACTGATGCTGCGAGCAACATGGCTGCCAGCGTCAGATTCGAGTGCTTCTGTAACTAGATTAGAATAAACTAACGGTGTTTACATCCTGTCTGAGCGCGCTCACTAACAGCCAGCGAGGGCGAATACCTCGGCAGAATTTAGCAAGCACAATAAGAGCGCCATCAGCGACGCTGCTTCACTTTGTTATGTGTAAGCGCTGCAACATCAAGGCGAGCTTGTGGCTTCAGGCACGCATTATATTTTGCATTGAAAGAGTCGGTTATTTTCCTTTGATCTGTTCTTCACATAGGACGGCCTGTCTGAATATCTATCAAAGCACCGAGTGACTTCGAGCAGCTCAGAATGACAGATTAGCGCTGAAAAAAGAAAACTATGTTTAACAGGGGTTGGTTTATCTCGTGCTTTGTTCTCGGTGATGGTTTCTGATGAAAGAGGCAGAAGATGTGTTTTTAAGCAGTGTGTCTGTCCTTCGACCTGAACTGCTATTTATGTCAGTTTCAGACTTCAATCGAAGCTTCAAGTAGGGTAAGAGCCATTGAGAAAGAAAGCCGAAGGAGAAAAGAATAGGGAGATGCGAGGTCCACATACAAATTTGGTGAACATAAAGTGTATTAAATAGAACTGTGAAGATCATCATGGATGATCAAGTCCAAAAAACAAAAATATGTTGATATTGATATTAAATGGATGTTGATATATGTTGATATAAAAAACAAGTATTGTTTTGTTTAAAAAAACGTAGCTTTGTAAAACCCTGTTGTTCGATGCTGGTTTGTGCTGGTTTAAGATGGTCAGATGCTGGATTAAACTGGTCATGTGCTGGTCCTTAGCTGGTTTAGGCTGGTCAAATAAACATCAAAATATACCAAACCCACCATATGCTGGTATGTTTTGATGCTGGTTTGTGCTGGTTTAAGCTGGTCATGTGCTGGTTTAAACTGGGGATGTGCTGGTCCTTAGCTGGTGATGAGCTGGTGCTTAGATGGTTTAATCTAGTCAAACCAACATCAAAACATACCTAACCCAGCATATGCTGGCATGTTTTGATGCTGGTTTGTGCTGGTTTAAGCTGGTCGTGTGGGGGTTTAAACTGGCCATGTGCTGTTCCTTAGCTGGTGATGTGCTGGTCCTTAGATGGTTTAAGCTGGTCAAACCAACATCAAAACATACCAAACCCAGCATTTGCCCACCAATATGAAAATTCTGTCATTATTTACTCACCCTCTTGGCATTGCAAACCTTTATGATGTTCTTTCTTCTGCTGAACACAAAAGATTTTGTTTAAAAAAATTGGTAACCAAACAACAGCGATACCCATTGACTTGCATTGGCTTTTTGTCCGTACAATAGAAGTGTATGGGTACCGCCATTGTTTGGTTACCAGCGTTCTTTAGAATATCTTCTTTTGTGTTCTGCAGAAGAAAGAAAGTCATACAGGATTAAAATGACAACAGGGAGAGTACATGATGACAGAATGTTCATTAATTGGGTGAACAATCACTTT
The DNA here is from genome assembly GCA_008369825.1 of Triplophysa tibetana. Lineage (NCBI taxonomy): Eukaryota > Metazoa > Chordata > Actinopteri > Cypriniformes > Nemacheilidae > Triplophysa > Triplophysa tibetana. Next base: position 22,817,880 of record CM017902.1, read on the forward strand.
AACATCACTTTTCATCAGTGAATACTTTTATGCAAAACCATGGTACAATGTCTATATAGTTACAGTCAGGAGATTTTGTACAGGAAGACATATGTGCTTTAAAACGGTCTCAGAGAGTGTGAGGTCTTGCGGTACCCACCCCGCCCTCACATCTAGCGTCACAGTTGCTTGTGTGTTAATAAATGGTCATGTGAAAGTGTGTGTGTGAGTTAATAGATGGCTCTGTCTCGGGGTAGCTGACAGAGGGATTATTCGCTCTCATAACTCGGCTGCTCTACAGACAGATGTTGCCTGCCAGACAGTGGCCGGGGCGGCTCATTTGTCATTCAGCATCAGACCGCTGTGTCCCTGGCCCACAGTCTATTCTTTAAAGACTTAAACACTTACAGCTCCACCTCACTGATGTACAGCAGCTCACATGAGATACGACCTGAAGACTCTGCAGCAAAATTTTGCGATAGCTTGTGCTATGTACAATGACCGTGTGCTTTAGTCAATGAAATGAAGTTTAGTCAAAACTTTGGCTTTCAATTGGTTGGTAGATTTGGGTGGATAAGGAGCAAATGGTCCATCCTTAAAGAAAAAAACTTCCGGTTCACTGGGGCTTTAAAGGTCCAGTGTGTAATTTTTAGGAGGAGGAAATGCAATGTATTATACATAACTATGTGATACCTTCCATAATGAAGCGTTATGTTTTTATAACCTTTGAATGAGCTATTTCTATCTACGTACACCGCAGGTCCCCTTTTATTAAATTCTTTGCAAAGAAGCGAAAACCTGAAAACATCTTAGTTCTGTGTCAGCCAACGTAGTGCTTCAAAAGGGTTGGGTTGAGCGAGCCATTGGTTGCAATGTGCAAGCTCACCACTAGATGCTGCTAACATCTCCACACTAAATAAGCCTTTTTTGAGCTTCAAAAAGTCAGCGCCCATTCACTCCCACATTTTCCCGCTTGGAAGAAAAATGATATGTGGTATTATAACTCCTACCGCATTATTCTTAAAAAAAAGTCATATTCCGTCAGGATGCCTTGATGGTGAGATTTAGTTTTGCCTGTGAAATATCCCTTTAACTGCAGCACATTCATCTCTTAATTCTAAAAGCACATATTTCACAAATGTGTTTTGTTTAAAAGATCTTTACCATAATGTACAGTCAGCTTATTACTGTTAGGGGTTCAGAAGACAATCTTTAAGCGTATATACTGTATCTAATCTGAAATTTGTGATTAAATGAAGAATTATTTTAAAACATTTTGACGATGACAACAGAAGTTATTCAGAAGTTACAGATTCAAGTTGTACGTGAATGTATACGACTCTAGAAAAGGACTGAATTGGATTTCCAGCTCTTTGTACTAAAGTAGTTTTTTAATAGAACCATTTGGCCCTGTTCTGTAGCTGTGTATGTTTTTCAGGAGATGAATGTGAACAAAGTTTTACCTTTAGATTTGTAATATAATATATTACCATCACTGAAGAAGGTGAGTCCAGTCCAGTACATTTGTTTTGCTCTTCTTCATTCTTTCTTCTCTCTCTTTGTGTGTGTATGTTATCTACAGGAACCCATCTCCCACCCTTCTCCACCCGGATCAGTGGTGCAGAAGTTTCAGCCACTTCATTGCTCAGTGAGTAGTTCTGTACGGTATTGGAAGTTATCTCAATTTTAGGAAAGTTCACAGGGTTTTATTTCGCTGTTTGGAAGTGAAGTCAGACAAATCACATTTTGCTAATTTTGCTCATTTTGTCGCTTCATCTGTCCATATTGGTGTGTGATGCATATTAATACTAATGTATTACTATTTACCTTCTTAAAGCATTATTTTCTTAACTACATAGTCATGTGTTTTTAGAAATTGTATGTCAAAGTATTTTTTTTTTATTTATGTTACTGTTTGCATCCACAAACCAATTTGTTTCAAAATACTCATATATTTTATATATTCATTTAAAGGGGTCATATGGCGCGAATACAAGTTTTTCTGTGTCTTTGATGTGTTGTAAGTTGCCGATGCATGTATTAGACATGTAAAATTGCAAAAATTAAAGTGTCGGGACAAAAGATGCATTCTATCTAAAAGCGAATGCTCACCCAGACCAGCATGAAACGCCTCATGTAACCACACCCTTGCGAATGTGGGACCGCCCAAATGTATACGAAAGTGAGGTTGTCAACTGTCAGTACAATTGAAGAGGAACCTGATGTTCCAAATATTGTAAAAGCGTTACACTTCTGTCACATGCTTGCAATATTCGATCAATCATTATGCACTGGTTAACTGGCCAATCATAGCACACCTCGCTTTTCACAGCTTTCTTAAAAATTTGCGCAATTCAGAGAGGCGGGGCAAAGAGGAGATACAAACATGCAGGTTATGTGGAAAATACAGCATTTTCGAACCTTAAATGGTGTACACGTTACATTACATCTAAAACAAACTATAATATTAGTTTTGGCCGTGTCATATGACCCCCTTAAAGTCTATCTAGATTCTTATTTGACAATACAGTGGCTTCAATTTTAAAATAATGCTGTCAGACAGCAATATAGATTCTTTTCATTTATCGTTTTTAACTTTGATTAAACAATTATTTTTATTTTGTTCAACATTTTACAGATTTTTTATACGAATAATAATGCATTGAAAACTTTCCTTTCGCACAAAAGCTTTTCTGATTTGCAGTTGAAGTCAAAGACTATAATTAACAGAGACACTGACTTGCTTGTGTGTGTGCGTGTGTGTGTGTGTGTGTGTGTGTGCCTCTGTGTATGAAATGCAGAGATTATTATTTCATTACGGCAAATGAAAACATCAGAGAGAGAGAGAGAGAGATGCTGGTGCACAGCAGGACAGCCGTGAAAGCTAATTGACTCATTTATTCTTGTTAGTTGTTCATTTGTCAGTGTGGCAGGTATGCCGGCCGCTCCTGATGAATTGAAAGCACAGACGGACTCATATATTTAGTGTGCGTGTGTACTGGAGGGGATTTTATCCAGAGCGCTGTACTCGCTTCCATTTATTTGCTCTTTTTTTGTTTTAGAGTAGGTGGACTAGCACACACATGACAGGTGGGGTGCAGGTTGTTTATTCGTGATTCACGTTACTGCGTCAGTATACTACAGTCTTAACGTGAGGTTGCTCTAGTGCAACTGAACTTTACATGTACTTGAAGTATTATTTGCAAGGTACAAGCATCAGGGGCAAGACATGATGCCAATGTTTTGCCTGAATGGAAAATTGAGTCTTATAGCTTGACACTTATTCGCCAATATGACTACACCTAGTATGTTTCAAGCCTTAAAGCAGTTAAACAAAAATGTAAAATCCTCTCTTATTTACACACAGGCAATTCCAGATGTATGTGACACACCAAGATTTTTTTCTAATAGATCCATAATATGTGAGGAAAGATGACCTAAAACTAAAACTGAATTTAACTTTACAAAAAACAAAAAAATTCAAATAGTATTTACGCTATCTTGAGCAGACAAATTGAAGAACCTCACTGTCTACAGCCTGCATGATACACCATCACAAACAGACTTATTTTACCGTATCATTGTGACTATTGTCATCTATCAAATAAAGCTTCAGAAAATCCACATATGCACAGAAATGCTTAGCTTCCGTCTGTATAAAATGAAAGTGCACATCGCTCAGCGCTTGTGTTTGGCAGAATAAATCTGCTTCAGTCTCTTGAGGAGGCTTTTCATAAACATTACTCTGAAAAACTGGGTTTGCAAGGCTATCAGATGAGAAATAATTCTCTAGAATAAATCCCGTCTCCCTCTCTCTCTCTATCTCTCGCTCTCGGTCTCGCTCTGTGGAGCTGGTGTAGGTATTTAGAGAACACAATGTTATCAGAAGATGCAGGCTGCTTGTTCTCTGTCTATGTGAACTGTTGTCCCTGTGTTATAAAAGTGCAGCTGAATGGTTTCTTCTCTGCTATCAGAGCCGCCTGCTGTTTGGACCCTCAGCTATGCTGAGAGCTAATGATGACGGACCCCTACAATAAAGCACTGCATTGAACAGGGTCTGGCTGATCTCGGCACAGAAATCATTTTAGTCTACTGTATATTAGTACTGTACTCCCTTTTGTGATTTTCTTAGCAAATATTTGGAAGAATGTCTGAACAGTTTTTATAGGGCATTTAAGCAGGAATCCCAACTTGCCTTTAAATGCCACTTGAATATCGATAAAGCTATGATAATAATACTCAGACTTTATAAACATTACATTAAACAATTTATAAAAAATAAGAATTGCTGTCAACCTTTCAGCTGCATAAACATATATTGATTAACACATGTACATGTATGCAGAGGTTAGATCAAACATGACCACACATCAATAACATCAAACCTTATTTGTTTTTGTCGAATTGTTTGAGTTCAGTAAAAAACTTAAAGGTGATTAAATATTTATTTATTAAACTTGCTCAATTTATATTTCCATTTCATAATAAGCTAAAGCTGTTTGATCGGGCTTTTCATTTTGATACAGTTTATTCATCATAATCACATACCGACATTCTAAAGCAGCAATAGGAAGCAGCGGAGTTGATGAGTTTTTGAAGGCCAACCTGGACGTTGGCGCTGCAGGGATTCCCTCGACCAAAAGCTTGTGCATTTTCCCCGTAGACTTTTGGGAGATCGCAAAAAATGAAGCCCTTTAATTAACAAAGGTTTATGATATTTACACGTTTCGTCAATCAAGATAATCTTCACAAATGAACACAACATTTGTTACTTCTTAAGCCGAATCGCCAAAAGTAAAAAGCTAACACGATGCTATAAACAGACTACACTTAAGGTCGATGGATATCAACGTCACCATCACCAAGCCTCCGACAACTCTTTCAAACTTGATTAAAAATGTGTTCCCTGGTTAGTAGGTAATTCCTCTTAAAATGAATCCGCATCTACGTTTTAAGAGATCTGTGTCCGTGTTGTATTATTTGTGAGCTTTATATGCGCAACGATGTCCAACGTCCCCGCCAATGGAAGTAGTCGCTTTAAGCCGCTTGTTAGCATCCTCCATTTTTAAGACGCAATAACGCTTTAAAAAAAAATCAAGGGCTGGTTATAAATTGTGTTTTACCTCATAGAATAAAACTTTTTTTACCACAGGCCTTATTTCAGACGATTAACTAAAAACCCATTAAAAAAACCCATTGGCTTTTTGGGGATGGAACCGGAAGTCCCGGTGTTTGCTTACAAAAATACGCCATCTCTGAGCCTCCCTCTACCTTCCAGGGAGGAGGAATTGTTAACTTTTAAAAAACAGCCCCCATTGCCTTGAATTTTCTTGAAAGACATAAGACATTAAGGAACGATTTGAGGTTCGGCAATAAGAACCTCTGTCTTTATATAAAGCTTAAAGTAGCTTAAGTCTTTACTTTGAGTACAAGAGGCAGACTTTTGCACCATTTACATGTTCAAAGTATAGTGGTCAGACATTTGACGCTTTATCAAGAACCTCTAGCCAATATGTAAACCGCGCCGTACTCCTAATCCTCACGGGATCATGTTTGAAAAGATTGAGCCGATTTGGCAGATTGATCATCATTTCAAAAAAGGGAATACAATTTTATTTCTGTGAGGGTTGTTGTGAGGCTCTGTTTCGGCAGTCATCATTTGTCCCACAAAACAAGAGGGTCAAGTGATTGTCCACCTACGACCCCCTAGCACCAGCCTGCAGACTCATGATAATACTGTTTACACTAAATACTATGGTGATGAGAGAGAGAGAGAGAGAGAGGCTGCTCATATGTTCAGCTTCTGTGAAGAGAGTCAGTGTGAGAGTAAAGCTCTATATGGAGATGTACAGGTGACATTCTTAAGGCTTCCTAAAGGCCTTCGCATCACTTACTGGATTATACAAGATGCACATTAACACCTCTCCTCTTGTCTCATCTTTTCTCTCATCTGGTCTCTTCTTTCCTCTCACATCTGCAGGTGTTTGAAAAAAGATTTTGAGACGCGGTCATCTGTGACTCATCTGCTGGAGCATCCGTTCATTAAACAGGCTCAAGGGAAAGACACGTCGCTCAAGCAGCAGCTTTCAGTCCTCATCCGAGAACAACAGGACGTTGGGAGCAGGACCAAGACAAGGTATATACTGCTCAGAGAACTTCATCATTTCAAACAAGGGTGCAGAAAAATCCACATTTGAACAAAAAAAGGCTTTTGGTTTAAGCAACACGGCTTGAGATGGCTAATGGTACGGGTATGATACATGGTGCTTAAAGGTTTAATAATAGCCTGCCAATCACAGCTTGTCCTTTCAGAATGTTATCAGTCACTTTTGATTCCTTTCAGGGTCACAGCAGATATCTGGCAGCCTTGACCATGACAACGGTCATTTTGTGCCGTCATTATGATTCATCGCTGTTCTCTGTAGGTGCAGATCTGCCATTGCGGATTTATCACATCTAAATGTGAAAAAGTGAGACTTGTTGTTGTGACAGGCCTGAAGGATTTGAATCAGATTGTGTTGGACACGAGTCTTCAAGTGAGTTGTGAGCAGGGTTTTCTCTCTCCAGCAGATGGCAGTGGTATCTCTTGAAGAAATGGACCTCTGTTTCATGCATGATGCATGTTTGTGTGAAAGACATTTTGGATAATATGGAAGCCCTGAACCGCGAAAAAATACTGGTGAAAAGAAATTCACAGTTTTAAAAGTTCTATTTTATTCTCTTCAAAATATTTTATCGAATCAAATAAATATGTGTATCTTCTCTATTTTGTGCGGCTTCTTGTTGATAATAAAAAAAGTGAGAAAACTATTTTTTAGTGAATTTTTTTATAAATAAAAAACATGTTTTGAAGAGAAAAAAATCTTGATAAGAGAACAATCGAAAAAAAAGACACATTTTTTTTAGACAATTAAGAACTAGCATTCCAGAAATTAATGTACGGACACAATTTTTTCTTCCCCAATTTTTTTTTATTGCTCTCCGGAGCTTCCATACGAGATGCTGCCGAGACTTAATTTTAAGGTCACCATGAATCACAAAAAGAAAAACATTGGAACATTTGTAAAGTTTGTCAAAATCTATGCAGATCATTACTTTTTTTAGGTGCAGACATCTCTGCATGACATATGTCTCGGTGTGAAGGCGGAACAACATGTATATAGATTGTCCAATGACCAGGCTACCAATGTCCAACGATCCAATTGATTCCCAAAGCAGGTCTATATTTACACCCTACATAATACTACACCCTATATTTTTTCCTCATCCTAGAAGCTTCACTCAGAAAGAAGCTTCACTCTGATCGCAACTTCTGTTTCAAGGAGACGTTAATGAAGAGTTTCCACTAGCTTTTAATGCAGACCTCTTAGAAAACAAGAGAACTACCCATTAGCATTAACATCCATCTCAAAGACTCTTGGAATTAAATGATTAAATGTTGGCGCTCAGCCAGGTTTTCTTGAGTCATGTGACTAATCGCTGTGAAGCTGCAAATGATGATGTCATGACAACATCGATTGGTTAACAGCACCATAATTCTGCTACCGTTCAAGAAATGTGATACGGACTATTCTGAGCTGTGAGGTTAATTGCTGCAGACAGAAAATTTTTAATCACTCAGCTCTCCACTAGCTCTAGCTTTATATTTCTTGATGCATAAATTGAACACTATATTCATAACTCTTGTTTGTGGGTGTCAATAAAATAACAGCATTTTCAGAAAGAATGGGGGTCGGTACGCTTTGTGATTGTGAATAAACATTCACTGGGTTGCCAGATTGAAGCCCTTCAGTCCTCAGGCCGTATGCTGTGCTGAGAGTGACAGTAAGAGGGACTCGTAATAAGATTATGGGCTTGTCTCTGCTCTCGCCGTTAAGTCAATGATGGCAAATATCAGCGATGTGATTACAGCGAACACACACACACACATAAAGCAGTGTGTAATGTGACTGTACTCTGCCGTGTCCCCGGGGCCCGATGGGTTTTAAGAGCTGTGAATAGACCAGCTGCTTCTTCCTGATCTAAAGGTCAAAGATACAATAGAGGGTCAAACCCTGATGAAGTGCATTCACTACACGCCATAATAGACTTTAGGACCCTAGAGGATAGACCTGCATCAGACCCTGATCCTGCACACTGGAATGACTGGATGATTTTATTTGATGTTTGTAAGGATCGCTATTTCTGCAGGTCTCAGTCAAGAATTTAGACGAAAATTAAAGCAAGGAAAGAAACTCCGTTTGTGCAGATACGTATATGCCCCAAAGCTTACTTTTCAAAGAGGTCGGACGGATGATTTACAGCTGACCGATGATTGAATGGGTGCTTAAGCATTAGAAAGGGGGTCCTGAGATCAGCTGGGGTCTTTTTACAGTAATCAACCACAGCTTCAATACGCCCTTTTCACAATGACTTAACTTATCGTCTGCCTTTTCGCAAAGCAGTGTATCATGGCATCTTTCTTAGAACAAACAAGGAGAAGAAGAATAACTTCCATTTTTCCGTTGCGCGATTCAAGTACTTATCCTAGCACCTTCGCTAACACAAAAAGAAAACAAATGACTTACCTTTATAATCAAACATACTGTTCAAAAAGAATTTGTATCTTTATCTAGCATTGATCTTGTCGCAAGTGAAAATTTGTCTGCAAGATTTTGTACATCTTTGTGGCAGCTTTGTGACTTGGTAAAGTCCATTCGAAGGCGCTAGCGGAAGTAACGCTACACTGCTTCACGGAAGAACGGAAGATGTGTGACGTCATGTTAAAAGGGCCTATTGACTGCTCTGGCAAGTTTCCAGACTTGCCCTGTGAAAACTTTTATAGATGTGCAAGCGTACAGTATTATTGAATATTTACTAAAGCTAAAACATCACTGTATTTTTATTAACAGGCATGAGAGGATCAACACCCGAAAAACATTGATCATTGAGAGCTGCCCGAATGACGATCTTGTGAACCTGGAGGTCTTAGATGAGGTCAGATATGAGCATTAACATGAATTTAGCTGACAGTGTCATGATTCCACCATCATGTCATGTTTATTCTTGGTCTTGCGGTGGAGTCATGGTATTGCCTTGGGTTTTGTGTGAGAAAGACATGGCTTTATTTATATTTTGGCTTGCCATGCTCTTTCTCGTGTCTCGTCAGTGTTTCGCGCCCTTTTGTCTCGTTAGCTTTCCCTTAGTGTTTCATTACCCACACCTGCTACCTATTAATTATCCTGTGCTTGTTCCCCTTGAAATAGTCCTCATGTTTCATTGTCCTGTGCTTGTTCGTTTTGTATCTTGTCCCAGTCGTATCGTGCCTTGCCTTGCCTGTCCTGTACGTAAGCTGTAGATACCTTCCCTTGCCTTTTTGTGACGTTGTGACGGTGTGTCTTGGTTTGGTTTTGCCCCCTTTTGGGAAGTCTTTGTTTTGATTTATATATTTAGTCCTGGCTGTTTGTGTTTCCCCATCATGGGCTTTTGTTTTAGTGCCTTTTTTGTAATAAAGTCTCCCGGTGTGCCTCCCTGCAATTGGGTTCTCCCCTCGAAAACCATAACAGACAGATGATGGAATTAATAATAAGTAGTATTTATATATAAAGAAAAGTGCATATTTAATTTGAATAATTATACAAGAAAGAACAAAAGCTATTGTTTAAAACTGTTTTAGATGTTTGAAATTGTCTCCGCTGGACTCCTCATGTCAAATCAAGAGAAACATTGGATAAAGTTTCATTTTCAGAGTTTCATCTCAAATGAACTGAATTGATTTACGTTGATGGATCTGCACAGGGCAAACAACTGTCTCCAGTTACTGAATCCGACATCCCCTCACTTTTTCTCTTATGTAAAGGACACAATCATCACACATCTACAGAAGCGATATGAAGAATTACAGATCTACACATATGTTGGTGACATCCTCATAGCCTTGAACCCCTTCCAGAACCTCAGTATCTACTCTCCAAAGGTGAGAACTCCAAAACATATACTCTCCATAGGTGACAGTTAAAAAACGTACTCTCCATAGGTGAGAACATAGGTTCCTCTCCATAGGTTTTCAATGTCATGTTACCCGTGTGTTCGTTCACCTGTTGTTAAACAAGAATCGTTTATTTCAATGAATGCATTTCCCGGTAGACAAAAACTTTTCAAAACTTGTGGCCTCATAGGATAGTAAATGTAAATGTAAATGATTTTCAAGAAGGGTATACAGAAAAGTGTTTTGTTGGGTTTTTTGGCTTGTGAAAATATAAAAATTACTAGTAGCATCTAATCAGAACTATGCATTTTTAAAAGTAATACAATTAATATGAAAGAGACTTGACATCAGCTTACTGGTTTGGCCCTACACAACAAGAATGTGGTGCTCCTTAAATAAGAGCACCACATTCATAAAGATTCACCATTGTGTTGTATCCACTTTAAGATGGATCTCTGAATCAAAGCTTTCCTGCAGAGAATAAGATGTAGAAATGCCCTCTGTTCTCAGTTCTCAAAGCTCTATCATGGGATGAAACGCTCCACTAACCCTCCGCACATCTTTGCCACTGCGGACGCAGCCTATCAGAGCATGGTGACACTCTCCAAAGACCAGGTACTGCTCTCTCTCTCTCTCTCTCTCTCTCAAAGCCTAATAGCTCAAGAAGTTAGGTTCCTTCAACCTTTTTTCAACAGTGCTGTTCTTTTGTGTTTCTGGCTGTTGCATGTTTGTGTTTTTATTGTTGTGTCTGTGCAACTAGTGTATTATCATCAGTGGAGAGAGTGGAGCTGGTAAAACTGAGAGTGCTCACCTCATCGTCCAACATCTCACCTTTCTGGGCAAGGTAAAATGAAACGGCTTATCAATAGATATTTTCTTTACAAACTATGCAGTCTGGTAGATCAGGGGTTCCTAAAGTAGGACTCGGGACCCGCTGCGGGGTCACAAGGCCACGAGGGTGGGGTCGCAAGATGATTCCCACAAATTATTATTATTAGGGATAGGCTATTTAATCAATAAGTGTAACTAAATGGAAAAATATTAGTTGAGTTAAAAATAAAACCATGTTTTACATCACATTAGCAACCGCATTAGGTGCAGCAAGTCATACAGCACCACGTTAAATATTCATATGTGCATGCAGATCATTTTTCAGGTTTAAGTTTAGGATATTTTTATTTGTTGATATGAAACGTTGGTTGATATCGACCAAAGACAACGCTGGTTGCACAGTTGAGTTCAATGTTTGTATACTTTACCCACCTCCGAGAATAGTGGGGGTCTCGAGTCCCAGGCACTGTTATTTTGGGAACCCTGGTGGAAGATCTGGGTCCTGTTTTTAACCATTAAAAGTAGCAGTAGATATCTCCAATTCTACTGCACTCTCAAAAAGGTGCACGACAATGCCATAGAAGAAGCAGTTTAGGATGTATGTTTCCACAAAGAACATTTTTGTTTTAAAAAAGGTTGTTGGAAGTGGAAAATCGCTTCTTCTATGGTATCACTGGGAATTGTGCATATTTTCCAAAAAGTGTGATTTATCCAGAAACTATTCAGCGAACCAAATGAATATATTGCTAGTTATTTCTGTTCCTTTCGGGATCTGTTGTTCTCTGCATCCAGGCCAATAACCGAACACTACGTGAGAAGATTCTTCAAGTGAACCCCCTGGTGGAGGCGTTTGGTAATGCATGCACGGCCATTAACGATAACTCCAGTCGATTCGGAAAGTATCTGGAGATGAAGTTCACACCTACAGGGGCGGTGATGGCTGCTAAGATCTCTGAGTACCTTCTGGAGAAATCAAGAGTCATCAAACAGGCAACGTGAGATGCATTTCAATGTCATTTATGACCACCAGATCATTAAAGTGACCATGAAAGAACGTTCACACAACCCTTTTTAACTGTGTTGTGAATGATTTTTGACGAAATGTTCCCTCGTTTGTACAGTGTCTTCTTATCACACCTGTTTCTGTTTGTGTTGCAGGGGTGAAAAAAACTTCCACATATTTTACTACATCTATGCGGGTCTTTACCACCAGGACAAGCTCAAGAAATACAGGCTACCCAATAAAACTGCTCCCAGGTTGAAACTGTGTTTTTGCTGTTTGTGTTCATCTGTAGAACACATCTTACATTTAAGGCATGTTAACATACCTGCAGTAGCAAGAACAATCGAAAACCATGTTACCTGTTTTTGTTTCGCAGGTACATTGACTGTGTTAATAGTAAAGTGATGCAGGACATCATCTCCAGTAAACTGTACACGGAGCAGTTTGACGCCATTCAGGATTGTTTCCGAATCATAGGCTTCACTGAGGAGGTAAGGTGAAAATGTATCATTTTAAAACATGTGCAGTTGAATTGTGTCGTATGTGTGAAGCTAATGCTTTTATTATGACGTATTTTACATACAGGAGGTGAATTCAGTTTACATGATCTTAGCGGCCATTTTAAACACAGGAAGTATCGAGTTCACATCAACGACATCTCAGCATCAGAGCGACATGAGTGAGGTACCCAACTCTGAGGCCTTAGACAACGGTACGGCCTTAATGATACATATGAATATACATTTGTATTTGTAATACTGAAGAACAAATAAAGAATGTTAGTTTTTCGAGTTAAATCTCTGCGCACAAATCAGTAACAAATGAAGCGTCTCCTGAACTTCTTCTCTTTGCATCTTCTGTGGACAGCTGCTGCTCTGCTCTGTATCGGTCCTGAGGAGCTTCAGGAGGCTTTGACCTCTCACTGCGTGGTAACTCGAGGAGAAACCATCATCCGCACCAACACTGTGGACAAGGCCACTGATGTGAGAGACGCCATGTCTAAAGCGCTGTACGGCCGCCTCTTCAGCTGGATCGTGAACCGCATCAATGCCCTACTGCAGCCTGACACCAACATCTGGTATGTCAGAAAATGCATCCCATCCCGAACGCTGGAGTCTGATCAGTGGCGTCCCGTTTCATTCTCATCTTCCTGCCTCAAATCTTTCTTTCATGGATATATTTACATGCGCAGGAATCATCTACAGCGATGACCTCCAGACTGACCATCGCGAAGCTCAGAATATTAATGACCACACAAAAGAAGAAAAGAGCTGTTGAACGAGGTTTAATACATTTTTAATACAGAAAAATATATATGCAAATGATAAATGGACTTCAGAGAGAGATAAAAACCGTCTATTGATCCGAAGGAATCCGACATTCGCTTGTCAGAGAAATGGTCTTCTACCTCAATGCACAGCATCCAAATTTGGCCTTTTCCGCTCCAATCTGCGGCACGTTCAGAGTTATTGGCCCTAATAACCTGTTAGCAGCCTCAGAAGGTGACCCCGGCTCACTGTCTGAGCAATCTGGAACCATTGACTGAATGTTCAGAGATGAGCGCTTGAGCTCTTCCCAAACTAAAAAGGCATGCCGAGACAAACGTGTGTTTTTAAAGGTCTTTGTATTTGTGCCTCGTGCTTGACGGGTTGTAAAATATTCATTTGTTTGTGTCATTAGAGTGCTCAAGGCGTTATGCGTTATGACAGGGGGGGTAATGTTTGGCTGTTTGTGTCTTTGAAGTTCGGCCGAGAGCGTGATGAACGTGGGGATTTTGGACATCTTTGGTTTCGAGAACTTCAAGAAGAACTCATTCGAGCAGTTGTGCATCAACATCGCTAATGAACAGATTCAGTTCTACTTCAACCAGCACATCTTCGCTCTGGAACAGGTGAGACTTCACGCACATGACTGAGCGATAGTTGAAGTTCTGAGACTGAAAAGGTCTGCTTCACTTTGAACGGCAAACAAAGAAAATGGACTTCAGAAACCAGTGGAATGTGTAATGATGTTTTTCTTCTCGGTGGAAACGGTGAACCGTCAAAAAATTTGTTGTTTAGTCCAGTAAGTGTCCTGACTCATTCTGGGTTTTGTGTCTCATCAGTCAGTCGTGTCACATTTGATCTCAACGGCTTTATTTAAGTCGGTTTCAAAGTGACGACATAAACAATTATTGAATTAAATTAAAGGGGTCATATGACGTGGCTAAAACGAATATTATCGTTTGTTTTATATGTAATGCAATATGAGCACACCATTTAAGGTTAAAAAACGCTTTATTTTCCACACACTGTGCATGTTTGAATCTCCTCTTTGCCCCCCATCTCTGAAAAGCACATGGCTCTGAAAAGCGAGGTGAGCTGTGATTTGCCAGTTAACCAGTGTGCAGTGATTGGTCGAATACTGCAAGCATGTGACGGATACGTAACGTCTCTTACCATATTTGGAACATCAGGTTCCTCTTCAATAGTACTGACAGGTGTCCACCTGACTTGCGTATACATTTGGGCAGTCTTAGTCAAATCATATCACCAACTGACGTAGATTTGTGGGGGTGTGGTTACACGAGGAGTTTCAGGCAGGTCTGGGTGAGCATTCGCTTTTAGATAGAATGCATTTTTTGTTCCCACTCTTTTTTACGTGGTAAATACATGGATGGGCAACTTATAACACACCCAAGACAAAACACACAGTCACACCATATGACCCCTTTAACTTCCGGTACACATTCGCAACAATAGTGTGCCTGCAGATTATTTCTGATAACAAGCAAAAGATGAAGCGTTACATGGCTAAACTTGTCTCTAAATAAATTCATATTTAAATTAAATCAAATACAAATTGTTAGTTAGGTTGGGTATCGTTTGAATGTTATCGATTCCAATTTCGATTCGCATTATGCTTATCGATTTCAATTCCAAAGTTGAAGTAAAACATTTCGATATCAACCTGTGTGGTAATTTTGCCTCCTTATTTACTGGTTTGCATAATCACCGTTTTGTGTAAATATATACATAGCAACCACGTTTTGTCTGATTTATTGCAATTTGTATGACCATACCTTATCATGGTTAAACCGTAGTTACTATGATGAAACTATTGAAAATGTTTTGGTTCCTGCGCATAATCACAAGTTAACACATGCACACAGGAATTGATAAAAGGAATTTAAATTTCAAGTATCCGATTCCTGTCCCTTTCGATTTCAATCCGATTCCCAACCCTTATTATTAGACACTAGCCAGACACAGATTGGAATTTATCTGCAGTCCTGGCGTGCACATACGATGACAATGTTCAGTAAACATGTTTCTATATAATGGAGATAATTTCAGAACTAAATGAATGGATTTTGAATTCAAATTAATAGTTCTAACCTGATCTCACTGGAACTATTTCACAATGTGAATATCTCGTTTGAATGCATACAGATTGAAATGGCTAGCTGCAGAAGATGACGCCGGTGAGCTTTTGGGACGCCAGAGTCGGCAGAGAAATTTCCGGTGGTACTTTTTCCTGGCAAATGCGGATGTTTTTAGTTAGAAAACAAGAAAGAAAAATATAAGCGATATGACCGATCCTCTTTTCATCGCTGAGCACTTTGTTAAGCCAAAACAACTCAATAGTGTTATACGACCAGAAATTAGTCTGCGGACTCTGGCGTCACAAAATCTCACTGACGCCATCTTGTGCAACTAGCCCGTTTTACAAAAATGTACAATTATAAAAATAATTTATTACATTTATAAAGTGCTTTTCTGGGTACTCAAAGCACTTTACATAGAAGGGAAATGTCCTCAACCACCACCAATATGCAGCATCCACCTGATGCGACAGCAGCCATATTGCGCCAGAACGGCCTCCACAGACCAGATATTGGGGGAGAGGAGACAGAGTTATGAAGCCAATAAGTACATATGGGGATGATTAGGAGGCCATGATGTATAGAAGCGAAAGGGGGCAAATTTCGCCAGGATGCCGGGGTGACACCCATACTTTTATTCAAAGAATATGTTTTGCTTTTAATACTGACCATGCTCAGGCCTGCTTAGCTCCAGTGGGCAACCAGTCTTGGGTTACAAGGTGATATGGCTGAACAATTATTAGAGAAATCAATGCTTTTTGGCCTCTATGGAGATTATACAGAAATGTCAAACTTGATACAAGATAGCCTTCTCATTGGTTTAAATTGCCATGAGATTGTGTTGGTAGTACAGCTAGTATGGGATGGCATGAACAATGCAAAGATCACTCGATTTCCAGGTTTCCTATATACTTAAATATGCTGGAATAACTCTACATTGTTCTTGAGAAAGCTTTATAAAAAGTGTGAAAAAATGTGCCTGTGTGTGTTTCTTCAGATAGAGTATCAAAGTGAGGGTGTAGACGCCAGTTTGGTGGAATATGAGGACAACAGGCCCATTCTCGACATGTTTCTGCAAAAGCCCATGGGTTTACTGTCTCTGCTGGATGAGGAGAGCCGCTTCCCACAGGCTACAGACCAAACACTTGTCGGTGAGTTGAATTCATCCTAATTCTGATGGTAAATGTTCAGTCACTTTTGTTTTCAACAGCAAATGTCACAATGAGTCAAACTGTCTGTGTTCTTTTGACTTTATGTACACATCAGATGTCTATACATAGACTATAATGTTTATAATATTCATATTATGAGGTAATAGTGAAGTTTGGATGACATGTTCCTCTTACACTAAGAATTTTATTTACAGACAAGTTTCAGGACAACCTAAAAAACAAGTACTTTTGGACACCAAAGCGTGTGGAGCTTTGCTTTGGGATCCAGCATTATGCTGGCAAGGTAAAAGGGCTTTAATACTACATGTCGGTTTCTCCCATTTCATTTTTTATGATATGAATTTGGAGCTCATTTATTTTATTTTCATCACTGCGTTGTTTGTAATGATAAACATTAAATGAAACTGAACCTAAATCAAACCTCACGCAAAAGTGTTATAATTCCACGTCTCAGGTCTTGTATAACGTCGTTGGATTTTTGGAGAAGAACCGAGACACTCTTCCTGCAGACATCGTGGTGGTTTTGAGAACGTCAGAGAACAAACTCCTTCAGCAGCTGTTTTCCAGTCCACTGACTAAAACAGGTATCAGAACACACCTGCACTCCTGTCATGATCTGTTCATGTCACACCTTTGATATCATCTCCATCACCTCTCTAGCCAATCAGAGGTGAGGGTCAGGTCAGCTGTGGCCCTGTGTTTGTTTGATGGATGCTGTAGTGTCGGTGGAAACCTGTAGAATTATTAAGGGGCTTCACTTTCAGAGATCAGGGGCACGTGTCAGGGGCCAGGGCACAGGGGTCGACGGGTCATGACCTACATTCCAGTTCCTAACAGTGGATCGTAAAATGTCAACATTTTTGCGGTGTGAATGTTTGTTGTGAATTCATAAGTCGAGCTTTTGAAAGTGTCGCTCTTCACACTTCAGACCAAGCAGCTGCTGTTGTGAGTATGCGCAGATTCTGTTTGTGGTTTGTCATAAGGTCAATTTGAGGTCAACGGCTCAACTAAGATCAGTACAAGCCACTCAGTATCTGGTGTTCAAGTGGGAATATGTTGTATGATTTATTCATTGTGAATTACGGAATGACCAGAATTGGATATTTGTTCAAATGCATTAAAGATTGTAGAAATTAATTTAGATAATTTTTATGAGAAATGTTTAAATCTGAGCTCAATTTGTGATGTTTGTGAGACCTATGGGTCGTTTTCTCAGAAGAAATGCACAGGAGACTTTTCATTTGTTCTCCTTTAAATCTCAGTGATGTCTAGGAGAAATTATTGAGATATTATAGAGACCTAATCTGTGTTTTTTTTTCCTATGGGTCATTTATCCTTGTTTTGAATGGATAGTTCTTAGTAGTCATCATTTACTCACCCTCAGGTTTTACCAAACCTGTATACATTTATATTTTCTGCTGAATACAAAACACGATATTTCCAAGAATTTATTTTCAATAAATTGTGGATGAGATCTGTTTGGTTACTGACATTCTTCCAAATATCTTCCTTTGTGTTTAGAAGAACAAAGACATTTTACCAGGTTTGTACCAATGCTACAGCGAGTGGATGACGACGGAATTGTAATTTTTTGATGAACTATCCCTTTGACGTTCATCTGGAATAAGTGTGACTCATTGATGTTCCTGTTTGATTGTGTGACAGATCTGTCGAACATGCAAGTCTCCACGCAAGTCTCCACAACCAGAATTCAGATCTTTCATCCCGTTCTTCCTCTCCTCGCTCTCTTTCACATTTATAAATACAAATCTCTCCACTCATTATCTCTGGGGTGGCTGATCTCCAGGCAGAAGAATAGTGGGATAGAGCCATGGATGGATGTGTTTTCATTTCTCCTAAGCTGTCCTCTCGGCACCCGCTGCTTCTCTGCTATCTTCTGGAGTTTGGGATATTCCAGATAAGATTGTCAAATAACCACAGTAAGAAAAGCAGCTATGTAGCCCAGTAAACTGCTTTTCCTCTGGTGCCAGCCAGGTGCTTAATTAAAGCCAGGAGTTAGAAAGCGAGACGGTCACTGGGCTTACGGAGGTGTGTGAATGGGAGCATGCTGGGTAATTATATGACGTGTGTTCATGTGGCGCTTTAGTTAAGCCGTTATGTGGCTGCCCGCGGCCTACAGCTACATGTTCATATTTTTAAAGGTCTTAAACACATTCTGTGCGATAAATACACTGATGTTCCTTAAATCTGGAAGATTCTCGTTTCTGCACACTTACACGTTATCTCTAAGAACTTAATAAGACAATTGTGTGTGTGTGTGTGGAGAGATACGCACTTGCTGTGCGTATGTTCACTAGTCACTGGATGGGTTAAATGCAGAGGTCACATCTCGGGTATGGGTCACCATATCTGACAAATAGGTCACTTTCACTTTTCACTTCACTTTCATAAGCAAAAGGTTGCATTCCAATTTGTATATTATAAGTATCAGGATAAGTGTGCCCTAAATTATAGTATGTTTAAAAAATCACATGAAATTAGCAGAATCACCGTTCAGACATAATATTTTGCATCTGTTCAAGCTTTTGGCTTCTCTTACCAATATCCACCTGCACTGCAGAATCAGAACAAGACTTTTATCTTTTGAAATTATACTGTAAAAAAGGGAAAAGGCTATAAAAGATCAGGCTGTTAACAGATTTTAAAGGTGTGAACCTATAAGTGAATAAAAACATTAATTCCTATATTCATGTTTAACAGTTTGATAACATAACACATCCCGACACGTCCCAGGATTTCTGTAAAAATAAAAAATCTTGGCCATAAAACAGAAATGATAATTCTGCTTAGTGTCAGTTCTAAACTGTACACATGGTCTTGTGATTTAAATAGTGATATTTTTTATTTTCAAATGGTGGGTAAAAATGGTGCCCCTCCTTGAACTGCCACCTTACCGTGGTGGAGGGTTTTGAGTACCTGAAAGACCCTAGGAGCTATGTTGTCTGGGGCTATATGCCCCTGGTAAGGTCTCCCAAGGCAAACAGGTCCTAGGCGACGGGTCAGACTAAGAGCGGTTCAAAATCCCTTATGAAGCCAAAAATTTGGAGGACCGTGACGTCGCCCGGCATGGCACAGTCGGGGCCCCACCCTGGAGCCAGGCTCGTATGCGAGCGCCTGGTGGTCGGCCCCCCCATGGGGGGCCCCCCCACGCGGAATCTAGCTCTAGGGATATGGAACGTCACCTTTCTGACGGGGAAGGAGCCGGAGATTGTGCGTGAGGTTCAGAGATTCCGACTAGAGATAGTCGGGATCACCTCTATGCATAGCTTGGGCTCTGGAACCACACTCCTCGAGGGAGGATGGACTCTTCACCACTCTGAAGTTGCCCATGGTGAAAGGCGGCGGGCCGGTGTGGGTTTGCTTATAGCCCCCCAGCTCAGGCGCCATGTGTTGGAGTTCACCATGGTGAACGAGAGGGTGCTTCCCTGCGCCTTCGGTTCGGGGATAGGTCTCTCACTGTCGTGTGCGCCTATGGGCCAAACGGCAGTGTAGAGTACTCGGCCTTCTTGGAGACTCTGGGAGGGGTGCTGGAAAGCGCCCCGACTGGGGACTCCGTCGTTTTGCTGGGGGACTTCAACGCCCACGTGGGCAACGACAGTGACACCTGGAGGGGCGTGATTGGGAGGAACGGCCCCCCTGATCTGAACCCGAGTGGTGTTCAGTTATTGGACTTCTGTGCTAGTAACAGCTTGGCCATAACGAACACCATGTTCAAGCATAAGGGTGTCCATCAGTGCACATGGCACCAGGACACCCTTGGCCGGAGGTCGATGATCGATTTTGTGGTTGTTACATCTGACCTATGGCCGTATGTCTTGGACACTCGGGTGAAGAGAGGGGCGGAGCTGTCAACTGATCACCACCTGGTACGTACACCCAAACGTACTGTGAGGGTCTGTTGGGAACGTTTGGCCGAATCCCCTGTCAGAGAGATCTTCAACTTCCACCTCCGGCAGAGCTTCGACCAGATCCCGAGGGAGTCTGGAGATATTGAGTCCGAGTGGACCATGTTCTCCACCTCCATTGTCAACGCGGCCACTCGGAGCTGTGGCCGTAAGGTCTCCGGTGCCTGTCGAGGTGGCAATCCCCGAACCCGGTGGTGGACACCGGAGGAAAGGGATGCCGTCAAGCTGAAAAAGGAGTCCTATCGGGCCTGGCTGGCTTGTGGGACTCCTGAGGCAGCTGACAGGTACCGACAAGCAAAGGGGACTGCAGCACGGGTGGTTGGGGAGGCAAAATCTCGGGCCTGGGAGGAGTTAGGTGAGGCCATGGAGAAAGACTATCGGTCGGCCTCGAAGAGATTCTGGCAAACCGTCCGGCGCCTCAGGAGGGGGAACCAGTGACTTACCAACGCTGTTTACAGTGGAGGGGGGCAGCTGTTGACCTCGACCGGGGATATCATCGGGCGGTGGAAGGAATACTTCGAGGATCTCCTCAACCCCGCCGTCACGTCCTCCACTGAGGAGGCAGAGGCTGAGGGCTCGGAGGCGGACTCGTCCATCACCCGGGCTGAAGTCACCGAGGTGGTCAAGAAACTCCTCGGTGGCAGGGCACCGGGGGTGGATGAGATCCGCCCTGAGTACCTCAAGTCTCTGGATGTTGAGGGGCTGTCTTGGCTGACACGCCTCTGCAGCACCGCATGGCGGTCGGGGCCAGTGCCCTTGGACTGGCAGACCGGGGTGGTGGTCCCTCTTTTTAAGAAGGGGGACCGGAGGGTGTGCTCCAACTATCGGGGATTACACCCTTTTCCGTTCTCATCCGGAAAAGGGTGGCTTGCCCACTCCAGGTAGGTGGAGAGTCCCTGCTTCAAGTGGAGGAGTTCAAGTATCTGGGGGTCTTGTTCACGAGTGAGGGAAGGATGGAACGGGAGATTGACAGACGGATCGGTGCAGCTTCTGCAGTAATGCGGTCGCTGTACCGGTCTGTCGTGGTCGATTTACCGGTCAATCTACGTTCCTACTCTCACCTATGGTCATGAGCTGTGGGTCATGACCGAAAGGACAAGATCCCGGATACAGACGGCCGAAATGAGCTTTCTCCGCAGGGTGGCTGGGCGATCCCTTAGAGATAGGGTGAGAAGCTCGGTCACTCGGGAGGAGCTCAGAGTAGATCCGCTGCTCCTCCACACCGAGAGGGGTCAACTGAGGTGGCTTGGGCATCTTTTCCGGATGCCCCCTGGACGCCTTCCCGGGAAGGTGTTCCGGGCATGTCCCACCGGGAGAAGACCCCGGGGAAGACCTAGGACACGCTGGAGGGACTATGTCTCCCGGCTGGCCTGGGAACGCCTCTGTGTCCCCCCGGAAGAGTTGGAGGAAGTGTCTAGGGAGAGGGAAGTCTGGGCATCCCTGCCTAGATTGCTGCCCCCGCGACCCGGCCCCGGATAAATGGAAGAAAATGGATGGATGGATGGATGGGTAAAAATAATTAAATTAAACATTGCAAATATTAAAGTATGAAATAATTGTTTATAAGTTTTACAAGTGCTTTAAAGGTAATCTATTTCACCACTATATTATCAAATATTTTTTCTTTATATAAGATCATTTTGTTTTCTTAGGTGTAATTTGCATTTCTTTTCCCTGCCCTTTTTTTGCCCTCATCAAATACAAATATTTTTTTAAGTTCATCCTCCTCCGTGGAGTGTAGGGTTGAGTTTTGAACACTAGGGGTCAGACGTGAGGATTAATCTGCACCATAACACAGCATTTTGGGCTTGATTATTCATGACATGTGCCTTTTAATTCATTGATGTCTGTAGCATAACATAAAGTACATCATTCATTCATTAGTTCTGGTTGTTTTGAGAATTACTTCAGTTAACGGGTTATGTTTAAATATGTTTAAAGTTGGTTAGAGCAAGCTTTTACGTTTATGATTGGTTGTTTATTGCTAAACAAATAACTGTAACATTGTAGCACTTTAAAAAAAAAAAACTTAAAAATGTAAAGTGGTGTTATTGTCAGCTACAATTTAAAACAATTGTTTTAAAACTAACTGTAGTCAGATCCTGAAAAATACTTGCAATGCAAATGACCTCATTAAATCTTAATAATGTTACGACTCTCGGAAAGATTGACATGAACGTGTAATGTCATATTAATATTCAGCATTCAGCACACCTAAATCCTCCGCTAAAGTACTGAACTGTCATAAGTTGGCGGTCTTGAATTCTGGTTTGGGTCTGGGGTCAGACTGCCCATGTGGTGCTGTTTTGTTGGAGGAAATGGATTATATTTGCATGAACAAATTCCCCTAAAGCCAGAGCTCTTGTGTGGATTCTGGGGTTCAGTGTGTTTAGCTTGGCAATGTCGTAGAAAACTCCACGGGGCTTTTTACTGCCGGCCTGTGGCCACACTGCACGTATATGCTCCTCTCTAGGACCTCGAGTGGATTTGCATCGAACATCTGTGTGTTAGAACAGAACCGTATGGTCTTCTGGTTACTGTCAGCCCGAGATTTGCTCTGATGGTCTCTGGAGAGGAACTTCTGGGGTTTGTGCCATGGAGGAAATTGTGGAGGCCAGAAGTGATTTTGGAGCAGTTTGTACATATGGACTGCATGAGTTGAGTCAGACCGCTATATTGACATTTTAATAAAAAGAAAAAATTCTAAACTAATAGTTTTCAATTATTCCGGGTGGACTCTAGAAAATCTGGTTCTAAATCAAAGCTTCTGTTCAATGTCATACGTGTATAACAAACCTTAAAGTACCTTTCAAAAAGGATGAAGCACTTTTAAACTTAGCCTGACCTCGGGCAGCGTGGACCGTGTTAGGGCGATAAATTCCGACTGTGATATTGGGTCTTAGTCACACCAGACCAACCCGCTGGACCATCTCCAGATTAAAGCGGCCCAGGAAGAAGAACCCAAAGCCCTTTACAGTGGACAGATCTATTGTGCTTCTCAAACGCTGGGCTCACACTGCCGCCGGTTAAACATGGCACAGGGAGACGAGGTGGGGAAGAGCGTCTTACACTGGAACAATCTCATTTGCCCGCTTACCGAGTTGAATTTCAAGTACAGATCACATTTATTTAAAAGAGTAGAGAGCATCAAAATAAGAAAGAGATGAAGTACGAGCCAGGAGATATGAAGAAGCTTTCCTCAGCAGAAGTCAGCTCTTATAGACTGCTGTCTGACAACTTGGATTGTCCCCTGTGCCGACAGCTTGTCCCCTGGCTTCACACACACACACGATTGGATGAAAGGCATCATAGCGAAGCAGAGATCGCTTTATAATCCAGGCCACATTGACTATTCTCGTCAATAGAAAAGCAATACAAGTGGCAGCTTGCGTTTCTGTGAGATTCTTGCTGGGTTCATTTTCAAAGTGAACGCACGGATGCCAAGACAGGAATTTCTCTCTCTTTCTTTCGTTCGTTGGGCAGCTTGTGTCAAAAGCACATGTGAGGAGAGATGCTGAGTGTCATCCTTTCTCGCCGGCTTGTGACTTAACAGACAGATTGACCTGATGAAAACACAGACACATACACACGTGTTTGGTTTACATGTTTTACAGACGGTTTCATCTTAACAACATAAACAAACGTTACTGCGCATGCGCACTTTTGTGACCCCAACTTAACACCCAGTACACATCCACAAATCATAGAGTGCCTGTAGATCATACAGATGAATATAAACATAAATTAAATAAAATATAAATAGTTATAATACACTATAGCCGAACACAAACCAGAAGCTAACTGGAGGTCAGGCGCACATGATGATGAACAGGTCTATAGGTCCAGTTGTAAAAATAAAGGTGCTTAAAGGGTTCTTCACAGCGATGCCATTGAAGAACCATTTTTGGTTCCATAAAGAACCATTCAGTCAAAGGTTCTTTTAAGAACCATCTCTTTCTTACCTTATATTCTAATATTAAGCCTTAAACTTGGGATGATTAAGGTTCTTTATGGAACCATTTAGACAAAAAAGGTTATTTTCTGGCATCATGAAACACTTTTATTTTAAAGATAATTTCCATAAAAATATTGAATTTTGTACTCAACCTTACCATTACAGGAAATATTTTACATCTTTTAATTAACAAATAATCACAGTTTTTTTAGGTGATTTTGTTTACGGGGACACAGCAGAAGTGTCCCTATAGACGGTTTCATCAGACACAAAAACTGACCAGAAGTAAACTTCCGATCTGTGTTTGGTTATAATATAACCATTTGTTTTGTATTTATTATATATTTATTAATACTTATTGTTTAGTAATTCTAATAACTGACATCAAAACTACTCAACAGTTATTGGGAATGAAAGTTACAAGTCTTTATTTCAGTGCAAAAATGTCTAATAACTTCTTTAACTCGCGAGTGTCACACCACATCATTTCAGATACATGATGGTCAAAGATTCGCCAATGGGATTTGTTAGATTGATTATTTAAAAATTAAATTTTCAATGAGAGATTTTGTGTTTAAATCCTTTTAAAATTGTACATTTGAAACACTGACCGAACATTCTACAGAGAGAAGCCACAAAAGAGAGGTTTGGACCTTAAGTTTAGCTGTGGGGCTTTGTTATTGCTTTTTTCTAAATATGGCACTTATCATGTGTAGTTTGTAGTTTAATGTCAATTTTTTTTACAACCCACAGTATAAATGCAATGTACAAAGTTTGTACGTTAAGCGTTTTATAACTCATAGACAACAATTTTAAAGAAATGTTTATGAGCTCATCAGCTTGTTCGTAGATATATTCGTATAGTCGCAAAGTCACAACGTGGGTTCCCAAATTTAGCTCCCTGGTCCTTATATTAGAACATTAAAGAGGTCATACGAGTCGGCTGAAACAAATATTATGGTTTGTTTTAGATGTAATGAATGTGTGTACACGATTTAAGGTTTAAAAACACACTATTTTCCACATATCGTGCATGTTTGTATCTCCTCTTTGCCCCGCGCAGATTTTTAACAAAGCTAATCGCTCTGAAAAGTTGATTGGCCAGTTAAACAGTGTGTAGTGATTAGTCAAATACTGCAAGCGTGTTACAGAAATGTAACGTCTCTTACCATATAAGGAACGTCAGGTTCTTCAATTGTACTGACAGGTGCGCCCCCACCTTACTTGCGTATACATTTGGGCGGTCTTAGTCAAATCATACCACCAACTGACGTAGATTTGTGGGGGTGTGGTTAGACGAGGAGTTTCAGGCAGGTCTGGGTGAGCATTTGCTTTTAGATAAAATGCATCTTTGTTCCCACTCTTTTTTACGTGTCTAATACATATATGGGGAACTTCTAACAGACCAAAAAGACGTATTCGTGCCATATGACCTCTTTAAGCCACTCAAACAAAATTAAGTTGAAACCAGTGTTGGGCAAGTTACTTGGATAAAGAAATGAATTACTAGTTACTCATTAAATATTCAATAGTGTAATAAGATTACTGTACAAATGACTGTCTCCAAAAAGTATTAAATTACTTATTACTAATTACTTTCTATATCCTATATCAACCTTGATTAGTTAAGTGATTCAAGGATAGAAATGAAACAGCTCTTATAATTCATTCCAATAAATAATAAAAAAAACTATACATAAAGTAGTATTATTAACTGACCAAAGTATTCAAATGTTAGAATTATACATTAAAGCACGGATTTTAAAGTTAGACTTTGAATTTTGATGTCAATTCCACTATTGCACACAAATCTTACACACAGTATTTAGTTTAATTACATCAGGAGTAACTGTAGTGAAATTACAGAAAAATTTGAGTAGTCCTTTACATTTACATTTAGTCATTTGGCAGACGCTTTTATCCAAAGCGACTTACAGTGCACTTATTACAGGGACAATCCCCCTGGAGCAACATGGAGTAAAGTGTCTTGCTCAAGGACACACTGGTGGTGGCTGCTGGGATCGAACCAGCAACCTTTTGATCCTTCCGAGATTACTTAACTCTTTCAAGGTAGCATAAAAGTGAAGTACTTTTTTTACTTTACTTTTTCACATACCATGCATGTATGTAATTTCCACATAAATGAGCTGTATGTGGATGCAATAAGGTTCAAATAAAAGGAAGGAAGGAGGCGGGAACCGGCAGACTTTTAAATAAAGTTTTGATCAAATGCAATCAAAAGTAAAAAGACAGCCGGCAGCCCCTTACGGCCGACTGCCGGCGCACAAAACAAACTATAACAAAACCGCTGAAGTAAAATTCCGGCAGCCACCTCACGGTCGACTGCCGGCCAAAAGAACATACATACAAACGTAAAAGACATAAATATGTTTGGGCCCGGTCCTCTCTCGTCAACAGTCCCGTCGCTCGTCGTCTTATGCTCCAAATCTCCTCCGTGAGATGCGGGACCGGTGTGCGCACAGCTGATTCAAACTATCAATCACGCCGCCGGCTCTCGTCACGACTTCCTGAGCACAGTGGAAAATTACAGTAACTAATTACTTAGTTACTAGTTACACCCAACACTGGTTAAAACCTGTGTTGGTACCGAGTGAGCTCTAAACCAGCTCCGGCAAACATGCGTCACGCTCCACCAGTCGCAGCGTCATCCAGCGCTGTGTTTTAACTGCAACAGAGACAACATACAGCAGCACACACATCTCATCCCATCGGCAGGAGCGTGGCATTCCTGAGCTATAGTTGGATCTGAAACAACTCAATTAATCCCAGACAGATAGAGCAATTAAACGTGATCAGCTGTGAATGCCGGGATCTCATTCACACAAGAGGGTCATTACCAAACGTGTGCGACAGTGGGAAGACAAACGATAATTGTTTTTCTCACTCACTGTTTGTTTGAGCTTGTGACCCATTCTAATCTGTCATCTGGTGTATTACTGGAGCGCAGAGACTACAAGAACAACAGATGTTTCATTTCCCTGGATTCCAGCACACGCACGCGCATACACGCACGCACGGTGCAGCTCTGCAGCTACAGTCTCGTCCTGCTTTATGTTTCTGCGGTGGGTATTTTTCTAAAGGTGTGTGGCACATCTGTGCTGCCATTGTTTATTCATGCGCCGGAGCCTTTGAAACGTGCTAAAATGCTTCCCACTCATTATAAAACTCCTGCCACCCATGGATTAGCACTTTGATGTCACCAATCCGGCTTCAAAGGCTCCTTCAGTACCATTAATCAGAGTTTAGTCTCTGAAGACCCAGCCAGGGAAAACATTTGGACATCTTGTGCAGAAACTTTTGAGGAGCTCAGACGGTGCTGCATATGCAACAGTACAGTTTCATATCCTGAAGAAATAAGTGTGTGTTTTTAAGATGGAGAAGAGGATGAAGGAGTGTTTTATGCAGGAGAGACATAGATGGGTGGCAGTGATGCTTCACTCTGGATTTTAACTTTCACTTCTTGCTCATGAGGTCAACTGCAATGATGCACTGACCCCGTGTATGTTGACAGTCGAGCTAAGGCAGTGTTTTACATATTCAGTTCGTAGTTTGGATCGGACCACATTTTTGGAGCAGGTGCAGGAGGTCTGTCACCGTCTGCCTGAGCACAACTGCAGCATAATAAACTTCAGATGGTGGTTGAAGCTTTGCTATAATCACATTATCCACATCTGTTAGTTCCACTTTTTTAGGGTTTATTGAGATGAAGTGCTAATGGCGCTTTTTCACTGCATAGTACGGCGGCGTACAGCTCAAAGTTTATATTTGTGGCTGAATGTTGTACGGGATTAGTATTAACACAATATCTACTATCGTTGTTTTTAATATCCTTGTTATTGTCATGTCGGTATATTGTAACACCCCTTGTTAAAGCATGCGTCCTTTAGGCCGAGACACCCTGTAACACTCTTTTAATTTTGTTGTACTGAGTATATGCTTCAGAGAGCAGGGATTGATTTGTCTTTTTCATATTTTTCTCAACAGGTAACTTGGCCACATCCAGAGCCAGAGTGACAGCAGCATCCAGATCTCTGCCTCCACAGCTGAACAGCGGACGCATTAAGGTCTGTATGCTCAGCGATTGGTTCAAATTAATGAAAATATTATGCAATAGCGATCGTGTAAAAGAGTTTTCCATTTTTTGAAAGTGTAGTTCAGTTAGTTGAACATTTCGGGAGGTTCTGCAGCTTGACCTTTAACCAGATGCTCCATCACTGTAGGCACATCAAAATCACATTTGTGACAGAATATGAAGATGCAAATAATAACCATCTCTAAATATTAGACGAACTGAGGCTTGTGAAGTAATTGTGTTTGCCAAAACTGCTTCGATCATTTTCACGAAACCACTGAAACATCATGGCAGTAAAGATTTTAATCATAAAACATAATCTTTGTGTTCTCTACCTTGAACAAAGGATAAAAGGAATTAATTATATAAGTATTTCATTGCTCTTTTTAATAAATTCTCTTTAACGCAATGCGTCCTTATTTGTGCATTATTTGTTGTAATCGAATCAGAGTACAATTAAATCATTCTGAAAAGGCAATTGGATGTTCTTATAGATGTTCTCAAATGACAAAAAATCTGAAAGAAATAGTGGAAAAAGATGTTCATTACTCATAATCAGGCTTCTTAATATTTTTAAAAGACTGTTTAAACACACACAGAGATAGTTACATTTATTTAATTTATTGATATAATTTTGATTTTATTTTTAGAAACTCATCTTCCAATAAAAAATATTTGTTGAAGGCTTAATATTCTTTAGACACACTGTGCACATGACTTTTTTCATTTTCTTATCCTATCTAGGTAGTTTTCCACAATTAAAAAAATGTTACATGTATACTTTAAAATATACTTCATTAATGTCTTCTTAAAAACTTGCTTAGACATTATCATGGCTTTACTTTGCTATGGGATTGACGGTAAGAAAAATCTTCAAAATTTTGTCCGTAAATGGTTCTAAATTCATGCTTTTAAATTCCATAGCTTGTTTTAAATGACCGAAAAGAAAATTTCTTGATCCGAGTGTTTATAAGAAAATAATCAAAATCACGTTTGCTTCTTTTCCCAACTTGTCTGATATGCTTTTCAGTTGATCTGTTCTTCACTGATCTGTACTGTTGTCTGTTCTTTTATTCTTTTATATACTTTTATTCTTCCCTCTCAGTCTCCTAAATACCTGTTAAAGGTAAGTTTTTTAATCTCTCTCTACGTGTCCATGCCTGGATTGTGAGGCCTCGTATAAACTTTTAATACCAGAATTGACATTTAAATTTGAGATACTGAAATATGAACACTTTACTTCCCAGAATGCCAAGATTCAAATTCTAATTCAATGTTCTGTGTGAGTTTGTTACAGATTCACACTCGTGAATTAAAGGGGACCAGTTCTGAATTTCCTGGTCCATACTTATTTCTACAAGTGTCCTCTCACACTAGTGTATAAGTTTTCTTATAGTACAATCCCTTCTTGCTTGTTAAAATAAATATGAATCCACCTGCACTCTATAAAAAATATTTTTCAACTAAATTTTTAGGTCAGTTAAAAATACTTAGGTTCAATTGACTCATAAAGCTAATTTTATTTAACTTAAAAAAGGTAAGGCAGTTGAAATTGTTTTTTTTTTTAATAATGGTTATAACAGGACTGTGAAGTGTCATAGAAGTGTTTTTCTTTACTTCGCTCCAAATCAGTCATAATTCAAATTATTGTGAACATCTCACGCTGTTATGATTGGCCAGCCAAAATAATCCTTTTTGGGTCGGGGACACTGGAGAAGAAGCTTTACATTATAAATATAACACTTTATTAATTTTATTCTCTTTTATTGAAGCAGGAAAAACAATTGTATTCATATAATAAAATCATATAATAAGTTTTACATTTTTCTTTGTTTTTATGTCTAAGGTTAAAACCCACAAAACTGTTACAGACATCATTACACATAATGCGCAGAACCCAATTAATCTGTTCACGTTAATATTGCACAGTCACTTTTAAATCAGTCACAGATGAGACACCGTACTAAGTTCTGCATGTAAGCTGTATGTAAGCTGAAGTGGGAAAGATGTCTTGTTAAAACACTTCGATTGTCTCACTCGTGTCTGCATGTCCATCCCTTCAGATACACACACATCTCTCATAAAGATCACACACACCTGTCTCTCCACACTCAGATGAAATAGAATATTAAGACTCAGCGTAGACTCACTTTAAATTATTTATTTTCTTCATATATTCATGAGATCTGTTTAAGGGATGGCTGTTACACACACACCATTTCTTGTCTTTGTTAAGACACAGTTGGAAGAATGAGGCTCATTTTATAAACCCGTTTCTGCCGTATTAAACCATGCTGAGGAATCTTTACTTTCATCAGGATATATTAATGGAACAATGTGGGGATTTAAGAGGCATCTAGTGTTGAAGCAGCGAATTGCAACCAACGGCTCACTCCGCCCCTCCCCACTCCCTTTCAAAGCACTACGGCGGCTCTCAAAGGATAAAGATGTTGTCCTTTTTGCATCGTGGAGATCGCGTGTTTACGTACAGTAAAGTGTTCTGAACAGCAGTTCGTCCATTTAGGGCCACATGGTGAATTCCATGCAAGAGGACCCTGCTGTATGTAGATAGACATGGCTCAGTCTAAGGTATTAAAGACATAACGCTTTGTTATGCACTGTACAGTCTTTGTACACCTCTGAAGACATAATTATGCTTATTATATTGCATTTCTGCATTGCATTGATCCTCCAAAAAATTACACACTGGAGCTTGAAAGTGCTTGTTTTGTGACTTTATAAAAATATCAGTAAATTCATAATACATGTATTTCAGCATCTAGACGTTTAGACATGTCACTCATACAAAAGTCTAAGTCAAACTGCATTAAAGTAAAAGGAAGAAAACTTTCTGCAATGTGCTGCAGGTGTTTGGTGAATTCAGCTGTTTAAATTAGATGTAAAGTAGTCTACTGTACATGTTAACCTATGAAAAATGAGGGATAGACACAGTCTCTCCCAGTGTATAGTCTTTTAGATACAGTACTAATATAACAAATATTTGACTGTGCTTTAATCCTTTACAGCCTAGTTTTGAAAATAATGTCTTAAAGTCCTTGTGCAATTTAATATGGCAATTCTTATTTTTTCATGAAATATTTCAGCGTTTCTAGAAAATAGCTTATCAATGAGGGTCATTTTCTTTTTTTAATTCATGTACACTCATAATCTTCAGTTAAAATCTGAAAATGCACTTCCGCCCTGTAATGACTATCCATCTTAAATGACGTGAACTAGACGGCATCTGTTAACTCCTCCCCTTCAATTGTCAGTCTGCTGCCAGTTTCATTTGAAAATCAAGGCAAGATCTGTTTTTACACATCCAATCAATTCGCAGCAAAAAACGCAAGCCACGCCCACTCCCTTTCTCCCTTGAAATTCCTGTGTCAGAATACGGAAACACAACTTCCGGTTCAAGGGGGCTTTAAGATAATTAGTGTTTTTTTACTTTAGTTACTCTGTCATTTATACTTAAGTGTTTGTTATAAGCTGTTTCATGAAATCATATAAGAATAAATTATATCATTCCCTTACACATGAACAGCAGGGTTACGTATTAACTTTGTCCATGAGTGTTTGTTCTGTGCTCTTAGAAGTTGGTGTGTTTGTGTGTTCAGGTGGACACCATGGAAATGATGCGTCATCCGGAGGAAACCACTAACATGCGGAGACAGACCGTGGCGTCATATTTCAGAGTGAGTTTTATTCTCACTGAATACAAATCTAAACATCTCAATTTGAACAAACACATTATTTGTTTTGGTACCAATTTGTATATGATGAACACAAGTCATAAATAAATCTTGGTAACACTTAACATTAAGGTTTCCTTCAAAACGCATTTATATATGTGTCCATTTATGATAAATAAGTAATTTACAATTGCATTATACAGCAGTTATAACTGCGTAAATCAAAAGGGGGATTCTAACAAAATACCTGCCAAATAGTGAGCCATTTTTAACTTGCATGTTACAAATGCTTAATAAGTGTATTTATTCATTATTTATTTGACTCAAAAGCAGATTCATTATTATCTTGATGTTGTCTGAAATATAGGGTGTAAGACGCCAGACTTCAGGGTATTATGTTGGTTTTTCTTATTATTGTATATTTCATATCTTATGTCACCTTTCAAATCATGTTGTTTACCTGATCCGAATGTTTTTTGGAGCCCTCCAGAATGCCTTCAGATCTTGATGCTTATCCAAAGCATATTTTTCTTGCTTTCCAAGATAAATTCATTAAACTTTTGATCACTTTATAACACTAAATGTACAAAGGTTGTTGTAAACTTGATTGTTTACGATGTTTTATTAATGATTCAATTACTTCAAATAGTTAATCAAAACCAGAAAACATTTATTTATTATTTTTTGTAGAAACAAAATGGCAACATCTCTGATGTGAATAATATCTTTAGAAGTATTGACAGCCCATGAAAGTGCACTTTGAAGAAAAGTGGAGGTGTGTGAAGTATTCTGTTATCAAGCATCTATAGCATGCTATTCGGCAGGCATTTCATTAGAATCCCTTTTTATTTACGCAGTTATAACTGCTTTATAATCAGAGATGCACGATATGTTATCGGCCATATCGTTATCGGGTGATAAATGGTCATTTTTAGTGTTATCGGTATCGGAAAATAAAATTTAGGCCGATATATACTACAGCCGATAAATTATGAATCAATTCCTCCAGTTGAACCATTTCAGCTTCACACTGCTCCCAGTTCAAATCCAGTACTGTACTGACTTTCTGTCATAATCTGTCACTTACTGCTATTAGCAAAACATTGTTGATGTAGTATGTAGATATTTATGAATGTGTAAATTATTGGAACAAAAGCATATTGTTTGAAGCCAACTGATGTCTGAATGCTTTCTGTCTTGAGACCTGTTAAACTTGTGGCGACAGAGAAAATGTTTCTGGGTTGCTCTGGACGAACATCTTTCATTTGTTTATAAAATAAACATTATACCAGAAACATTTACAGGTTAAAGAATCTTTAAGTATTATGAAGTTGGCTTTGTACATTATTTTCTGCTAAAAAAAGTCACAGAAAATGTTATATTAAAATTTAGATACTGTATATCGGCCAATATATCGGTTATCGGCCTCCAATGTTGAAGAATTATCGATTATCGTTATCAGCCAAAATCGCATATCGTTGCATCCCTATTTACGATGCGTTTGTACATGACTTATTAATCATTAATAAACACATTTACAAATGCTTTATAAAGGGAACCTTAATGTAAAGTCTTACCTACATTTTTGTCCATATGTGTGTTTTATATATCAGTACTCACTCATGGACCTGCTGTCTAAGATGGTGGGAGGCACACCTCACTTTGTCCGCTGTATCAAACCCAACGATGACCGCCAGGCCCTTTGCTTCAGTAAAGAGCGTGTGATGGTTCAGCTGCGCTACACCGGTATCCTGGAGACTGTCAACATCCGGCGGCAGGGCTACTCTCACCGGATTCCCATCCAGGAGTTTGTCAACAGGTAAAGAACAGCTGCGAGTAATGTAACGCTTACAGAAAAAGCGTCTCGCTCATCCCGCGGGGCCTGAAAAACATCGAAAATCAGACAAAACATGAGCTGCTAACAAGAGCAGAGAGAAGAGAGATTAAACACGGCAGCAAGAATGACACAATTCACAGGAACAAGAATGTCGAGTGAAAATAAATATTTTATAACCTACACGCTCAAAGTCAGGTTGATGAATTAATTTATCCATTTCCTAAAAATGGGTTAGGGTTACTTTCAAAATGTCTGATAGTTTCATTTTATTGAATGTTTAAACAGCACCGCTGCAACTGATGCCCACACTGAGGATTTGGGATTTAAACTAGATGTTTGTCTCACATAAGCTGGGAATGTTTTTGTCTCAATAATGGCTAAAAATGTGCTCCGACTGGAATGTAATAAATGTGATTATTATTAAGTGATTTAGGACAAAAAAACACTCAGACGGCTTGCAGACCAGACTTCATCAGTTATGCAGTCAAAAATTACATTAGTCCGGTCGGACCACGGGAATGTTATTAGATTTAATTAGCCGGAGCTCTTGGGCTTCAGGAAAAGAGGGAAAAGACAAGACGGACAGACAGTTAGAAAGATCAAAGCCAGGAGACGAATCTATGAGCGCATATTGAATATACCCACCTCCTCTTGCGCTCCCTAAAGCTCCTGGGAAACTCACATCGCAGGTTTGTTATCTATATATTTTGGCGGTTATGAAAGAAGACCGTAATTTCATCAATAATAGGTCTTTAACCCTCAGAGAATACAAGTGATAGTAAATTAGGCTCTGGTCGAGTAATTAGCGGTGAAGCGGTACTTTAAAGGGGCGGAGTGAAACCGGCGAAAGTTTCGCAGTACTGAGAAAATTCATAGGCCAGATTAACTTTTTGGCTCTGGGAATCTCACTTTATTCTTCATGAACTTTTCGCTTCTTTCACTGTCTCTCTCGTGGCTGTGAGACGCTGGACATGTAGGTCATCTCTTTTACATAAGCATCCCCACAATTTCCCAGCGCTCTGAGGGGCCGCAAGCCTCTCTCCGACTTCTTCCCGTCATCCTTTTGATCACAGAAGTGTCCCGGTTATCCATGTTTTCCCCAGACCTTCCCGACAAGTTAACACAAGAAAGTGTGACCGTTCAGAGCCTGTTTGCATTAGTTGGTCTAGAGAACGTCCCGGCTGATGTACGATAAAACCCAGCTTCTGAAAAGATGGATTCAAATGTGAAGCTCCTCTGATGTTGCGAAGGAGAGCTCATTGTGTTTCCTGTCAGACATAACAGATATCAGAAGCATAATTACCAAAGGCCACGGTTCAGAGGAATCAAAGGCAGTCTTCCCTCTTGAACACAAAGGCAGATTGCTTCCGCTTCAGAGTGAGTAAATACCCGGGATCAACCGCGAGCTTCGAGAGTTTCTTTGAAGTTTCTTTATGAGATTCATGTCAGTTTTCTTACAGGCAGGTGTTTTTAGAAGTATAACAGGAGGGCTCCCAGACATTCATGTAAACAAGGAAACAGTGACCTCATATTTATCTGTTTATCAGACAGATGCACCTTTCTGTCTCAAAATTCTGCGATCTAATTGGTGGAACATCAACACAGCACGTTTTTCTAATTCGTCCGAATCTTCTGAAAGTCTGGATGTGCTATGTCCCACTTAAAGGTTGGACTTTCAACTCGGGCAGTCATTTTCAAACACACTTTTGCCGAGATGTGGATGAGTCACACAAACATGGCTGCACCCAGGGAGAAACGTATTTAATACATAATTAATAGTAAACATTGATCAGTAAGCAAATAAAATGCATCAAAAGTTCTTTCTTCATTTGGAGAGGCAAAATCAGATGGTATAAGATCGTGTGAAAAAATCTCTGTTGCAAAACACTGTCAAACAAATCCTAGCTTTGAAGTGTTTGTGCATTATCTTTACAATCAGCAGATCATAATATACAGTATTCTTACTGAGCAGGGGGACTCTTATCTTACTTATCTGGGAGATGACAGCGATTGTTTGTTTAATACATAAACTCTTAAAACTGCTGTGTTATATTGAGACATTTTCTTTTGTGTGTCCATACGGAATGGCTAAATCAGTTTCAACACTAGTTTGCCAAGCATTACCACTGGCCCTGCCACCTCTCTCTGTATTTCATGGTTCAGTCAAACAAGTTATA
Organism: Triplophysa tibetana; assembly: GCA_008369825.1. Taxonomy (NCBI): domain Eukaryota; kingdom Metazoa; phylum Chordata; class Actinopteri; order Cypriniformes; family Nemacheilidae; genus Triplophysa; species Triplophysa tibetana. The sequence continues at coordinate 22,853,876 of CM017902.1, forward strand.
TTGATTCATTCTTCTCTGTTTACCGATGCAAAGAAAAAATGTTCTGTATCTTGTTTGTTTTGTAGGTATTACTATCTGTCATTTCGGGCTCATCAGACGCCAGAGGGAAGTAAAGAGAACGCCATCATTATACTGCAGAAGGCCAAACTGGACAACTGGGTCATGGGCAAGACTAAGGTAAAGTATCATTATTCCTAATTTTTTTCTTTTGATTGCACAAACTAAATTAAATGTATTTTAATAAATTGCAATAAATGACATCAATGGAAACTTCAACCAAAAATGACAATCGTGTAATTTACTCACCTTTGAGTTGTTCCAAATCTGTGTCAATTTCTTTGTTCTGATGAACACAGAGAAAGATATTTGGAAGAATGCTTATAACAAGACAGTTTTGCCCCCCATTGACTCCCATAGTAGGATAACATTACTGAACATAAAATAAGACATTTTGAAGAATGTAGGATAGCAAACACTGCGGCACTTTTGACTACCATTGCATTTTTTGCTACTATGGGGGCAAATTATCTCTGGTTATAAGCATTCTTCCAAATATCTCTCTCTCTAAATATCTTTCAATAGAAGGTGAGTAAATGATGACAGAATTTTCCTTTAACAAAAATTAAGTAGTAAATGATTTTCACACTTTTTTTACACCTTCAAATATTAAGTACATTTAAAATCTGTGAAATCTGTGAAATATACCTTATGAATTGGCAAAATAGTAATAGTGTAACTGTAAAGTAAACCATGATGTATAACAAAGTTATAATACAAAGGTGTCAGATTCCCTGACTTTTGGAAAGATCACTCGCTCTTTCTATCTGTAAATCTAACCGAACAGGTGCTTGACATCTGCATCTCATGGGAAAAGAGAAATAGTTGATTCAAAGTGTTCTTTTTCTTCATAGACACCAACATTAAATTCATTTTCTCTGTCCAGGAGACACACAGAGGTGGTGTGTTGATTGTGAGGGAACTTGTTTCACATCATATCTTTATGTGGGCAGGTCTTTTTAAAGTACTATCACGTGGAGCAGCTCAATCTGATGTTGCGGGAGGTGATCGCCCGGGTGGTGTTGATGCAGGCCTACACCAAGGGTTGGCTGGGCGCTCGACGCTATCGCAGAGCCAAAGAGAAACGCAACAACGGGGCCGTTATCATACAGTCAGGTGCTTGTTACCCACAGCGTTTACTATTCTGATGACAAAGTGACTGTTTTCAAACCAAATGTCATTATAGAAGGCCGATATATCCGGTCACTAAAAAGCGCACAGGAAAAGGCAATGAATTCTTGCTCTGTATTTAGAAAATGTTAAGAAACATCACCAGTTTGGTGTTCCATGTTAATTCTCATTATAATTAATAACATTCAGAAAGTTATCATTTAAACTTCAGAATCGGTGCAAAATGTATAAAGAACAAAAGTAACCATCAGTTTGTTTAAAGCTACAATCCGTAACTTTTCCCTCTCTATCGCCATCTCTCTTTAAAACACAAAATTGCAGGCTCCTTATAAACAAAGTAAAACGATTCCAATCTGATATTTTCTCGGAAATCAGACTCGGCAGCTCAAATTTTAAGTCATTATTATAAGGTTATAGTTGTGAATCGGACACTTTGCCACACTGCTTTTTATGTACTAGCCTATGATTCATTTATATATTTTTTTATTAAAAAAGTTACAAATTGCAGCTTTAATGAAAATGAGTTTAAATAATAACTTTTGTCACCTATTTAGTAAAATTAGTAGTGTCTCTCTCTCACTCTCTCTGTCTCTCTCTCTCTCTCTCTCTCTCTAGCCTGGAGGGGTTATGTGGCCCGTCAAAATCTTAAGCTCATAAAGAAAGAGCGTGAACAGGCCGCTGTGCGGATCCAGTCAGGTAAACATCTCTGAAGACTCTCCAACTTCAATAAAAATGTAGCTTGTAAAATTGAGGACACGTTCCTCAAAGAAGAATAACACTACATAGTAAATAAATGAAAAAATCAAATGCAGTCATATCATGAGACGTTGGCTCTCTCTCTCTCTCTTTACTCGATCCAAATCTTTCCCTTCAATCAAAACTTCGGTATTTTCACAAAGTACCTTTTTTGATATCAACAAACAATCCCATGAAACAGTGCTGATAAATTAATAAAGCTCGGAGCCAGTGTCTCTTTTGAAAGTTTGGGTCACAGCATTTGGTCCCCATGTCTCAGTAGAATAAAGTATTCGCTTCTCTCGTCGCTTTCATCTGTTTCCCAGTACAGACAGCAGGGAACAGAAGGGGGTGATCCCCCTTCTGTTCCCTGCCACTTCCTCTCTCAGATTCCCGACCCATTACAGCCTCTCACATACCAGAAACAAGATGGCTTTTTATACTGTCACCCTTTTCATCTGAAATGTAAATGAATTCGTACTCAGTGTGGCCTGACGGAGATCAAAGCAGTATATTAACCTTCTTGGGGCACGTTTCCATCGTCGCGCTCGTCTTCTGAGGGTGGGAGGGGAAGCGGAGGCAGGGGTCCGGGCGGAGGAAGGAGAAGGAGGAGTGATGCTATTGTTCTGCTCTCCTCTTTGGAGTACTTCAGTTCCCCTTTTTTTTTTTTATGAGTTAAAGACTCCACATTTGCTATAGTAAGAGATAGTGATATCCTCTATCTGTGTGCCACATTTCATAACTTTCCTGTGTTAGGTTCCATGGGCCGCCAAAGACGCAATGGCAGAAGAAGAAGAAGAAACTAACGTTTAATGAACTTAATCCTAAATTAAGTTCAGTAAACACTTGTTCCGCAGAATTCATCTGCACTGTGTGTGTGTGTGTTTACAGGCCTGCTTTCCCACCCACCACTGCTCCGATTTAAGCTTGAAATGTAGAGTTTTAATTGGCCGTCTCATTGAAAGCAGAATAAATGCAGCGCTGCCGTTTCATCTGTTCTGAGGTTTACACTCATTTGTAAAGTACAAGTTAAACTACTACTGCGATTATTCACTCAGACCTCATTTTGTTTTTTTATTCCAAAACATTCTTTCAACGGTTTCTGGTTAGAGCGTAGAAGCGAATGAGTGTTAAAGAACGTCAGTATCAAAGCTACTCTGATTAATTCTAAAACGACTAAAAAACACGGATGTTATTCATATTTACTTGTACCTTAGTTTTATAAGTGCTGTTTCCTAAGACAATTATTGATGGATACGGCCTCATAGAATCTGCTGTGATCTTTTTGCTTTATAGAATCATATTCTAAACCCGCGGTTTCATATGTTTCCTGTGATGTGAATACTTGTGTTACAGCATACAGAGGGCACAGAGTCAGAAAAGACTTCAGACACAGTCGACAGTTGACAGGGTAAGTTTATGCAAGATGTTTATTAAACACATTGGGGTCTTCTGCATCTAGCCATTAAACAAGCAGTTTTATTTGTTTTACTTTTATTGACTCTAAGCATGCCGGCTTTAAGTTTAGGTCTCTGGTTTGGGATAGGACTTAATCAACAATTTTATTGGTAAAAAATTGGTGGGAACAGGGCTGTGTTTGTTTGACAGAAATATTGTTCCAGAACCAAGAAAGGTCCTACAACATCATTTGATCATAACAGCATACGGGCAATTCAGTGACACGGTCAATAACTTGCACAGTAGTGTAACTTGGAAAGTTCACTGTTTCTTTGTGTTATAAACCAGATAGCAGCATGTGCTTATATCAATTAATAGGGGTACTGTCAGTTCATTCTGATAAAGTATTTATAACTCAGGCTCCTAATATCAGAGAATGTGCATCTTTCCAAACATTGATGATACTCAGACCCAGTAACCACTCGCTTACTTGTATCAAATTAACAGGTAAAAATTTGATATTCTGTAAATTTAAGACAATTATTTAGCAACTTCATTCTCCTTACACACGTCTGAGAGAGTCTGTGTATGTATGTGTGTGTTTGTGTGTGTTTATCCTCTAGTCAGTTGGTTTATCAGAGGGATTCTCAATGCTTGTTTATTTCAGAAATCTCAGTGGTGAAACTTCAAACCTCACACTTTGCTATTCTGTTTCATCAGGGCTAGAGAGGATGGTTATAGATTTATTTTGACATCAACTGGCCCAATTTTCCCTTGTAAAGTTGATAAACTTACCTACATGCTCTTTAGCTGACAGGAGCAGGTGTGTGTGAGTGTTGCCTTGAGCTGCGAGCAGGTGTCAGCTGATATCAGTGTGTGCCCGTTCAGACGTGTAACATACGTGTCAGACTTACTGCGCTATAGTTGTGTGACTCGAGGAAGCTGTTGAAAAGCTGAAGATCATGTCATTGATCTTGGTGGGAACCACATGCCGCGTTCTGTCAGGATGGACTCAGAAGCGCGACAAAAGGCCGTCGAGTGAGGCCATGATGACCAGCCCCCAAATTTTTACACGCATGTGCCTAGAATAACATGCTAGATTTTTCAGATATCGTTCTTTTATAACAGACATGGTGAAAGTCTAGTGAGAAATAATATTGAATTTTAAATTCAGATTTCATTAACTTTGTGTCTCGTCATTTCTGATCTCTTTTTGAGACCGCTGAAGCTTATATTAGTGCGTTTTTTCCTTATGAGAAAACTTTCAATTTGTTTAGCCAGCAGTTATAATAGACTTTAAATAGACCTTTTATTTACCAGTATCAGTAACATCTACAATGTTGTGTTATACCGAATTAGTTACAGAAATTCACAATACTTTTTTCAAGAAATTCTCATTGTTTGGTCTTTTTTGTTTCCTCAGACAAGACACACCAGAAACAAGAACATCTGCCAATCTAGAGGACAAGGTCAGATATTATGAAGCCTTCGAGTAAAGTCAGAAATATTGTATTGAGTTCTGAACGCTTCATTTACGAGTGAAAAAACAAAGGTGGTACCAAGTTACCAGGTTGGAACGGATGCATTTCAATTTGCCTGCTTGAATGTCTGGCGTGTTGTAAAATTGAAATGTGCTCTTGAACATAACCAATGCCTACAGATATAACAGTAGTGGTATGAATAAAGGAAGTGAAAAATAAAATTATTCAATTATATCTGTAGTGATTTGGAAAGCTTTATGTTAAAATGTAATTAAAGTTGTTTTTCATTGTAATTCCATTTTGCAATAGAAATCGATTCCATTTATGCTTTTTCCTGCACATTCTGAATGACAACGTACAGTGAGAGGAAACAATTTGCTCTTCATCGCAGACATCAAACATGATCTTCACTACTCAAATATTTATCAAATAACAACTTAATTTTAGCTTTCAAACATATAATGTTTAGAAACAGTAGCACACAAATACTGTTTTTATGATATCAATGTTGGCGCTTTAGAGACTTATGCTTGGTTCACACCAAACGCGAAGAATCGCGTTCCACGCTCTTTATTGCTCGTGGGAAAAGTTCGTTATTTTTCGCGATCAGTCAAACATTTCGCCTGCCGCAAGTTTGGTCTTTGCATTGACTTTGTATGTAATTTCCTTGTGCAAAACACTTAATTTGCGTTTGATGTGAACCCGCTAATATTGTATATTATACATTTTTCAACGGATTTACGCACCTGGCCCAAAGTTAACGTACAGAAGTTACAGGCTAGTTGTATTACGATTTGTTTTATATTTAATCATTATGAATATTATATTCATCTTTTATTGTATATAAATTGTATTCAATTAAAACTACTCAACAGTTATTCATTCTTTGTGTGAAGTTTTGGCCACATAACGTTTGTTTATTTGTTGCCACAGAAACCGTCTATAAAGCACAGCATCAGGTTCATTCTTCTATATACAGTATAAGGTCCTGCAATGATACAAATGATACACTTTTCGAATTTAGGTTCCTTAAATGATTTCCCTGACACAGCTTCTGTTCACATGAACTCTGCTGTGACCAAATTGAACTGAATATTACACGGAAAACCCCTCAGATCAAACGGCACAGTCCTTTAGACAAAAGACACAATTCCCTTGTTGAGAATTCACTTCAGCTCTGAGAGAGAGAGAGAGAGAGAGAGAGAGAGGAACCCAGGGAGGTACAGAGTGAATCAAAAGGCTGGAAAAGCGTGCTAGAGAGTAAACGCCGACTTCTCCCTGAGGTGATTTGTATTTTCGCTGCTCTCTCTACAGATGTTGGAGCCCCTTTTTTCCAGTAAAGACCTGAGGTTCTTTGCTAGGACTTTGATATCCTGTTCGAATTCAATATGTGAAATAGTAGAGCCACTCTGTGACTTGGAGCGCATCGCAGAGCTTTGAAGTCAGATCCAATTTTTGCTGCTCGCCATTTGATGTTGAAAGGATGAGGGGAAGAAAACGTACAGTTTTTGCCAGTAACTCTGCTGAGCATATGTAAGATTAAAACAGCCCGCTCCTTTGGAGGGTGTACTTAGAAATGTTAAGCAGATTAATTCTTTCCTATAGCTCTTTTATTCAAAGATAAAATTAAATGTGTGCGGAAGTCTGCGAGGACGGCCGCCGTTATTCCCTGAATTACAATGAACTGAGCGTGACGAGAGAGAGAGAGAGAGAGAGAGCTCCAGTAGAGGTGCATTAGCACTTACTGTCAGTGTCGCCAAACACTGTGTTAATGGATGCTGGTAAAACAGCTCTGCTCTTAATAAATTACTTCAATTAATTCACATAAAAGACCTACGGCTGTTTTATTCATTATGATGTGTTTGTTTGTATTTGCTCATTTGAGTGCGCGTGTGTTTTGTTCGTTCAGGTTGCACACACAGAAACAGGCTTTAGAGAGGAATGCTCCAGTGACGTGTCTGTGCTGAAGACAGACAGCAGAGAGACAGACAGGAGACAGAAGAGATCTACACAGAGCAAACAAGGTGAGGCAACACACACACGTCTGCCGATACAACATCCTCACAATGGAAATTTCCACCGATACTTACATAGCCAAACATTAACTGCTGACACACAAAGCATTGCAAACACACAGTACTGCGCACAGAAGCAGAGGAAATCCTCAAATCGCTACTACAGCATATTGCTTTAAAAACAGTCTGTCACTATTACTCAAACTCATGTCATGACTTTCTTCAGAGGATCACAGCTGGAGAAAATCGAATGTCTGCTCTCGCTGCTCTTTTACGTTTAATAAACACATATACACATCACAGCGATGCCAAAGTAGAAAAATGTTTGCTTTCACAAAGAACCATTCAGTTAAAGGTTCTCTAGAGAACCATTTCTGTCTGACCTTTTTGATAATCTGAAGGACCCTTTTTCATCACAAGGCACCTTTTGTAAAACATAAATGTACTTCAGGTGTTAGTGCTTCTTTATGGTACCAATAGGTTCTTCTATGGCACCTTTTTTTGAAGTGTAGTCAAGAGGGTGTCAAGCTCCAAAAAGACCACCACTGACCCTAATAAAAGCACCATGAAATGATTTCTGCATATTCAAAAAATGGTATTATAATTTTAAGGGATAGTTCACCCAAAAATGAAAATTTTGTCATGAATTGCGTAAGAATTTGGGAGAAATGCTCCTAACCAAATAGTTCTTGGAACCCATTGACTCCCACAGTAGGAAAAATGACAGTTGTAGTCAAAACTGCCCTGCCTACATTGTTCAAAATATCTTCTTTTGATCAACAGAACCAGTAATTTTTCTTACTATAGTAGTCAATGGGATCCAAGAACTGTTAGGTTAAAAGCATTCTTCCAAATATCTTTCTCTGTGTTATTCAGAACAAAGACATTTATACATTCGATGTGAGAAAATTATGACAGAATTTAAATTTTTGGATGAACTATCTCTTTAAAAACCTATTTTTTATATTACATCTCTCAGTTACTACTCTATTTATATGTCAATTTGTGAAAGTCCTATTGAAGTACATTGGATGGTTTTAACACAAATCAAAAGTCAAGTCCTCAAGTCCTCAAGTCACGTAACTACCTTTATGGTGTTTTTTTGGACCTCCCAGGCACTATTAACTTTCTCCTAGTGACCAAAAGCAGCTTTTCAACATAGAATAAGTTATTGTTTTTATTTCGTGTGCATGTATGTTTGAAAAAAGTCATACTGGGTGACATGACAGTAAAAAAGACAAGATTTTGTGTTTTAGGTGAAATTTCATTTTCATTCTATCCGTGCCTCCATTGGTCTTTAATTCTGGCGTTCTGGCATATCAGCGTGTGGTTTGGCTGAGCTTTATGCGTCTTTGAACAAGGGTTTTAAAAAAACACCAATCACATCAAGGCTCACATGCCAGTGACTCTATTAGACGTTCACAGTCACAGCGACACAAAGACCAAAACACACATATTTGCTGAACATATGTTTGCTTTGTGTTTTGCCCTGGGCTGTGAATTGTATTAATGAAAGCTGCCTGCGAGCTGTGTGTGTACAGGGAAAGGGAAGCTGTGTCAATCAGGGGCGATGGCAGGGGCGGGGCTGCTGAGATTGGTTGCCGGGGGTCCATCATTAGAGTGATTACTGGTGGAAGGTGTGCGTGGGGGTGGGATTGAGATTAGCCGTGTGTCCACGGATTACCGGATTAAGACAGATAATGTAACACGCTCTGCACTGCTGTGGCACTGGATTACTGTCAGATCACAACAGCCCGCCTGGGTTAGACAGCTGCTTACTCTGTGAGACTAAGAGCAGGTGACCCCACACATCACTCTCTGTCTGAAACACACACACTTGAGATCATGTTGACACACACATCACATAGAATGGTACAGTTATCAATAAATAACGTATTTTTTTTATCTAAAAATGAATTTCTGGTAGTGTTTTGATGCTTTATGGCAAGCTTCAAACTTTCAAAATGTGATATTTTTCCTAATCACGACTTTACTTGTAATATGGTATTATTAAATAAATACTGATTATTTGACGGTCCAGTGTATGATATTTAGCAGCGTCTAGCGATGAGGTTTTGAATTGCAACCACCGGCTCACTCCACCCCTCCTTTACGAAGCACAAGGTAGACTGACAGAGAACTAATTCTACGTTCACACCAAACGCGAATTAAGCGATTTGCGTGAGTAATTTACATACAAGGGCTGCTTTTGAAACTATTCCCTATCTCCTATCTAGTGCACTATATTGAGTGTCCGCCATTTTTTTAGATTTTTCGAAACCTGAGTGAACTACTACTACTCACATGCTGTGTCTGAAACCGCTCACTCCTTTACTATTCCTTATATAGCGAATGACATTTGAGTCCACTATATGGGGAAGAAGGGAATCAAAATGAATGAACAATTTCTGACACTGACGATGATATTACACCTGTGTGGCTTCATGGATTGCTTAATAAATACGGTGAAAATTAACTTTACCATTTTGTCACGTTTAATATGTTTTTCATAAAGAGAACAAAACAACTGTTTGCCAGGTTTATTTACTTTAACGTTTATTTCGTTTAATACGTTTTTGAATATATTTCAAATAAAGCACCACTATCAGACACAGGTTATATTACGTCAGTGTCCGAAATCGTTCACTCATTTTCATTCACCTCTTCTCCATATAGTGGACTCAAGTGTCATTCGCTATATAGGGAGTAGTGAAGGAGTGAGCGAGGGAGCGGTGTCAGACACAGCATACGTCAATACAACGACGCCAATTGACGCAAACTCGTGCCGCAAATGATGCAAATTGACCAGTGGTGACTGCTGCAAACACACGTCAAACCGGGCTTTCACGCAAGCTTAACATTTTTAATTTATTAACATCTACTGTTTGACACGACCGGACTCGTGAAGACAATCCACGTCACGTGATGTTTTCGTGTCACTCATACGAAAAACGCGTTAGGTGTGAACACGGCATAAAATGTCGTCACGTTTTCACTTCTTCAGAGAGTAGTAAAGAAGATAACATATTTACAAACATGGAGTATGTAGACAGAAATAGCTCATTCTAATGTAATGAAAACATAACGCTTCATTATGTAAGGTCTTTATACACCTCTGAAGACTTTGCTATGTTTATTATATTGCATTTCTGTCAATAGACCCTCCAAAAAAAATGTACTGGACCTTTGACAGACAGAAAATAAAGTGAACGCACAGTTTAGCATGTAAAACAGCTTCCACTGAAATGTTCTTTCCCGGTGGACTGATGAAACCCGTTCAGACTGTGGATATTTTATGTTGCATTCAGGCAATCCTATTGTATATTTTTGCAGGTGCTTGTCTTTTTTTTGTGTAATATGCATCTTATGGTCAATGAAGGAACTGTGAATGGTCCATGTGTGTCCTGACTCTAGTTTCCCTGACTCATAATGTACTGAAGGACACAGATGTCTCTGACGGTCTATTTAAAGCTATTTGAGTCATATTACCTCACCTCAAATATGCGAAACACAGAACTGCTGACTGGACTGTCCTCACACACACGCTCTTTCATTTACAATAATGTATTTTGTAGACACTTTTATTCAAAGCAGCTTTTAATGGGATCAAACCTCTGACCTTTGCATCGCTCTGCCAGTTGATTTATAAGAACACATGCGATTCCTTCATCAGAGGAGTTTGTTGCCAAACTGCAGTCTTGGTTCTGTCTATTAACAGAACACGTGTAAGTGTGTGTTGTGTAGATGTTAGTTGTGTGGATGTGTTGTGGAGGGGTAAGCAGGGCACACTTTGATCAGAGGAGATCAGAGTGTGTGTTTGTGTCAGGGGAGACGGCAGAGCCAGATGTCTGGAGTTCTGCTTACTTCCTGTCTCTCATGCTGCTTCTGTCACTCCATACGTACACACACACACACACACAAGCACACATGCTGTAGTTCACTCACACGCTCATTACATCTAACCTTTTGGACACAACATGCAAAAATTCAGACACACTTTCCCTATCTTTACTGGGCATTAAGTCCATTGCCAAGTCTCTGAATGATTTAGGATGTTTGTCATCAAACCTGACCTACAGTACAAGTATAGTATCATAATAATGCAATAAAATCAGTATAGACCATTTCATCGGACATGCGCGCCTGGATTACAGTTAACATCCAGTATTTGTTTGTTAATCGGTCTGTCTAATAATATAACTATTTATATTTTAATTTTATATTCTTATTTAAGTGTATACTAATTGTATCAAATAAACGATTTGTTGAATTTTGTTTTATGTTCATTTAATTAAATGAACAATTTGTTAAATGGGCCCTAAAGTTTTGTCGCATTTAAAGAAACCTCGCAGGATATTGACATCTAGTGGTTGAGGTTTGTATCGCAGTCTAAATTTAAAATATTGGAGGGGCAAGTTTAGCCAAATAACGGTTCTTCTCGGTTTCTTTTGAGTGTTTGCAGAAATAATCTACTGGCGCTTTGTTTGTGAATATGTACTGGAAGTTGAGGTCAGGCCTCAAACGCACGCATTCGTGTAACATTCGCTTCTATTGTTGCTTTGAAACCGTCTATAGAAAAGAGACCTTCAAAGGAATATGTTGGGGTTCCAAAATTTTGTGGATATAAACACTACAAAAAACACGAAGAAACATATTTAACTTTACACTTAAATTGTTGTCACATGACCTCACTACATTGCATGTATCATATGGGGCGTAGCGGGCTTACATAAGTGTATTCATTTAAAATGATTTTCTGTGTCATCAAATTATTTATTTTCTGTAATTGACATCATGACACATTTTGAAAGTTACCTCAGCAGATCCTTTAAAGTTTGGGAGAGATTAAAGTCTCTCTCTCTCTTTCAGCCACATCATAATTTACCTTTCTTGTTTTCTCACAACTGACATGTATGTTTACCAAAAGCATAATCTCATAAAGCGGGTTAGCATAAGGAGCTCAGCTTTTAGAAACCATGAAGTCTGATCCTTTTTACCGGAGAGCCACATAAGAGAACTAACTTTCACTTATAAAGTATGGCCGTAGAAAGACAATGATGCGTTATTCCTCGTACATAAGTGCCCTTGAAAGGCATAAAGAAAAATATAGAAAGAAACACTTTATGCTGCCGTATCTCATTTATTTACATGCGTATGGCAGAGTTAAACATTAGCCTGAAGGTGTCTGGGGTGTGGGAGTGTTCCAGAAGTCTGATCTGGGCTTTGCTCAGTGTGTTGGCTGTGAAACGCACCTCAGCGTGTCATTTGAAGGCATCATCAAAAACAAGATCAAAAGTTTTACAGGATTAGCAAGAATGAGTAACAAAACAAATGAACGTGTGCACATGAACAGATAGTGTCATGCTTGGTTAGTTTGACTTGATGGATTAACTTTAGTGACGTACATATTTCCTCTAGGTAGTTTATGTCTATATGATTTTACTTGGTTTGGGCTGCCACTGACATCTCTTTGATCTGTTCTAAAACTGTTACATAAGAAGCTACAAGTTACGGGAAGATATCCGGCCAAACAATACAATTGTTTCATTACCAACATCAGCAAACATTATAACGTAAATTATCTGTAGCCTATACATACACTACGGAAAAAGTTTTGGGTCACTTGACTGAAACGTTATTATTGTCTCAAAACATTTTGAAATTAGAAAAACGTAATTTTGCCAACATATTTTTTTAATCAGATGATGTGGATCGAGTAAAACAAAGCAGGCATTCGGAATAGAGAGAATGGATGGAAACGCCCTTAATGCTGTTAAAAAGGCACCCCAAGCCAAAATACATTTGTGTACATTTAAGGAAAGATATTATTACACAAAAGAGGCAAAAATATAACAGTTCTGATTTATTCTGGAATATTTAGTTACATTTATTTTATTATACAATTTTGATGAGTCGTGTTTTATAATGTTATTATTAATAATAAATGTAAATATATCAAATAAAGAAGTCTAAATACTTTTGAAATAGAATATTAAACATGCGAATAGATAATTAAACATACCAAATAATGCTTACTTGTCCCCACAAGGTAGTAAAACCAATGTAGTCATTAAACAAAAGTAATTTGTATTTATTTTAAATTGCAAAATGTTTCTGTCGGGATAAGGTTTAGGGGTTGGATGGGGGTTATACTGTATATATGGAGATACAATTTGTACATTATAAAAGTCTATGGAAGGATTCCCATACAACATGGAAACCTAAAAGTATTTATCTAAAGCAATGACATTTTAATATCTTATGTGTGATTTCATATGTACATACTTGTGAATATAATTAATACGTGTTTTAAAAATCTTCAGATATTGTTGTATTCTCCGTTGGCCTTCTGTTCATTAGCGTCAGCATCAGAAGAGATCATTTGAAAGTCCCCGACTGCCTGTGCTGAACTAAATTCAATGAGTGTGTCTAATTGGCTGCTCCGCTGACTGTGTCGGCCGCAGGCAAGATGTCATGTCAGATCAACACAGTTACGTTTTTTGGTATGTTGGGAGGGTTCCTGTCACACTTATCTCCTAGATGCCAGCCATACAACCCACTCTCTCTCTCTTACACTTTCTCTAGAGCTTCTTCATATCTTTATCATCTTAGCGATGTTATGTAACATGTTTGCCTGCTGTTATAGCAACTTTCCCTCACATCTGCTCCTGTTTCATTGGGTGTGAGATAACTGTGCACTGCATCATGGGAAAGTCTAGTCAACTCGGTGCCAACTTTCGAAATCCTCTTAATGTCAGAGAGAAAGAGAGAAACACACACCGAATGTTTCACACGGGAGAGCAACTCTGTGACTATTGAGTCTTTAAAATGAGACTTTAAATAAGATTGTCTCTCTTCCACTGTCCCTTGCATTAGCATATAAGCATCCGTGATACTACGGTTTAAGTCCTGGTGACGAGTCGGGTGGATTTCCTTTCATCCTCTTCAGGTGTGACTGGTTGGATTTAAAGGCTCTTCTTGTGTCATGTCGGATTTTCCATGACCATTGGTTCCAGGGATAGAGTATGTGTTTGTCTGGGAGGTCATTTTGTATTGTGTGTACAAATTCATCAAAACCAGTAATGTCTGTTTCGGTTCGATTTTCTATCCACAAATTTTGATTGACAGTATACTATATATAAAACCATATTACTTTTTTCAATGCAAAATTTTTTTTTTTCATTACAAAATTGATTGAACATTAAAATTTCCCTAAATGCAGTTCTTGCAAGCTGCATTGTATTTCGGAATCTGCTCTTGCCCAAACAACTCATAAATTGAAGAACAAATGAAGTACAAATGATAAAATATAACTATAATCATCAATAATCAAACATAATAATCAAACGTCATTCTAGACGCCAGCAGTTAACAAAGCTACATGTAAGAATAACATCTTTCTGTAGACCTGTGCCCTTGCCTTGTGTCAATATGAAATATCTTCAAATATTAACGTTCACAAAATTGTATGGCCTGTGTATTTCCAGTACTTTTCGGACAAAACTTGAGATGACATATTAACTTGTGCATCGTTGCTGTGCAGCACACACAATAAAAAAAAACGCTTTAAATGCTTGATTTTGATTAAAATCAACAAAATTTTGGTTGTCTAACCATGCTGAATTGTTCTAATGGCGTTATACCTCAATCTCTTGTGTTACAAAGGCCACGCGTGACACACTTGTGTTTACATTTGAAAAAATTCTGTTATCAGCCCTGCGTTGGAAAATGAAACCATTTATGTACCGGCTGGCATGGATCGGCACGAAGTGGAACGATTAAGCAACAAGAACGATTCGGCGCGATGGTGATAAAGTGTTACAGAACAGTTCCATACTGGCCTTGAAGTGTCTCACTTTAGTGTTGTCCAGTGGCTTTGTTTGGAAGGCTTTAGGAAAGCAGTCTGTATGTGTCTTTGTGTGAGCATTTGTGAGCGTGTAGGTATGTGGGTTAGTGTTCTCTATACACTTTTATCTGTCTCTTTGTTTCATCGGTGTGTTTGTAGGTGTGTGTACGGTCTGGTCTGCATATGCTTCATTTAGACATCAAAGAGCGCTGCTGATGATTTTGCCGTACAAATACCCCCCCCCACCTCCATCTGTACAAACAAACCCCGGCGGCTCGGCCCAGCCCCAGACATGTCAGGTGATCAACGCACGTGAGCGACGGGAATCAATACGCCTCCTGCGTTAATACAGCTAAAACCCCTTTAAGCATCTCTTTTATGTAGTTTCAGAAGCGTTCTGATTTTCGAGGGATTTAGAGGTGCTTTTTAAGAGGCGGCCCGAGTCTCGTCAAATTAAAACCCCTCTCGGAGAAGAATTCACAGCCATTTTATCTATCAAGTACAAACATTTACAATATGCAAGGCTAATGGTGAAACATAACACTCAACCCCTGAGTGATTTTTATTGCCTTTTTCTTCTTTTCTACCCATCATTCATAAGACAAATCAATAAGTCCTGAATAAAGAATTATGTCTGACCAAACCTTTCCAACAGACTCATGGGGTGGGTTATAGCGATTTAATACATTTGCGTAAGCCTTTTACTTCATGTGTCCCAGCAAATTTACGAAAAGTTTTACGAAAACTAGTTTTTCTATTATAGGTAGCCTTTTATTAGTTATTTCAGCTTATACGCATGATTATATGTTTACTCCTTTGCTGAACCTTTCTTTACACTGACGTATACTAGAACATAAGTGATTCATCACGATGCATTGATAAAGAGCTTCCCTTATCCAAAGGGATTAGTCAACTTATTGTGTTAAAGACCTAGAAGGCTGGAAGGGATGCTGAGGTAGATTTTGAAAGATCATTTCACATGGCTTGTAAATTAAGATGAGGCAGGGGCCCAGCATCATGCCTTGAGGCACCCCCAATGGGTGACTCGATGTGTATGTACATAAAGGTATTGATTTAATGCCTTTTAAAATGAATGCAGATGAACAATTTATATAAGGCGTTCAACATTACGGTCCTGGTCCATTTATGTCTTTCTGTGACACCTAGTTCGCGAGTTATACTGTGCCAATGGCAGAAAAGGTGAAAGGTGCATTACGCTAACTATTGTACTGAGCTGAATTTGGTTTTCATTTTCAATAGTAATTCAATTCAGTTATTCTGAGGCAATTCTGTGCAGCTTGTTCAACTTCGGTTTACTGGCCCTGGGTGGGATGGAGAGCATTTAGTCGGATTTTGGCAGCCTGTGTGTTGCTGGTCTATCAGGGGAAGTGCAACGGCCCTGAGGGAGAGCTCTGGATCAAACGGGGCTGATTTCCCAGACAAAGGGGGAGGATCAGGCACTAACCCACATGTGTTGTGTGGCAGAGGTCTAACCCACCCAATGATCAGCACATCACTAATTAGTCAAGGTCAGACTACTTAAAGACCGTGTGGGAGAGAATTCAACAGGGAGACGGCTTTTCTTTCGCTCTTTTATTCACAGTATTTTCTTTCTCACAATTTAACTTTTTCTGCTGTATTTCTAATATTAAGATAATATTACAAGTATGCTTTGAGAAGACATTATGTCATTAGTTTTAATTTACAATGATGAAATGACATGCAGAGCAGCAGTTTCAGGGTGCAGCTCCTTAACAAGGTGCAGCATGATGGAAAAGTCAACTTCTGAGAAAGGAAAATCTCTTTTTGACTTGTTAAAATGTTTCTCGCATGTGACAGTGAGCGCTTTCACCCATTTGAAGAACTTCCGGCCCAGAACTGAGGAGCCATTACAGCTGCAACACTATACAGTAGTGAAGTACACCACCTTCCCCTCGAACGTCTTTGAAGCAGCAGAACGTCAAATCTATGCAAAGTAGAATTACACCAGCAAGAGAAAGCATGAATCTCAGCGCTTTGAAGTGTTGGAAGGATAGAGCTGTTCCGCAGTCTGTTCAAAGCCATCACGCTGTAGCGTTCTACAGAACGAGTACGTCACTGAACTCTGTTTTAGAGAATATTTACAGAGGATCTGGACGGTGATGAGTTGCGGAGCGCTGACTTTTTTTAAAGTGAAGATGAGATGAAACAGGCCCAGATATTAAATATACATGCGGCGGTAGAAAGGTGTCCTGGATTTCGGCTCATTTTGTCGTTTTTGTAGATCTGAAAGGTTACGAGTGAACTCGAACAAGACACTCTTCTTTTCTTTCTGACATGCTGTTTGATCAACGATAATTGTAAACCGACAGAATTTCCGTAGATCAGATTGTTGGAACGCCGCGAAAAGTACATACTGCATATTTAAACGGCTCGTACTTTGAAGCGAGTGTAAGAATCCAGAAGGGAACGAGAATCATTGTCAAGGCTGGATTCGAATACTGAGGATCAATGCTTACTTTATACATGCCAGGTCAACCACAAACAAGTGTTGGTGTAAACCCTCGTAGTTAAGAAGACTTGAGTTCTCCGTCTAAAAATTGCTTGAAATAAAAAGTATGGAGTATGAGTATGGAGGTGTAAAATTAGTGAAGTTGTATAAGAAAAATCATTTAGAATTGTGTAAATTTGATGAGACGTGTTTGAGTTCATACTGAGTTCATATCTTCAATAATATTGACAGAAATGCTACATAGCAACGCCCCGGCAACAACCCACAACACGTTAGCATCATGTCAGCGAGATTTGTACACGCAAGCACCAGAAAATGCTCAGTATTGTTTGGAGCGTGTCTGTGATGTACGTCACAGCTGTCAGCTTTATTCGCACCGCTGCGCTCGTACGCTTCCTGAAGGGCGACACAATTGGAGACGCGACTCTGATCCGTGTGTGTGTGTCCCGCAGGTCCGCTGGTGAAGCTCCATCACCGTGCCCCTCGGCGAAGAGGACAGCAGCCCAAGCTCCTGAACAGCCCCGAAGACAGTCTTTATTACAACCATCTTAACGTGAGTTCAAAGCCTCGCACGGAAGCCTTTGTCTAACTTTGTTTCCAGATGATAATACAATTAAAGCTACCTGTGCCAGACCCCCGAGCCCCCACCCCCACGCCGCTCTGTTGTCTCCACCATGTGCTTTGGCGCTTTATCTGTTGCTTTCATGTGAGGATGTCTCCCTTCACGGTGAATAATTGATGTGGTTTATCAAAGCCGAGCAAGACGCCTGCCTCATCAGCCTCAGCCCCGCTCGCTTTGATCAAGAAAAATTATGCTGTGACTTCTGATATTATCAGCATCTGCACACATTCAACACAAAATCACTTTGAATAAAAAATTTATGATTCTCTCGCGCATGTTCGCTGATGTTTCTCACTCTGCGTGGATGTGTATGTGTGTTTGCGTGGATGTGTGCGTGTGTTTGCGTGGATGTGTGCGTGTGTTTGCGTGGATGTGTGCGATCTCTCCTCGTTCTCTCTGCAGAGAAGTCTGGATTACCAGGGGAGCAAGAGGAAGCCCAGAAAACTGGGGTAAATAACAGCTCTCCATCTCTGTATCTACACGCCCCACCGGCTCAAGAAGGGGGAGCCGAGAAGGCTCTGTTTGCTCCTCATGCAAATTCACGGCTGAAAATAAGAGCTTCTGTCATTTTTGGGAGGATAGAAAACGTGGTATAAGAACACGCGCTATGTGTGAGATAGTGACCTCGCTGTCTGTGGAACTAAGCTTGGATAATCTAATACCTCAACCAGGCCGAATTAATCCTTGCATACTCTATATGACAGGTTCACCTGTTTGTATTTATTTATTTAGTAACCCCTCTTTCTAAAGCTATTTACAAAAAAGTGTTACTAATTGATATGTATGCAGCTTGAACGATGTCGCATTATGTATAATAAAACAATAAAACACATAAAATTCACTGGTCAAACCACAGAACCAAATAAAATGAATTAGTGAAGGGAAATCTTTTTTTGAGAAAATTGATAAAAAGACGGTACACGATTAGAGCTTATTCTTTCATACACTTTTATGTCCGACCCAGAATTATAGAATTGGTTGAAAATGTTTATGGATCAACTTGTAAGCTTATTTTTAAGGATGTTTACATGTAGTACACATTTAGATTTAACTAAATAATACACACTGTAGAGTTGCTCAGTGCCTTTATTTTGACTTGAGAAACTAAAATCTCTCTCCTTTCTCAGGCAAGTAAAGCGGCTGGACGGAGAGGATGAATATTATCAATTACTGTCTGCAATAGAGTCCGTCCCTGAGGAGGAAGGATTATCGGGCCCCTTCCCAAACCCCTCGACTGCCCCACCTCCTGCCCCTCCCATCATTTCCTCCAGATGAGTTGCGCTCCGCCCACAACTCCGACTCCTGTTGACAGCTGGTAAGAGCTGCACACATCACTGTGACTGTGCGCAGTTAAACTCAGAGTTGACCAACCAACAGAGGCAAATATCAACCACAGTGCAACCAAAAACAGAGATGTTTTATACATTTTTGGAGGGGTATAAATAGTTTTTGTGACCGAGAATGTCAGGTCACTGTAACGTTGAAGTTAGGGTATTGTTTATTTTACACTGAACAGAGATGCCCTCTTCATTGGCTCATATCAGCTTTCAATCACACAAAATATGTTGACATGGTAATTTATGACATCGTTTCCCATTAAGAGAGTGTTTTAAAGTGATACTCTACCCAAAAATGAAAAATCTGTCTTCATTTACTCACCTTTGAGATGTTCCAAATCAGTATACATTTATTTCTGATGAAAGATATTTGGTAAAATGCTTATAACAGATCTTGACTCCCGTAGTAGGAAAACATAATTTGTTTTGTTCTGTTGAACACAAATTAAGATATTTTGAAGAATGTAGGACAGCAAACAGTTCTGGGTCACTTTTGACTATCATTGTCTTTTTTCTACTATGGGAGTCAATGGGGGTCAAGATCTGTTTGGTTATAAGCATTCTTCCAAATATCTTTCTCTGTGTTCATCACAACAAATAATTTTCATACAGATTTGGACCAACTCCAATGTGAGTAAATGATGAATTTTCACATTTGAGGTGAACAACGGCAGCACTACGAGGCTATTGCCATTGGTTCAGTTGTAAGTATGCGAATCAATTTTGTTTCCACGACTTGACAACAGAGGCTACAACCTATAGCTGACAAGTTTCCATGGCTCACACTTCCTGTGAACAGTCGTACTCACACATGGATAAATATACAATGCTAAAGTCAAGCGGTTATCGAGAGAAACGTCTTTCTGTTTCTCACTCTACTTTCTGTGTTTACTGTGACAGACTGTCAGATACAACACGTTTTGCCCTTTTGCACACGACAGACAGTGCGGATGTCACATGGCATGAATGAATGAAGAATGTAATGACAGAGCTCACTGGCTGTGGAGATGATGACATCCTGTGGTGTGGTGATATTCAGGACAGACTTCCTGTTGATTTTCTTCCCATATGCACAGGAGTAACAAAAAGTATTTGAACACCTAAAGTGAGGATATCCTTCCATTAGTTTACTATTTACTGTCAATGAAATAAATATATTGAGAATACACAAAATTCACAATCCAAACATAAAATATGATTGAAAACCTATTGAAAAATGGTTTTAATTGGAAAACAGACTAGTAAAGTCTTACTAAAGAAGACTCTTGGCAGATTATTGCTGACCAAAAAAAACACTCAAATAGTAATAAGCAGAAAGTAAGACTTTACTTTTTGAACATAATTGTGATTAATAAATCAATAGATTTAAAAAATTAAAATTTAAATAGATTATCATTTAAAAGTGAACTTCAGTGTTCCACGGACGGAACAGCGAGCTGAAAAGGTTAAAGGAAGGAAAGGTAGGAACCTGGACTTTATTCCACAAAAAAGTGTTACAGGTAAAATGGCTTTTTCTTTAGAGATAAGTTTATGACCGAAATAACATGCTCCATTAATTCAATTGTTGACATTTGACCTTTAAAGGGATCGTTTACCCAAAAATAAGAATTCTGTCATCATTTACTCACCTCCAAGTTGTTCCAAATCTGTATCAATGTCTGTGTTCTGATGAACACAGAGAGAGATAGTAGGGAAAAAGTACTTTAGATTTTGTTTTCTGTAGAACATAAAAGAATATATTTTGAGCAATTCAGGAGAGAAATCAGTTCTGGGGCACCTCTGACTATTGGCAAGCATTCGTCCAAATATCTTTCTATGTAAAAAAGTTTACAGGTTAAGAACAACAAAAAAGTAAGTAAATGATGACAAAAATTTTAAAATATGGTGAACTATCTCTTTAAGTAATATTGTAAAGATATTTTAGAACTTAATTGAATACGGATGATTGTGTGCATTAAGAACCTGTTTGTTGTCTCAAAAAAGTCCCAAAATGTGCAGAACTTAAAGAAAAACACTGAGATATGTAAATAAGTTGAATAATAAGTAACTCCATTTTGAGTGAAATGTCAGATAAAACCTTAGGTGACAATATATACACTGTAAAACTTTGCTGTAGTTTTGCAGCAGGTTTGTCAGTAACTTACTGTAGATTTAATTACTAGTTCATATACTTTCCAAATAGTACTGTTTTCAATAACTTTAAAACACTTTGAATTTTGAGATTCAAAATGTGTGAGAAGAGACTGTGGCATTAGCACAGCAACACTGCAAAATGCATTTTTCTCTTGTTTTCTGGAAAAATATTTAATATGTATAACATAAAACGTATATTTAGTCTTGTTTTATGAAAGAAAAATATATAAACTATGAAAGTTTATGCTTAAAACTAAATTTTACATTAAATATACAGTAAGTTACTGGCAAACCTGCTGCGAAATTACAGAAAAGTTTTACAGTGTACTTATCTCACATACTGTTTTAACAGTGTATGAGTTGAAACTTGATGGATTGCAGGACCTACTTTTAAAGTTTTTGTGTTCGTACGTTTTAATATCATTCTTTGTTGTGTCACTTTTGTGAGTAAACCTGAGGATAATACTGTAATGCATCCTCTAAAATCATAAATGAAAGGTACTAAAGATGAATATAAGATTCTCTAAAGCAATTCTGTAATCGTAGCTTTAAAGCAAATATTATCAGCCCTAGTGAATATTTGGTGTTTAAAACCGCCCCATGCTGTCGGTGATGGGTTTGACCTTATCTCATGGCGTCAGGCAATATCTGCATTTCAAAGCTTCTCATGCTTATGAAGAGCTTGAGGAATATCCTACAATGCCTTTCTTATTTTTGATTCCCGTTCTGATAATTTTTTCATTAAACATAGTTTATCAAACCAATAATGATAGAATCATTAATCACAATTCTCCTGAAGGAGGCAGATAACATTAGCACATGAAAAGTGATTCCTTGCGTTTGATCCCCCGACAGAAAGACAAAGACACAAAACACAGAGATTGCTGAGTGTCATGCTGCTCTTGGAAATATGTTTCAATAGTTTGTTCATTAGACATGTTTCATCTGTAACTGTTCTCCAAACACCTCCATGTAAGATGCCCAGTCCTGATATTGCTGTACATGTGAAATTCTGAAAGATGCACAGGACCAAACTGCTCACAAGCCAATTCGTAGCGCTGTTCTTGTAATTCATTTGCATATCTTCTAGTTCATCTCCAGTTGTTGACCCCTCGGGCTCTAAAGAAAATTTGATCTTAAGTGAAGATGTAGAGAGATCTTGTTCTCTAAAATCTCTTTCTGTCTCTCTTTTACAAATTTACTCACGGTCAAGGAAACTTTATTTGATAAATGATTTTTTTTTCAACTTTGTGCAAAATTTCGTGAACATTAAAATTGAGTTGCATCCGTTTGCTCTTTGATGTGATGAACCCGTAACAAAAACGAACGACATAGAGTTTTGCCCTGATTTTACGTTGCAAAGCAAATTTACAGAAGCTTTTTGGGCTTGTTAATGTGCAAGTGTGAGTTTTTATTTGTTTGCTATCAAACCGATTCTTATTGTTGTCTTATGTAAAATTGTGAGTAGATTTTTATAAATTATAAATGTAAATCCATGAAAACTTTCTTATTCTTGTTTGTGTTTCTCTGGTTAACTTTCAGTATGGCAATTGTTTTTTTAAAAGCTTTCAATAATATACTGTATTCATATGAAGGAATTGTCCCTATTCATTTTTTACAGTTGTTGTACCTGTATTTCACATTTTGCACAACATTAAATCACATTTAAGCATTGAAGGAAATGTCCATAAAATAAAGTACTTTATCCGTTTTTTATGGGATGTTTTTTTTACAGTGAAGGCTTATATGTTGTAAGGAGAAAAGCTAAAGTATGATCAAATCAACTTGAATATTTAATTTCATTTTATGTTTTCCACGTTAATCTTATAGGAATGTGATTCTATTTATAAGTTAAGTAATTGTGAAGCCCCACCCCTAAGCCTAGCCATCATGAGATAGTTAGAATTCATAAAAATAAGCCATTGCATGAAATAGTTACGTACATACTTAAATGACAATTTAAAAGGTGCATTATCTGTTAAAGTTTGATTAGTTAAAAAGTTAATAATAATGACAATGCCAGTAAAAGTGAATAATCGTTCTGTGCCTCTTTCTCTTAAAGGGATAGTTCGTCCAAAAATAAAAATTCTGTCATCATTTATTTGACATCTTGTCATTTCAAACCTGTATGAATTTCTTTCTTCTGCAGCGACGGTACCAATGGACTTGCACCAGTTTTTATACAATAGAAGTGAATAGGTACCATCTCTGTTCGGTTCCCAACTTTCTTCAAAATATCTTCTTTTAAGTTTCGCAGAAAGAAGAATGTCATACAGGACTTAAAACTATCCCTCTAATAACACATACGATTGTGTGCGTGAGTAGATTAGTGGTAGCCGGCGCGTCCAGTTTCACTTAGGTTGGATGCGGCGGTAATGAGAATATTCTGCAAGGATTTTTCCCTGTCTGAGAATATTTAGTTCTTCTGAAGAGCGCAATCTGAAATGGGTCACTCTAACACCCGCGAGTGCCTCTTTAAAAAACATTGAATCCATTAAGTAAGATCTTGCTCCCTAGATTATTTCGGCCTTGTTTTGCCGTGAAAATCCATTTTAGTCAAGCTCTCTAGTTCTGGTGAGGACAGTCCTTCAGTAGTTTCTGCGGTTAACCACGACAATATCAAACCGAAGAATTTGTGCGTGCCATCAAGTTTACGACTGAAAAGCAGGGAGCGTATTCAACCCGGCTTTGGAAATAATCCTCGCCGCGACTTTGATTGTCAAGAGCAATCCTTTTATTGACAGTCAAAGCGAGTGAATATCCAAGATCTCGTGTCAGAAGCTTAGCTGACGTAAACAATGTTGGCCTTGCACCTGTGCTCTTTAATATCTCAATAACTCTCCATAAAACCAGGACAGCCTATTCTTTCCACTCATTAAAGCGCTAGAGCGACCGACGGCTCTTTTAATGTGGTCCGCACGCCGCCACAGATTTCTTTCCTCCATTTTAACTGTTTGTTCTCAACTGCGTGTTTTCTTTCCCAAGTATGCACAGCAATGTGGCACCTTTCAGATATTTTGCGAGCGTAATCTTTAGATAGTGGAGCATGTATTGTCAGACAGCACACGCTCTCGCACTAATAGACAGGGTGGACTTCAAAGGAGGAACACAAATAGACTGGTATTGTCCTGCCTCTATATCCTCTAGAGTTCAAAGGAAGAGTTTTGAATAGCAGTGTTTCCAAAGCCTCTTTCAAACCTGCTGGGATGTAAAGCAGGTAACCTGCTATTGATACACAAGAACACACTCACATGTATGTTCCTTACTTCGCAGTTCCTTTTTTTGCAAAAGTCGCCGCGTAATCACACGGGCATAATGAAAGTAAACACTTCGCTTTGTCGTCTTAGCATCCCCTCTGCCTTTCAAAATAAACGGGTAGGCTATTTGCAGATTAGCACGCCAATGCTTCGGCTCTGACTGACGTGAGACAGACAGACAGTAAGAGCTAAACAGATGTCGGGTACAGGATCGGGCGAGCTCCCTAAAGACTGATTTAACGAAGAACGGAGGAGAAAGAGAGCGAGAGGTAGCGTAAGATGTAGAAAGAGAAGGCCTGAGAGGGGGAGAAGGAGATAAAAGAGTGAGTGGAGTACGCACATCAAAGACTTGCTAATGATGCTGGATGCCATTAGGGCTTGTAGTGGCCTTTGTTTCGGCTTCCTAACACCTGCAATTTGTTGAGGGCTTTCTGTGCCCTGCTGAATTACCCACATTTGCATGAGCACAGAGCGAATACCGGAGGGATAAAAGTAGGAGATTTTACACCGCTGCATATGGACTTGCGGCCGAATCTTGCCTGTATTCGTTGTTTGGTTCAGTTGTTACTGAGCTGTTAGCCCAGTTAGAGAGTGAAGTTTATTAAACTGGACTTTAGTCTGTGAACTGTTTCGAAGAAGTGTGCTAATTTATAAATGTGTCTTATATTTGTGGACACTTTTATGTCCTAGGATTGTTTTTTTTCTATTCTTATAGGTCACACCTATTTTTCTTGGTAATCTTTTTATCGTGACATCATACGTTTGCCACTTTTTTAAGAAGCCTTTTCTGTATATAGTTTAGACCCGGTTTCACAGACACTTCTAAGCCAGGACTATTCCTTAGTTGAATTAAGATATTTATGTCGCTTTTAGAAAAATACAGTGGAAGAATACATTACTGGTGTGCATCACGAGACAAAACAATGGCACTGAAATATTTTAAGATATTCCTGGCCAAGTTATATTCAGTTAAGATAGTCATTTAAGTCCGGGACAAGCCTTAAGCCTTGTCTGTGAAACCGGGTTTTAATGTATAATTGGCCGATTTCACAGACCAGGCTTAGTTTAGGACCAGGCCTTATTTAAATTAGGATATTTATGGTGTGCATTTTGAGACAAAACAATAGCACTGACATATTTTAACATTTTAAGCTGTTTTCAGTCTAGACGCTCAAGTATTTAATTTAGTCTGTGACTGGCCTTAAGCCTTGTCTGTGAAACCGGGCAATTGGGTTTTATTTTAATGTTTTACATAGACTTTTACATTTACATATAGGCATTTGGCAGATGCTTTTATCCAAAGCGACTTACATTGCTTTATCCTGTACATTATACATAGGTATTTGCAATCCCCTGGGATCGAACCCACAACCTTGCGTTATTAACACAATGCTCTTACCACTGAGCTACAGGAAAGACAACTTTAAAATATCATTGTTAGGGCCCGAGCACGAAAGAGCTGCAGTGCAGAGCCCTCTTGTTATAAATATAATCATAAACCTTTTGAATATTTTAAATCATGTAAAGGTTTATAATGGTTATTTCTTATACAGCATACAATTTTGCCACTTTCTTTAGTATTTTTTTTAAAAGTTATTTTTATTTTATTTTTTGTTTATTGATTTTACTTGGTTACCAAAGAGAGGTTTTCCTAAAGTAGCGAGCCATTTGGGCAATTCTGTGAAAATGTCAACTTTTTTTAACGTTTTAGCATCAGTTTTTACTATGCTAACAGCACAGATGTCAACATTAGGTGGTTCAAATATCCATGTGATGTCTCTCTTCAAGTTTTTAAAGCATTCGTTTTATTTTAAGTGAATGATTTATTCAGGTAAGTGTCATTTTCAGGAGTGTCACATCCATAACAGCACATATTCCTAATTGTCGTTTACCAAAAAACGCATGTTTATTTCCCTTTTTTTAAATAGAAAATAATGTTCATAGACTGACATTATTCTGATGTTTAGACTCTATCAACCAGGTTAAGTAAAATATAAACAAGATGGTTCAATATATTTGTAACAAACACATTCTCTGAGCCTATTTATGTCACATCCATAAGTTGCCCATTTTATTACAAAAAGGTGTAGAATGTAATTTCCACTATAGAATGTAAAGAAAAATATAAAACGTGAAGGATATGACATATTTCTCCCATGTTCAGACAGTGACCGAATAGAAATAAAATTATCTGCTTAACATGTGAATGTGTTTTTAAAAGAAACGTTTCTTAAATTCCACAGGACCAAAACATTTCTTAACATTTTTAAATATGAAAATCTGTGTTTAATAAAGCCAGACCTACACATGGCCATATGGGAGCGCGTGCAGCCCATATCTCCTGCAAATGAGCTAAAGTTTCTCTTACTGCGGGGCTTGGATAGAGGTCTGGGGAAAATCAGAGCATGAAATTGTGATTAGCCCCTGTTGTTTGTGCAGACCAGGAATAGGCTACAGGACTTGGCATGGCCAAAGGTGTAACCTGTTTTGTTTGGCCTTGCTGAAGCCCTCCCAGATGGTGCTCGCAGCTGCCACTGAGTAAACGCAAGGAGGGCGAACGGTGAGGGAAGCGGCCGGGACCCGTTTACATTCAGAAGGAAAACAACAAATCTGTTCCTTATATTCAGGGCAGGCAATGGAAGGGGACTCGTCCAATCTATTTCTTTCTGGGTTCGGATCCTCATAAGGAAGAAAAAAGACAAAGAGAATGGGAAATCCCACAGGGTGGAAATCACAATTGAGACCATTTTAATATCTCAATCATGTCTCCTAGAGACCAGTGCAATTAAATGGAGATTATTGCTCAAGTCTCCTGCTTCTTAGATTTCTCTTTTTTGGTCTCGGCTATTTGTTGGCCAAGATTTGCTGGCCTTTAGTTTTACAAACTGAGGCGCCAGAAATAACCCATAAAAATAAAAGTTTTCCCTGTAAAATCCCCTGTTTTTCTTGTAAATTTGTCTTTTTCAGTGATTTTACAATTTTCAAAGATAACCTGTGACAATATCCTGTGAAAAAAACATTTTCCGGCAGGGGGGCGAAATATAACTGTAAAATTACACGTTTTATCGTTTTTCCTGTAAATTTGCTCTCTTTTTCTGTCATTTTACCCATTTTACCGTGTATCAAAAATACATACAAAACAGTAAAATTCTGTAAAAGTACTTGTTTTTTTTACAGTGTAGTCTATTTTTATTTATTAAAGTCCAAGAAAAGGACCATGAAGGAGCATCCTTTGAGTTAAACAGTTTTCATCTTTTATTAAATTACTCTTTTAACATCATTCACTGCTATGAATTGCTATTGTTACCATTGTTTTCGGTTCATTTGTGGACAGTTAAATCTGATATTCGCTGTAATTCAAATGGCAAACTAACATTAATTCAGCAACAGAGTGTCAATTTTCTCAAGGAAAAACATCTGCACTAGGCTTCACATTCGCTTAAATGGTTCTCCAAATCTGAAATAAGTCAATAATCCTCTGTATATTCCAAAACCTCTGATCATGCTCAAGAAAGGCAGACGTGACCCTAACAATTACCACTGGCCGGTGGGAACAGAGCAGGTCAAAGCGCTATTGCCACACACAGCGCCGGCCGGGTGTTCAAGGGGCGACCTCTCCCTCATCCCCTGACCTGAGGCCCGTCGGCGCACCGCTTCAGCTCAGCCTTTTAAGCATGCGGCCTGAGAGCAAGCAACGCTATCGGATTTCAGGGGAAAATGTTGAAAATTAGCAAGAGCAGAGTCAAGCTACACGGCGTCGAGGGCAGAACACAATGGCAGCTTTCTGTCAGGGAGAGACTTCAAAGGACCACTGAGTGACTACTCTGAGTTGGACTTTGTTGTAGATCACTGAGGAAATTCACAGATGTTTTCTCATACGAGACACCATTACAGAGGCTCTCGTACCCGGTAGCCCCGAGCATTTCTCTCGCTCTCAATCTCTCCTGCTTGTGTGCGAGACAGATGTGGAACTCCGTCTTTCTTCTTTTCGTTCTTTATTTTCTTCTGCTGTCTGTCCAGAGCACATGAAAAGTTAGACATTGGCTCTGACCTGTCCAAAAGAAGCCCTAACATGAAACTTACTGTTGACGAACAGTCAAAAACTCACCAAAGATTCACCATCGCAGTCAGAGCTGTCAAGACCCGCTCTCAAGTTTTGTGTCACCATTCAACTCTTATCGAAAACTGATGTTTTACTTTCTTTAATACTCATTTGATTTAGTAACTTCATTGATCTTAAACTGCTGAAAACTAATTATTTTTTCTTTTTTTACAGATCGCCGCCTTCTACCTTTGGCTGCAAAATGTGCGTATATAATCGTGAGGAAAAGACATCTATGAATGCATCATTTTTTTCAGTCTTTTATATGTGTATTTATTTTAAAAGACACATTTGCTATTCATCAGTTTTATTAACAATTTTAATTATATTATGTCTTTCAGTGGCAGCCTTTTGATATTAAATATTTGAATTTACAATTTAATATTTAAAAGAATATGTTGCCAAATATAATTTGATGAGTGAAATGAGAAGATGTGACATTTTGTGGTCCCTTGTTTCTTTTTTTGAACCTTGATTTGTCAATCCAATATAGTATTTTGCGTCTGGCAGAACAGTGTGTACATCATTTTGTTTTGCAGTCCAAAAAATGATTTATAGATTTTATAGAAGAAGAGCAACCCCGCATCATTGGCTCTTAAAGCAAGTATGTATCAGTTACATTGACCTTTGAAGACTTATGAGAGCACAGTTTTGAAAAGAAACCATGGAGAAGAATACACTACTTTAATGACATGTTTTTGTTCGTCTTCCTGTATTCACACTTTTTTCAGCTGTTTTTTATTCTGTATGAGAAATTAATAAATAAGTTTGCTAAATGTTGATGTTTTGTCAACTCATTTAACTTAAAAAACGACATTTTCAAAAACTTGTCGTAAACTTTCAAAGACCTTTCAACCTTTAAAAACATTTCTGTTCACTTAGGAATACACTTTCTTGGAATGACACAATCAAAATGGCATGCACTTTATAACCAGAGGTTAAAAAACAGAATTGTGCCCACTTGAATTCTTTCATGGACTTTAGGAAAACCAAGCTGTTCCCTTGTCCCAGTGGGATATCCCCCTCTCTCCCCCCACTACTGTGTGGAGAGCAGGAGAAACCTTAATCCCATCAAAGGCGCTGATCTACTTTCAATATCAACCACTCCAAACTGCTGGAAAGGGACTGTTTAAAAAGTCATAGATTAGAGACGTGTCTCTGTGGGTGTTCCCTTGTACAAAGTTTCCTCTTTTTATTTAGTCTCTAAAGAAACCTGTCTCCGCCTGCAAAACTCAACTTAAAGCAGTCTACATTTCAGATCCTTTAAGTTTTTGCGCTTTATGCTTGTAAAAGAGGTGTCACATGGTCACACTGAAAGCTTGCCTGGTTCAGGGTGGAGAAGAGGGAGGAGAACTGGAAAATGTTCAGACTTTCTCAAAGATTGCATCTCCTCCTCTTTCCAGCCTCCAACTGCGCATCAGAGAACTAAGACATCATCCTCATCATGTCACTTCCACACCTTGATGGGTTAAGTATTACTGACATGAGATGTGTGATTGTTCATCCTTAAATCATTTGTCTGCTGTGAGGACAAGCCGTGTGCCTGTTCAATAGTTTTGGCAACAGAGAATCATTTTTACTGTGCCTGTTTAATTGCAATTTTTACAGTTTTCAAAACGTTTCAATTACTTGCAAATAACTTTCAAGAATATTCATGTCATTGTTTGTTGTGTTGCCAGTTGAAGTAAAGTTTAAAACTTACGTTGGTCTTCAAACGTGGTCAGTTATGTAACATATCTGCTCACTAAATAAGGAGTATAACTTGAAGTATTCATTTTCATCGTCGCGTATTGCTTTCATGAAAACTCCTCGATGTCATTTTTTCAATAACTCTGATTTCTGTTTGCGATTATTAAGACCACAAGAAGGCTTTGCGTGAACCTTACACCGAGTCAAATGATTTCTTCCTCTTGAAGTGATCACATAAGCGCGCGCGAGATCTCTGGAGATAACACACAGTGTCATTGTCGCACAACAAATCCTTAATTACAGAAAGGGGGATCGGGTGACTCCGGCATCCAATAGCTGGGGTCTCCAGGCGGCGAGGGGGTCTTTGATCAAGAAAATCCAATTATTTGTGTATATACATTTCCCACATAGTGATTACTTCATTAATTGTCCCGCCTTTATCCCCACCCGTCCCATCCCCCCTTAATAATCAGCCCTTTTATCCAGACCAACAAACACACCATAGGAGCTTTGTGTGGATTCAGAGGATTTGCTTCCCCCTCTCAAAGAGCCGCTCTTCTTTGATGATTGGGCAGCGGCGAACTTCAAAGTCATAAATCTCACTCCTGACTGGCTGGCGGCCCACCAAAGTCCTTATCAAATCCTAAGAAGTGATTCTTCACTCTCTCAGATAGTCCGAGGATAGCTGGAGGAGAGGACGCGCTTTTCCACGAGAACGCCTTATTTCGGCGCACCGAGTTTGGTTTGTTTGAATTGGGAAGCTTGAGGAACTCGAGGAATTGTTGCCATGGCAGCTGTGGCGTTGCTGCGGAACGAAACACTACAGGCATTTCTTCAGGTTGGTGAAAAGTTTGAGATCTTATTGAAAATGTGTTTCAACCTGTTCGTCGCTGGTAGAGCGCGTAATATAGACGGCGCGTGCTTTGAAGGAACGAACAACTAAACAAATGCGCCTTAATCGAAGCATTGCAACTTTTTTATTTCACATTCAACTTTTCTTAACTTTATTTTGTGACATGAATCTCGACTTGATCAGCGGCTTGTTTGTGGTATGTTTTGAAAAATATAAGTAGCCTACTGTATTATCGTATTGAATAACACGAATGCGTAATGCGTCGTCTCCTTACGCGCTGTAAAATAAAAGCAAACAGATACATTTTGTAGTTCAAAGTTTTCACGTACACTTTAACGTAGTCACCTATGGATGTTTAACCCTGGCGCCTCTTTGTGATGCAGGATCGCACTCCAAACTCCTCGCCGGAAAACACTAAACATTCTCCTTTGGCACTTTTGGCGGCTACGTGTAACCGGATCGGTCACCATCACGGCACCACTCCCACGGACTTTATTCAAGTTCCCTTCGACAGCACCCTAGCTTCGCCCTCGCGGATTTTCCACCCGTGGACTAACGAGGCGACCCCCCCGTCCACGCTTTCCAGCAATTCCTCCTTTGGACTATCCTCGAAATCTCACCTGCAGGGCTCGTATACCTCCCACCATGAGCTCCCGTTGACCCCTCCGGCTGACCCCACGTATCCATATGACTTCTCCCCCGTGAAAATGTTGCCGTGCTCCATGCAGTCGTTACAATCATCCTGCCCGCCCACATACGTCCCCGCGGTTACTTACGCACCGACCCCGATCCCACCCGCGATGACCGGTTTCGTAACGGGACACTCGGGCCTGGTCCATCATCAGCAGAGACAGCTGTCTCCGAACCCGGGGGACGATATACCTTGGTGGAGCCTTCAGCAAGGCAACCACGTCAATCACCCGTCAGCTCTCGCCCCCCATCGCTTTCCAATCCAACGGGGTCTGGTGCTGGGACACACGGACTTTGCGCAGTACCAGACCCAAATCGCAGCTCTTCTCCATACCAAGTCCCCGCTGGCCACCGCCCGCCGATGCCGGAGATGTCGGTGTCCTAACTGTCAATCATCCAGCTCAAGCGACGAGCCCGGGAAAAAGAAGCAGCACATCTGTCACATTCCTGGATGCGGGAAAGTATACGGCAAAACTTCGCACCTGAAAGCGCATCTGCGCTGGCACTCGGGAGAGAGACCCTTCGTGTGTAACTGGCTCTTCTGTGGGAAAAGTTTCACGAGGTCGGACGAGTTACAGAGACATCTGAGGACTCATACCGGAGAAAAACGCTTTGTGTGTCCGGACTGCTGCAAAAGGTTTATGAGGAGCGATCACTTGGCCAAACATGTCAAGACGCACCAGAATAAGAAAAGCAAAAGTCACGAAAAGACCTCTGAATATGTGAAAAGAGAAGACTTGAGACCCGTGTAGTCGACTATAGATGGCTTTAGACTAGTGCAATAAAATCTTGACAAAGTTCAGGATTCTAATGAGGTGAAATGTTTTTTATTTTTCAAAAAGTCAGTACTTTTCATTGAAATAGCTTCGTGAGACTTACTGGACTGGGAGCCTTCTTTGGACATGTAAATAAACTTTTCAAATCGTTCGCAGTTCCTAAAGGGACCCTGGAAAATGTTTTGTATTTCTGAGCTGTCCAAAAACATTAACAAGTTTTAACTTGTGTTGAGATCCTTGTCTTCGGTGGAAGATTTCTTTATCCTGTAGATACATTGATAGCTTTTGTTGAATGAAAGTGTCAGTTTTTCGCTCCTTGTGGGGTGTCTAGCATGCTATTAAAAACAATCTGTTAAACCTATGAAGTAATGTGTGAAAATAAAGAGTATGACTTGTGCATTCCATTTAAACAAAGTGGTGAGGACAGAAATTATTTTTTGAAGAGAAAATCAGGGATCAAATGTGGAATTTGAAGTTTTATAGCGTGTCAGAGACAGTGAGACTGTTGGTAAGTTGGTGATTGTGTGAATGCCCAAACTGAACTTTCTGGTATCAGTAACATGTGGCGTTATGATTTTCTGCCCAAGACAGCAATTTATAAATCATTATATGATTTGAAAACAAAGTCAGCCAAAATGAAAATAAAGAAAGCATTAAATTACCACCCCTGTATTTTCTCCTTTTCATTTAGACATATAGTTTATTTTACTGAAAATAATAAAAACAGTCTGATTCTGAACATGTAATTATAGCATTATATTTCACTATCTAGAATTGCATGCGTCATATTTATGAGGATGAAAGTTTTGGGGTGATTTTTTACACATTCTTATATAAACGTAGATATAGTGTCCATGTGAACTTATGATAAAAAAATAGAACATGACAACTATGAGCGACACTTACTTTTATAGTGTTCTTGTAGGTCAGATTTAGTAATAACATTATTATGCATCAAAGCCTTATTAGTAAATTTACTAATTATTATTATTCAGTGCTTATTTGAGTAAGAACACTGTAACAAGGGCATCTTGAAATAAAGGTTATTAAAATCAACTGCATCTTAATACAACCAGTTTTTGTCAATCCAGATCTCATTTGTTCACACTCTGATATTGTTTAAATGCTGAATTGAAACTGAATCAAGTCTGTGTTTAGCTTAAGTGGTTTCTGGAAATTCATTCCTAATAGAAAGGTAGTGATGGATTGTTATTTCTAACAACCTTGTGACTACTTTCAGTATCTCATATTTCATAGAAAGACATTGTGGTATACAGAATCTGTTTTGCTTTGCATGTCTTGTCAAATCGTCATCAAAGCATTTGAAATTCATAAAAATGAAGTCCGCTAACTGTTTTTGAAGACTTATTTAAGGATGTTTGTTTTAGATATATTTTAAGGGGGTTTCAAGGCAGATGAGCAAAGGTGTTCAGTGCCAGAACTTTCTCTAATGTTGTTTGCCCTGCAATAGCGCCCACCTTAGTAAATTACTGCTCTATTATGTTTGCATTCACTCTTTCACTGATGCCGTAGAATCATTTTTGGTTCCACAAAGAAACAGAAACCAGAGAAAAAGGTTCTTCAATTTCATCGTGAGGCAATGTGATACTTCACCCAAAAATGAAAAAAAGTTATCAAAACTCACCCTTAGATTTTTCTAAACCTGTATGTATTTCTTTGTTTCCATGAACACACAGGAAGAAATTTGGAAGAATGTCAGATCTCACCCACCATTTACTGCCATAGTAGGGAAAATACATGCTATGGAGTCAGTGGGGTGTGAGATTTGAAAATCTTCCAAATATCTTCCTGTGTGTTCAGCAGAACAAAGAAATTGAGAAAGTTTTGGAACAATCTGAGGATGAGTAAATGATGCCAGAATTTAAATTTTGTGTGGAGTATCTCTTTAAGAGCGTCATTTAAAAGTTCCAGCCAGCCTAACAACTGGCAACTGGAAAAATCTGTAGATGACAAGATTTCTCAATTATTAAAAATTAACAAAAAAATCAACTTTATTTTTCATGCAGTTCAAAAAAATAATTTCCCCCATAAAACTGTGATAAACTGACCACCTGTCAAGGTGTTTCCCTGCTTCAGCCCACTCAATTCACCACGTTGATTTGTAACCTTTGGCTGATGATCTGTTCTTTTAATATTGATGTTTTTTTCCTTCTTAAAACCACATCAAGAAAGTCACACTTCTTCAAACTTGTAGCTCTTCTGATAGTATCTCGGCTTTTCTGTGGCTCTCAATTTCTAAATCCCATGCCTGCATTGGACTGGGAATAATTTCTTTGTTAATGAATGAGCTGAGTATACAATCATATTCTGTATTATTGAAACACTGGCTACAATTTATCAAAATTATTCTCAGGGTCTTAAAACCCCTTAAGCAGTCATTTATCAGACATACGCTTAAATATTTGAAATTATTTTATTTTGTTAAAGTAATATTAAAATTGGTCATTTAAAATATTAAAAATGTAATCATTTGAAATGAATGAGTTGGAATGAGAAATTATGAAAATCAGTCAATAAGGGCCAGGAATAGATAATACAACTACAATTTTAATATTTATTTATTTATTTGTGTTTGTACATATGCACAATTTTATGTGTGCAAGTAACTCTATACTTACATACAGAGAGAGATAGAAAGATGGGGAGACCGGAAGATTGATAGAATTATATGTCCAGTTTTGTCATTTATAGCAAATGTCAGAACTTAGCGTGCAAAACATTCTGTCTCTTTGCATTTAATTTGTTTTTAGATTATTACTAGAATGAGAGCTACAAATTGCTTTAAAAACAGAGAGAAGCCCATGAGAATAACTCTTTATAATGATAATCTTAAACATGTTATTATGACACATTTCCAAAGAGAGTGTTTGGAATATTTACAAATATTTTGACTTGGTGTATTTCAATACTGTAATGTTTGTCTCGTGTGACATGGAGAGATTATTGAAAATAAAGCTAGTTGTTATATTTCCCATGATAACATTTTTAAAGGTTGGCAGTAATAGAAATAGATCCTTTCAAAACTCCTGTGTGTAAAGTTATAAGAAATATCCTTCTGGTGCAAGGCTATAGAATTAATAACTGAAATGACTTGAATTTTCCCATTACTCGAAAATCCCATTTCAGGTACAGACGAGCTGTAACATCTTAATGTGTCACTACACCAACAAGCAATGAATTCCTACAGGGCAGGAAAAGAAGGCTCTTTTTCTTCTCCGGAGTGTGAGATATGGTCAGGCTATCACAACAACACATGTGGGTTAGCTGGAGGGAGTTTGTGTTTAAGCTCCAGCGTGACCTGATCTGAATGCCACACTCTGATCTTCCTTTGATGTGAGAATGTTGAGAGTCTGGCAGAATCAGGCATTTAGACAAGCATGCATACTTTCAATCTAACATGTCCTTGTTTATTTCGGGGTATTAAATGTGAAAAAAATGTATACCCGGATCTAGCTGAGCATCAAAGGTTGTTTTGGATGTGTTTAACAGCATTGATAACTTGGGATGCTTTGCATTGCGTGAGAAACATTTCCTCTTCACCTAAATATCATTACACTTTTTTCCTGTTGAAAATGTAAACAGCTTTTGCATGCTTAATGAAAATAACTGATTTAACATCCTATTGAAATCAAAGAAATAAGCCATGCCATTCAGTTAAGTTATTTAATTTTTTTAGTTCATATAATTGTGGTTTTAATACCCATGATTATTGATATTGTGTTAAAACTACACATGATGATATAACAACCCCAGTGGTAGTATCTGGATGAGACTTCAGCATGGTAAATGGGGGTTGTGTACCCTTTTAACATGCCGTCCTCAGTGCCAAACTTTCTTCCTCTCTCCATTTTCAGTTCAATTCAATTTTATTTCTATAGCTCCTTTCACAAATTTGCAGTGTTGCAAAGCAGATTTAAAGAAAGTTCATATGTACCACTCGGCATGATTTAATCACCGCTCATTAACAATTGTCCCGAAGAACTTCCCCTTTCACTGCACAAAAGTTTCAACAAAATGTAGCCCAAAGAATATTTAGAACCACTTTAAAATGTTTGACGCGTAGCTTTAAGATTCAATTATGTACAGTATGTAATAATAATAATAAACAAACAAATAAAAACTGAAACAGGAAGTACTTCTGGATCAGTGTTCACAACTTAGCAAGTAATTACAACGAAATTATAATCAATTATATTGCAATTTTCTAAATACAGTTATTTTACAAACATATATTTTTTTAATTACAGAATTTTATTTTAACAAATGTAAGATGAGTTTGAATAATAGCATTGTTTTATTGTACTTCTTTTGCAAAAATATTGCTATTGGGAATTCTTTTGGCCATGATAATCATGTAGTCAAAATCTTGAATAAAGAACAACTGAATAAAGTTATTTTTTAGTGACATTCCTTATACATTGGATATTCTTTATTTAAAAATCCAAAGAGCTCAGATGGACAGAAAATCCCCTTGACCCACCACTGACATCAACTTCACTGAGATCTTTAGGCTTGTGATACAGGGTCAGACTTATCAATTCCTTTTGCTCATCATGATTGATTGATTGATTGATTGATTGACTGACTGCATAGTATAGAGGAGTATATACAAGTGGTGACTGAACTTTAAGGGCAGCTAATATACCAGCGCCATCTTGTGTCGGCTTGTGAATCTGACGCTACAAAATGAGAACTAGTATTTTACACAGGACATCATGTTTTGTAGTATGCTACTCACATAATATGCATATGCAAACAATCATAATCTATGTCTTACGGAGGACTTTCAATTCTCTATTTATTATTTATTTATATATACAAATTATGGACGAAGTATGAGCCACAGACAAAGCGAATTTTATAAACCTTCAATAAAATAAAAAACAAATGCTCTACTTTAAATATTGTGTTGCCAAGAGCCATTAAATAACCTCTTTTTTTAGGTACATAGAAACAGAGACCAGCCACCACCAACATATGAACAATGATTCGACTCTTTAAAGATGTGAGTCACATGTGGAGCTGTCCAGGTGCTGAAATGATCCCCTGTGAACGATCAATGAAGGCATTGCCATGACCAGTGAAATATCAATTTAGTTTTTTCAAAGATATCGTAACATAAGTCTATTATGTAATAAAATTAAAAATGCGTAAAATCCTATCACCTTTGTAAACGTGAAGACCGCAACATGCGTGTCTGTGTGTGAGCCGTGCTCGAGTTGAAAAAATTTGATTGCGTGCTGCCACCATGTGGAATTCTCCCACAACACCAATCTACACATCATTCCCTCTTGCGTCCCACATTCAAGGCAAAAAACTTCACATTAAAGAGGGCTTTTCAAGGTTAAGGAGATGTCCTCTTAAACGCACCCCCCTAAACCACACCATCCCCCTTATGGATGTTCATAATGAATAACCTAGTCAACCTGACTAAGAACAGGTGTTTAAGTGCATGAATAAAACATGAGGCACTATTATGTTTGGTGTGCTTCTAGGACTGTTGTCCCTGATGTCTTCAAGGTCAGAATGACATTCTGAGCACTGGAGAACCGTGTAGTGTGTTGCTGTTGTGAAGTGTTTGTTCGTGACTTGCTTTTTCATTTAAGGCACCAGGTCCTGCGGGCAAGTGCCAGAGCTGTCGTAATGCTCATGCTGATGCCTCAAGAGAAATGAGATGTGTTTCAGAAGCAGTCTGTGATGTTGAGGAGAGGTACGAGGATTACCAACCGTGCGTCATCCTCGTGGCACATCGAACAAATAGGCGATTCAAATATTGAATGGCAGCAACCTTACTTTGGAAAAGTCACCGTGATTCTTTCTTTCTTTTTTGCGGCTATTTGAGCGTTGATCTACAGGAGGCAACATCTGGAGGCGCGGAAATCTAGTAGCCTGCAGATTTTGGATACTGTTGCGCTCACGGTGATCTTTCAAAAGGTAAGAGTGTCTTTAAATGTTCCCGTTCATCATGTTAAGAATAAATCGAAATATTAATGTAACAGGTGCTTCTCAACAGTCGAGTAAAACGCATTACGGGCGCAGTCTGCGCCGGTATGTTCACCTGGTAAATCGGCACTAAAGATGGATTTTATTGGTAATCTATTTCATACTGATGTATAGTAGGCTACCGCATCTAAAAAACCCATTTTCATTCCTTTTTAAACAGCAGTCATCTATACATCTTCTAAATTGAAAAAACAATATTCAGCATATAATCAATGTTTACATATGTTCGTCCGGATATTGTGTGATTAAAATTGGCAGAATGGTGGGCACCTGATTTATTTGTATAACTTTTAGAGCCCCGTTTGCGCATTCCAGTATGCAACAATGTGCCAAATTGGAGAGGTTTGTCGGAGGGAAAGCCTTCAAATAATTTGTAGTTGATATGTTTAGAGCCACGTACAATGCGTGAATAGTTATTTTGTGTGTGTCTTGTTTTAAAGTGCTTGTTTAAAGAAAAAAAGAGATTCTATTTAGATTAGGAATCGACTTATCTACTCCTTCACAAACCAAAAAAAACTTTATCAATAGTGATGTTGAGAATCAGTTAATAGCATCGCTAATATAGACTACACTAAAGATGGTGAACACGTCCATTTAAGTTAATTGAAGCCAACAACTTTATTGATTCGGCCCCTCTTTATTTGTGAAGCTGAACGAGTTGCTGAACGTCCGCTCTCTCACCTTCGGTCATCTTGACTTTTTTCTTCTGCGAAACAGAAGCAGTTTCTCGGCGAGTGACAGTGCACTTTGGATTGAGGACTTAAACACTTGGGAGTGATGGCGGCGTCGGCACCCTCCTCCTCCTCCTCCTCTGGGGGTGATCCGGATCCCAACTCGACAAATTTACGGCCACCCTCCTCAAGTAGGTCCATCGCCGATAAACCGCTATTTCACTCCGGCTATTTGCTTTGTGGCCAACGTCATTAATCTTGTCGCTGAGGCGGGAAAACGGCGCTGTTCGCAAAGCTTCAGGACCAACAAATCACAGCGGCATTGCGCGCGCACCAGCCAGACGAATGTCGCTGTCAACATATTCTAGGTGATGCCTTTAAAAGCACCTGCTCACAGGTCATTAGTGAAGACATACGACTCTGAGCTAACTCTGTTATATTTTTCTCAGTTTTCTGTATTAAACGTATGGATATGGTTGTAACAATTATTATTATTATTATTCATATTGTCATTTCTAGGATTAGCCTATTATTTCTAACATTCTATAGCTTCGTTTAACTGGCAATTCCAATAAATTATTTATTTATAAACATATTTATATATATATATAATTTTTCTGTCGTCTCAGTTAAAAGAATGATCTCAGGTCTGGCTGTAGAAGTGTCTCTTTATGTGAAGTGTAGCTATAATTGTTGCCTCTCTAAATCGGTGCTAATGGGTCGCTTCTTGCTTCAGTGTGTTTCTCTCAGATGGGGGAGGCACAGCCTGCTGTTTATTAATAGCTTTTTTCAGCTTCAGAGAATTTCCTTATAACCCTTATAACCGGAACAAAAAACACCCTCTTAAAAAATTAGGAACGGAATATTTTTCGTACAATCTCAAAAAATGAAGGTGCCCAATATGGTCCTTTTATCGATGCCATTAAAGAACCATTTTTCTGTTTGCCCAAATAACGTTTTTAAGTCAACGGTTCTCAAAAGAATCATTTATTTTTCATTTGGATTTTTTACATTACGACGAATTTAACAGAAATGTTCTGTGGATGTTAAAGATTCTCAATGATCGCCTGAGACGGAACCTTCATTTTCAAAGAGCTGCAGGGCAAACCATCTATTCTCTCTTATTGTGGCTATGTTATTCTCATAGGTAGGCTGCTCTTTGCTTTATTTGGGTTTCTTATGCAGGCCTATGTGCCTGTTTTATGTCTTATTTCTTTCAAAAACAATCACACTTGAAATGTTCCGGTTTAACACAAAAGGGTTATTAAAATGTCAAAATATAGGTCCACGTTTTAGATTTAAGAATATGTTTTTTTTTTCAAAATAAAGATTAAAATCATCACATAACAAATATTATTTTGCCTTTATCACAGCCAGAAGATATTATTATTGTTAAAGATATAATACTGCAGGTCTACATACATGGCTATACGAAAAAGAAAAAGGCTAAATATACTAACTAGATTTAATGGGGAAGGGTTTTGAGTGAGGAAGGGATTTGAAGAAGAATAGAAAGGAATTGGCAAAAAGGTCGCTGGGAGACTGAGGTCTGGACCGAAAGAGATAATGAGAGAGTAAATGATGCTGAACTCGTAATGGCACTGCTGAGGTTTTGGGACGCAGGGGCGGGCGGGGCGGCGAGCTCCAATAGATCCTCTTCTCCAGATTTGGTTTATTTTTCAATCCTGTTCGTCTCCTAGCATTAATCCCATATTAGTGGCACGATTTTAAGAGAGGGATTTAGTTATTTTATTTAGCAGGAAGGCGGCCACCATAATTATCATTTTATTTGGTCACATCACTACGAGCTTTTGTCATTTTCGCATTTTTCCCCAATAGACTATGACTGGAGTGGAGTCGCACATGGATGTACGAGAAAGCTTGGAATGAAGATATGCGGTAAGTGTTCAGACCAACACAAAAAAATGAAGCCAATAATATGAAAGAAGCGCGACAGTTCTAATGAATACATTACGCGCGAAATAGGCTACGGCATGTACCCATTTTGAAAAAAAGTCTTAAAATAATCTAATAGTCAAAGTTAATTGCTATTTCATAGTTAGATGTTTTCTCTTTGGCGCCCCTCTCTGGTGGATATGGCCAAAGCAACTACCATCGAATTGGGCTAGACTTTTTTAAAAGACATATTGTGACTACGTTGTGTGTGCGACAGCTGTGGTGTACGGCTGTACTTTAGAGATAAAATATTGATTTCTCAATATCTGCACAGGGGACAGGCTTTCAAAACATTATTTTGTCTAGCATATAACAATGTGCAACGAGGTGGTAGATAAATCTATAATAACCCGAGATACGGTCAACGTGAGGGAATTTACGGCCAATGGAAATCTATTAAAATACTCTCCGTCAAGCCTCTGTTTTGCCGAGATAACACAAATCGTCTCTACATAATGCGTAACTGGTATTGTTAAAGAGATTCGGGATCTGATGCTGAACGTGGAAAGAAATGATCCTCCTTAAATCACAAGCTTTATCTGTTCGTGGTTGTGTTTCCATAGGAAAGCAAACAAACTTCCATTGTCATATTTAAATGTTAGGTTAAAATGTGAATGTCTAACCGAGTAAATACACATAAAATACGATTACACATAAGTGTGAAAAGATTTAAATTAAATTATAAGTTGTTTAAAACGTGCTAGCTTACATGGCTTTATCTGATGTGGCGACACAGAGATTGGTAAAAAAGTGACATTTTACAGACTATGTAGCAATAAAAAGAGCACAGTGTTCCCTCGATATTATTTTTTCACCCGTCTCTTTCTAATCGATTAATAAAATAAATTGTTATTTTTGAGAGGTTCATTTTTATATAAAAATATAATTAATTGCTCGACGTTGCTTTGAAAATTTAATTTTAAGGTTATGTTTTTTATTTTATTAATAATATTAATCACATATAAAATTTGTCGTTCACAAAAAATCCTGCGTAAACAGCGTGTGAAATAAATACCCACGAGTCTGGGCGAGCGCGCGCAGCATCAGGACTGAGTCCCCAGAACGCGCATCTGTCTCATGTGATAAACAGCGGCCTTACAGGAGGTTTTCTGTGGCTCTAAATGACTGTTGGCTCTTAATACGGGTTACTGATGTCATCGACTGTGACCTCCCACCAGATAAACCATAAAAAACCTGGGCATCTCGAACAAAAAGAACATCCCCACATGCTGTGCGCTGCGAAGTTTACTCGAGTTCAGTTATTTGCTGCAATGTTTGGAAAAAGAGATCCCTCACTTCAGTCCTCCTCTCTGTGTGGTCGTGTAGGATTCTTGCAGAAGAACAATAATCTTGACGACAAGAGCCGAATTGTCGGCCTTTTTAACGACCAGCAGCCTTCCAAGAGCATTTTCACACAGGACAACGAGCGAGAGTCTCGCTTCAGACGCACAGAGACAGACTTCTCCAATCTATACGCGCGAGGTGAGGATAAAATCTTTCATTTTCACAGGCTTTCTACAATATAACCCGATCTCCTTTATCTGCAGAAAACCACAAATATACAAAAACATTTGTGTTTGTGGTTATGGAAGATAACGTTGAAGGTTTAAATGTGCCCATTAGGGTCTATTTTGGTTATGGCCCTCCTATCTTATTATTTTGTCTTATTTAAAGAGCCAAAAAGCTATTAGAACAATAAATAACAAAGAGAAAACAGAATTGCAAAGTTTTCATGTCTCATTTGACATGGTATTTAATTGATATGTAGATGAGTTTATCTGGCTGATGATTGTGTGCCTTGACACCTGCATAGGACACTGTGAAACATATGTTCTATAAGTTTAGTACAATACAGTATATTGTAGAATCATTAATATACTTAATATATCAACATACTTATAAAACCATGAGTTTTGATTCATACACAAAAATACAAATGAATTGTTGGGCATTATGTGAGTAACAAATCTGATCACAGATCTTCTTCCTGC
Source organism: Triplophysa tibetana (assembly GCA_008369825.1). NCBI lineage: Eukaryota > Metazoa > Chordata > Actinopteri > Cypriniformes > Nemacheilidae > Triplophysa > Triplophysa tibetana. The sequence goes on from CM017902.1 coordinate 22,897,131, forward strand.
CAAAAATGGAGAGGAGTGCACGATCCAGTTTCTCATGGAGGTTGTGGACATCCTGACTAACTATGTGCGGAAGACCTTTGACAGATCCACCAAAGTGCTGGACTTCCATCATCCCCATCAGCTGCTGGAGGGAATCGAGGGGTTTAACTTAGAGCTGAGCGATCAGCCAGAGAGCCTGGAGCAGATTCTGGTGGACTGCAGGGATACACTTAAATATGGAGTTCGGACAGGTGGGAACATTAAGTAACTCCTCTTTGAACCAGTTAATACATTTGTAAGAAGTAGAGAAAAAAAAAGAAATGCTGTGTTTCACGAAGAAAGTTTGACAATGGTAGTTTTCTAGGATTGGTTTCAGTTTGCCAAAACAGCTTTAGTCAAATCAAGATACTTCAGTTTGTTTCAAGGTAAATCAAGTTATGATTACTCTATTGTATGAGTACATGTACTTAGAAAAATGTGATGTCTTCTGCCAATCACAGGAAGCAGACAGAATCAAGTTTGATTCATTTTGCCTAAAGGATTATGACCATAAAGAATTACACGAATTACATCAAGACGATGACGTTGCTTGCTTTTTCAAATAGTTGATGTACGAAAAACTTTTTGGAGAGAGTCATTTGTACAACAATCTAATTACACAATTGAATGTATAATTAGAAACTAGTAGATAATTTTTTTTTCAGAGTAACTTAGCCAACACTGATAAAGAGACAGATGTATGCAAACTTAAAACAGGACCATTGGTTCAGGAGTTTAATAGAATATCGCACCATTAGTTTTGATTTTGGAGTTCACATATTTATTTGTCTTTTTGTATTTATTTGTTTATCCTACAGGTCACCCAAGGTTTTTTAACCAGCTATCTTCCGGTCTAGACATTATGGGTTTAGCTGGCGAGTGGCTTACTTCTACAGCAAATACTAACATGTAAGTTCCCCCTTTCTATGCTACCAAATGTGCATTCCTGGTTAGATTGTATTAACTCGCTGTCTATGAAATTTTGTTAGTTTTGTTTGCGTACTAAGGACTTGTATCAAGTGTTCAGCGGATTAGCATTTTATAGCATTTTGCGGCCAGCTCAGAATAGCACACTTTATTAGGTCTCAGCAGATAAGATCCAGTGAGATGTGACGGAGAGTTTTGAGACCGTCTGCAGATGGACACGGCCAGAATGTAGAGTAACACCTCATTGGTCAAGGCTAATTTACATACACCAGCTGAGACTTTCAATACAATCCACATCTCCACCCCCAGCCATTCAGATAAAAACAATGGTGGACCTCATAAAAGTAAATAAAAGGCATTTAATTTGTTCATTTCTTGATTTTCACATTGTTTTCTTTTGCGTGGTTCACTCAAAAATAAAAATTCTGCCACGGTTTACTCACCCAACCTTCAAACCTGTATGACTTTTTACAAAAGAAAATATTTTGAAGAAAGTCCAGCACTGGACCGCATTCAAATTATGGACGCAAAACCAATGCAAGTGAATGATGGCCAGTCAACAACGTTCTTCAAAATATCTTCTTCTGTGTTCTGCGGAAGCAAGAAATATATACCGGTTAGAAACGACATGGCTGATAGATCTGGATAGAAACATACACTAGTTTCTTGTTTTATTTCATTTTACTGTTCTATTTAATTTATCCCATTTATTATAATATTCAACTATCATATGTATTCATTCATTGATTTTATTATTCACTTCTATTCGTATTATTTGTTCCTTTCTTTCCTGTTGTTTAACCTCGTTGAGAGTTGTATTGTGACTTATGCTGATATGAGTATCCATTGGTCTCCATCTCAAGGTTCATAATAATGTCATGAGACAATGTTTTGATACTGTAATCTTGAATGATTAAAAACACATATTGAATCTGTTTCTAGTCAGACGAAGCTTGACAGAGCTTGACTGAGCATCAACGCACAACTGAGATTAGTCAATAAATCATTTGTCTGTCTATTTCACATCACTTCGTCTCCTGCCTGCTGTTCTTCCCTTCAGCTCTGTATCTCCCTGGTGTTTGGGTTAAGGGATTGAGTCACAACGGAGTTGATATTTCCAGGTTTAATTTGTTCGTGACGGAGAGAGATCTAGTGAAACTGGACTCAAAGTTTAGATCTATAAGATGTACAAGCCCTATGTCATAGTTGGATCTATCATGGCCGAGTAAATGATGATAGAATTTTCATTTTTGAAATGAATGTGGTTGCTGTGGCCCCGCTAGGGTGCTGTTCTCATCTTGTAGTGATGCTGTCATGCCAAAAGTTAAAAAGTAAATAAAAACATACTAAAATCATGCAAGCACTATTTGTAAATACGTTATCAAATTTATACCAAGACAGCATACCAACAGCAATAAACAGCCTATACATACAGTCGACCTCTGAGGGTCACAGATTTTATGATGTCTTCCACAGCAGATGCTCAAATTCTCTTTAGATCAATAACACATTTTACGTCCCTCTTTCCTTTCATTGTAAAACATCTGTCATGGAATCTTTGGTGGTTTAGCGGGCTGTGTTTTGTGACGCTTCTATTTAACACCGGTAATTGGTAACAGTGGATTTTATAAAAGAACCGATACACGGTATAAAGGAGAAGCACTACTTGATGTACCTCACAGTTACTGCGACACTAGTGGAACTCTTATGGCATCTTCAAAAAATGCTTAAAGTGTGGATCAGCTGAGAAAGGTCAATTGGTGCCTTGGGAATAGTATATTTTTTATGATGTACACACAAAAAAAGGAGCTTGGGTCGTAATCGAGGGAAACCACTTTACCATATCTTGATCATTCAGCCTCCATATGGTCCTTCAGCGGTTCTACATAGCACCTCAGTCATCCTAAAGAACCACGGAAGAACCTCTGTAGAACCATTTGGGGTCTTAACAGGTTCTTTAAACGGAAGCACTGCTATTTAGCACCTCTGTCATCCCAATGAACCGCTTAAGAACCTCTGAAAAAACACTTAATGTGGTTCCCCTATGATCAAAGGCCAATAACCACTTTTAGTGCTGTATAGCACCCTTTTTTTAGAGTTAATAAAAGCAGCAAATGATCTAGACATGACATAATAGACACCGGATCATGACTGTATGTCATATATAAATGTAGAGTTTGCTTCCAAAATGAGTTTTTTCTTTTTTTTAAACATGTTTTATGTTATCATGTTTTTATTGTATTTTATTGTGTTAGTTAGCTGTATTTTTTCTTTTTTATGGCTGAAATCAAAACAAAACAACTGCAGTTTGATGCACATTAATTGCAATGCACAATATAAAAACATGAATTTGAAGAGTTATCGCATTTTGGAACCAATCTTTTCATGTATAAAACAATATGTAACAACATTTCACGTGCCATGTGGCCCTGCTCTCTCCTTTTCATATTTATGATCGTTCATATTGATGACATGAGTACAGATTGTTTGTGAATATAACCTCCTGCTGTCAAGACATTCATTATTGTGGGACTAGTAGATATGACAGGTGTGTGTGTGTGTGTGTGTATGCGTATGTGTGTGTTTTTGTGTGTGTGTGTGTGTGTGTGTGTGTGTGAGCGTGTTAACAGGTTCACATATGAGATTGCTCCCGTGTTTGTTCTGATGGAACAGCTCACCCTGAAGAAAATGATAGAGATTATCGGCTGGCCAACCGGAGAGGGAGATGGTATTTTTTCACCAGGTGGGGCATGTGAACAGCACAATAATTACAAATTCTACATTCAGTTTAAAAAACATCCAAGATATTCCCCTTTTTACAGCAGATGTGTGACTGTGTGTTAGTAACGTTTCTGAGTATGTTCAAATATATAAAAACATACAAGTATTATTAAAAACATGCAATTATGCACACATATTTAATTTAACTGAAGGCTCACAATGTATGGTAGCACTTACGCTTTGGTTCCAGATGTATTTATTTTGTGACAGTGTAATCGACTTGTTAAATGAATTAAATAAATGTTTGTTTATTTGCAGGAGGAGCCGTCTCAAACATGTACAGCGTGATGGTGGCGAGGTACAAGCACTACCCTGAAGTTAAAATCAAAGGCATGGCGGCCGTTCCCAGGCTGGTGCTCTTCACCTCAGAACACGTATGTCATTTATTCTCTCTCTGACAGACCGTGTATCTCTCTATCCTGGTTTCAGTGTTTCCTTTCATTGAAATGGAGTTGCAAAATGGTTTGTTATGTGATCCTTGAATTTCTAATGGAAACTACTTGAAAATTTGGAACAAAATCATTTGCATTGTGACTGTAAACATTCTGCATTAAAGTCCCCTGTGGTCGATAAATTTAACCCTTGAAAATAATCTTTTACCATCAAAATAACACATGCACCTGTTTTATTGTTGTGAAAATCATTTTTCCTGTCTTAAAATAGCTTGTAACCGTTCACATCAGCTTCATTACGTATATGCAGAAATGTGAATATGCAAATTAGCCCCGCCTCCAGGCACGCAAGAACAGTTCAGCGATTGTTGATATTTATGCCTCAAACTGCTGATGTGATTGGTCACACTTTTACGGCATCATTAACATTAATTTTTTTAACTGTCTTCGGTAAACTGCTGTTTTATGATGAAAATACTCAGCAAGGATTTAAAATGATAAATTTGCACATGGTTTGTCTTAAAGCACATTAACGTAAACATATAAACAAATTCAAAAACTAGATTTTCACCACAGGGGGTTTTAAAGAACTTCCCAGTTACAATATAATGTGATGATATGGAGATAGAAACAATCAGACAGAGTAAGTACAGACAAGTAAAGTGTGTCAGTCCTAACATCTGCATTTTCTTCTGTATGAACCCAAGCTTGGGTTATGTGTGACCTAAAAAAATACCGCGTGGATGACCAGAAGAAACACACCCAATATAAGAAACAAATATTCACAAAAATAGACTATTATGATCCCAGTAAAACACTAATAAGTGGACTACACATATGAAACAATCTATTATATGTCTCCTCTATATATAAACATGTTGCTTGACTTAAAATATCGTTCACAGAGTCACTACTCGATAAAGAAGGCGAGTGCAGCGCTGGGTTTCGGCACAGAGAATCTGATCTTGCTCAGTACAGATGAAAGGTGAGAGAGATCTCTCGGTGTGTTCTTTATATCGTGGACCGTTTCGTCATTAAGACTCAGTGTTACTTTGCTTCTTTATTAGAGGTAGAGTCATTCCAGCTGACTTGGAGGCCAAGGTCATTGATGCCAAGCAGAAGGTGAGATAGTGTGCACAAAGTTGAGCCTTATAATGAGGTCATAACCTCTTTTATGTAAAGAGCCGGTGATCATTTTTGTTAATTTAATGCACCAGTAAACACCAATTACACTTCAGAAACTCCATTGCAATTGCTAACAACCAGCCAGAACAGGGGCATATAATCATTTGGCAAATCATTATTATACTACATAAATGTTCTGCCGACTCTCTGATGAAGAAAATTGTCAAGCTAGTGGGTAAGTTTTAGAAAGGTTTATAACCAAACGTCTCACTCGTAGGGATTTGTGCCGCTGTTTGTGAATGCCACCGGTGGATCTACGGTTTATGGAGCCTTTGATCCCATCAATGAGATCGCTGACATCTGTGAGAAATACAACCTGTGGCTTCATGTAGATGTAAGTTCATTCACATTTATTTGACATTACCACTTAAAGGGACAGTTCACCCAAAAATAAAAATTCTGTTTACTCACCCTCGAGTTACAGATCTGTATAAATGTACATTAAGTGTTAACACGGAGAAAGATGTTAAGAAGAATGCTTGTAACCAAACAATTATCCGCCACCAACGACTCCCATAGTAGGAAACAAGTTTTGAAGAAAAAAACCTATTTGGGAGAATAAAGTTAAAGAAGACAATCTCAGCGGATCAGGAGGTTAAATGAAATCTTTTGGACCTAATGTCGTGATTGTGTGTTAAGGGAGCGTGGGGCGGTGGTCTGCTGATGTCCAGAAAACACAGACACAAATTGGATGGCATTGAGAGGTACTGCACATACAGTACAGTCTCATATTATCTTGAAGTTCACACCAGACAAACACGCATGTGCCGACATCGCAGACTGATTATGTTCTGTGTCTACAGAGCCAATTCTGTCACATGGAACCCGCACAAGATGATGGGCGTTCCGTTACAATGCTCTGCCATTCTGGTCCGTGAGAAGGTAAGAGAGAAAAATGGGGTGTCAGGGGGAATGAGTCTGGATTGTAATGGAATAAAGGAAAAATTCTGTAAAGTGATATGAATAAAACTTGATGGAAGTGAAAGACAAAGGCAGAGAGGCAAAAAAAGAGGAAGGGTCAGAGAACTGAGCTCATTGGAGCATGATATCAGCTTTATGTCTGTCTCACTATTTCACAGAGTTTGACACACTATTATGTGCTTCTTCACTTTTTCTCTATCTGTGTTTATCAGGGTCTTCTACAGGGCTGCAACTCCATGTGTGCTGGATATCTTTTTCAGCAGGATAAGCAGTATGACGTCACGTATGATACGGGAGATAAGGCACTACAGTGTGGCCGACATGTAGACATCTTTAAGTTCTGGCTCATGTGGAAGTCAAAGGTTAGCAGATACATTATCTGTGACATCAGAAGAACAATGACTGACCGACTGAGCGAGAATTTATAAGTGATTGGACAGACAGATGGATGGATGGACGCATAAATCAATGGACAAAAATATGGACAATGAATGGATGAACGGAAAGAGAGATGGCTGGACAGATACATGTACATTGATGGGGATATATATGTGGATGGATAAATTGACCAACAGTGCATGGATGAATGTATGGATGGACAGAGAGATAAATGGACCGATAAATTGATAAGCGATGGATGGCTGAATGGATAAAAGGATGGATAGATATATGGATGGATGGATAAATGGATGGATGGAGACAGAGATGAATGGATAGATATATTGATGGGCGGTAGATGGATGGATGATGTAAAGAGATGGATGGACTGATAAATTGATGGGCGATGGATGGATAATGGAAAGAGATAGATGGACTGATAAATTGATGGGCGATGGATGGATAATGGAAAGAGATGGATGGACTGATAAATTGATGGCCGATGGATGGATGCATGGATGGATGGATAGACAGATTAACTGATGGGCAACGGATTGATGGATGGATGGATGGATGGATGGATGGAGGGATGGATGGATGGAGGGATGGATAGGCAGATAAACTGATGGGTGATGGATGGATGGACTGATGGATGGATGGATGTATGGATAGATGGATGGATTTATGGATTGATGGATGGATGGATGGATGGATGAATAGACAGATAAACTGATGTGTGATGGATGGATGGATGGATGGACTGATGGATGTATGGATTGATGGATGGATGGATGGATAGAATGATGGATGTATGGATTGATGGATGGATAGATAGACGGATAAACTGATGGGCGATAGATGGATGGACTGATGGATGGATTGATGGATGGATAGACAGATAAACTAATGGGCGATGGATGGATGGATGGATGGATGGATGGATGGATGGATAAACAGATAAACTAGAGGGCGATGGATGGATGGACTGATGGATGGATGTATGGATGGATGTATGGATAGATGTATGGATGGATGGATAGACAGATAAACTGAAGGGCGATGATTGGATGGACAGATGTTATGTACTGATGAGTAAGAGGTTTGCAGTAGTGCTGGGCATGCAAGTCATAACAGAATGTCAGTTTTGATGTGAGAGATCTTCTCTTTTTACCAGGGCACCATTGGTTTTGAGAAGCACATAGACAGATGTCTGGAGCTGTCTGAGTATCTTTACCACAAGATAAAGAACCGTGAAGGATATGAGATGGTGTTTAAAGGGGAGGTGAGTGAAAGAACATGACACATCAGTGCGTTGTCTAAAACTCTCGTAGCCGATCACTGCTGTCTGATGCCAGAGAAATTTAAGATAAAAATACAGTGAACAGATATGTGTAACATTATCATCTATTCTCCATGAATAAAAATGTATTGATCTTTTCTATAAAACTTTAAAGCTGTGTGTGTTGGTCAAACAACGGTCTGTCTCTTCTCTGCCTTAGCCCCAGCACACCAACGTGTGTTTCTGGTACATTCCTCCGAGCCTGCGAGGCCTGCCAGCTGGAGAGGAGAGAAGAGAAAGACTCCACAAGGTGAGAAATTTCACCAAAAACAACTTCTGCACCTTTATTTTGTGAAACTAACACCATACCGAACTACGTTGTATTCTGATGTTCAAATCTAGGTTGCCCCTAAGATCAAGGCGATGATGATGGAATGTGGGTCCACTATGGTGGGCTACCAGCCCCAGGGTAATAAAGTTAACTTCTTCAGAATGGTTGTCTCCAATCCAGCTGCCACCAGGTCAGACATCGACTTCCTGATCGATGAAATAGAAAGACTGGGACAAGATTTATAGACGCATATGGGGGTGAAAATTACGTAGGAAAAAACATTTTGGACTATTGTATCAGCTGGACATTCTAGAATACTAAGTGGAACGCTGTAGAGTAATGAGGCACTAGAACAAGGGTCATGATGTAGAAAGCTGATCAAATTTAGGACATTCCAGAATGCGGGGAGATGGTGAGCTCCTTTGGTTTTAATATGATTCCGAAGACACATATTACTTTTTCTTGAAATTAAATGTCTTATCATCGTCCCTTCAGTCATCTGTCCGATATGTGCTGCTCTGTCTTTTAGCTAGAAACGTTGTTCTCATTCTAAGTAATGTTGAAGCATAAATACATGTTGAGCTCTATGGGCATCGGTGACTTGCTGTTGTGTTCAAAGAATGAGCCAACATTATATTTTGTGGCATTAGAGCTTAACTTTTTTTAAACACAAATCCAGAATGTGTCTGTATAGGCTTCTAAATAAAAATTAACAGAGTTTTAGAATATAGGTAATATATCACCGTTTAACAACAATGTGGACCAAGTGTCATAGATGTTATGTAATAAGGACAGATCCTCTATGTGCTGTTGTTGTAAGTACCGTCTTGATACACCATGTTTTTAACATTTGTGTAAATTGTGATTGTTTGTGACAAACATACATCACATGGTTTATCAGTAAGACATGTTTGAATAGTGCTAAAGATTAAATAGAGGTATGTGTCGAAACAAAATTCATATCGCAAGACCAACTGTGTAAAAGAAGTATTTATACCCGCCAGTACCTTGTATTTTGAGAGACAATGTTTATCTAAATGTTCACATTGTCTTAGATATTTTCCTTTATTTATTAACCAAAGACATAAATGCCATTTGGTTACATATCTGCACATCTGTAAAGATAAAGACGAAAAACAGAGATCATAAAAGAAATAATGTAGAATTTATGTGTAACATCTGTAATATCAATATAAGCATTTAAAAACTGTACTGCCATGCAATGAATGTTGTCGTCGAGATCTGGTTTCTAATGTTCACATGCTGTACCTATAAAACTAACACATAAATGATCATTTTAATAAAAAAGAGAAAGTCAACAGTAAATAGAAGGATAAATCTTAGAGTTTGTGGTGCTGATATTTAGTTTAAGTAAGAGCATTTATTAGTAGTTATAAGTAGATTCAGCCAGTTTGTGTCTTTCAAATGCAATTCCTAATTCTTAAACCAGCAAACTTTAGAAAACTAAGCGAACAGTTTGTGTATGCAATGCTTACTTTACTCTGGCCGGTGAATGTGAAGTTGCTCTTGACTGAATTTACTGTATTTAAACTACAGTCACAGGCTGTTTTGTGCAATATTGCTGTTCACTGTCACCACTACAAATAAACAGCTGCAAATGTTCTTTATTATTTGTGTGCTCATTCAGTAAAAATAAGTGCAAAAATCACAAACATCATTGCATGAGGACTGCATGAGGTCAAAGGGTCCCCGCACCATTTATTAGACTGAACACCCCACTGAATTTTCACGTTCCGGCCCATTTCACAGAGATTATCTGCGAATTTCACAGCCATCGGATGTAATGTTGAGACACAGCTGCCGCGTTTAGTGCAACTGGCTAATGGAAATGCAATCGCTACAAAACGCACCATTACCTTAACCAAAAAAAGCTACTTCTGGCAGATTTCTGACGCAGTTTTTGCAGACATCCCTCTGCCATCAATGAAAGTGTTTCTCATTTTGCCTGAGGACTGCGAGAAGAGACTGTGCAGATTTCCCTCACATATCAGGTTTATCTCTGTGTTTTCTCTTCTGCCTCTCCTCGTTTCTCAAATTAATAACCCTGAGAAGCAGTTTTACAGTGCTGAGCATTTCCAGGCTTTGCTCATTATTCACCTCCTTAAAGACATTTATCATAAAAAACATAATGCATTATTCTCTTTAATAAACAAGGGAAAGAGACAATTTCAGTATTCAGCTACAGCTCAGTGCATTTTATCTCGGCTGGTGTGAGTATTTGTCTTTTTTTGTGTGCATGCTGTGTAGTTGAAATAGTTGATTTTCTAACAATTTGGAAGAAACGATGTTATGAAACAACAGCATTTGGCAAATCACAAGCTTCTGCTACACAAGCATCAAAGTCACAAAGCTACAGTCGCACAATTGCCCACACACTTAAATGTGAATCCATTTACTCATTACATTAAGTCATGCGTAAAGGATGTGACAAAAAAGTGTTATGTTTTTGGGAGAAAACATACTTTGTAGGGTTTCTGTGAATTGAAACGTACAAACCAGAAGCAATAATACCCAACAAATTGAGAGGGGATGTCTCTTTACCGAACATAAAACACTTATTATATTATATTGTAATGTTCATGTTATATGTGAGAAATATTTACCTTTACGGATTTGACAATTCATTGATCTATCTATGTAAGATATGCTTTAAAAGACACAACAAATGCTTTGAAAACATTAAGAAAGACCTCATTTAAACCATTGAATATCTGAAGTATTGTGAAAAAAATTCATAAGATAAAGAGAAGCGAGAGGCGAACATTCAATGAAAAAGAAATATCACAGTTGAGATTTCTTGAGCATCTCAATTAGTTCTGCTACACTGAATTTTCTGCAATGTTTTAACAGATTTTCCACATATAATGTTAAAAAAGATTTTTCATGTATTTTTGAAATACAGTCAAGAAAGTGTAAAATTACAATAAAGACCGCAAATGCACGGAAAACCCAAGAAAAACATGTAATTTTACAGTTTATTTCTGGACCGCAGCTTTTTTTTTAACAAGATTCTTTACAGTTTATTTTTTAAATACAGTCAAAAACTATAAAATTACAAGAACATTTACAAGAAAAACGAGGAAAACTATCTATTATGTATTCTTGTATTTTTTTTCATTTCTGTATCTGTATTTTAAAGCTTGTTTTACTGTGAAGATTTATAAATAGCAAAGCATTAAGAGCTCCTGTGATAGTCAGTGTCATTTAAAATGTGTAGTTTAGTGTGTCTATGGCTAATCATTTGATGGTTGTGTATAGAGTTACTCTACAAAAACCCTTTACGAAAAGTTTTGCTGTGGGCTGTGTCTATAGACCGGGTAAAGTCCCACATGTTTACACAGTAAATAGCGTGTTTTCAATTGAGATAATTGCTTTTCCTGTGAAACGTTGTAAAAAGCTGCTAAAAGGATTCTCAGGTATGATTCACAAGCATCACAGTCTCAGTAGAGCTCTTATTCACCCATCAATTCCAATTACAAGCACTATTAAACCTGTAGTCACTTTTAAAAAGAATAAGCTTGGCTCTGTTCCTGCTTGCTTTCTCGCTCTCTCTCTCTCTCTCTCTCTCTCTCTCTTTCTCTCTCGTACACGTCTCATAGGTGTGCTGTGAAGACTGTGGGCACCAGACTAAAACCTCGCCCGTCTGTCTGCCTTAATATATTCTTACAGCTCCACATTTTTTGTTCTGTAGCTCAAACAGGTCAGCAGAGTTGATCTTTAATATTGCAAAAAATATATTGATATAGAAGTTCACAAGCATACCACACAGATGACAAGGTGTAGTCACAAAATAACGGGATAAATCGCTCATTTATGTATATTTTATTCGTGACCAAGTATTCTTTTTACATTACAACGCATTTAGCAGTGTTTTCGATACATACATGTCTTTTATCAGTAGAGTATGCGTTTCACTGAGGGAACGAACCCATGACCTTTCTGCTGCCTGTTGAGTTTTTTTTAAACAGTTTGTAGCCTACGTTTTGCATGCTATTTAAACCAGAGAGTATGAATAAGTTAGCTCACCTGCGCCATCATGTGGTCATTTCTGGAGCTCGTGTCTATTCAGTCGGATAGAGTTTGGTCCTCCACACCCTTTACAGTTTTAAGCTTTTTTCCTCATTAAAAAGGTTTAGGAATGAATTTTATTGTGACTCGGGTTCATTTTAAGGTTGAATTGTATTGATTGGTTGAGAAAATATTTCAACCTCTGAAAATATTGTTGTGCATCCTGAAAAACAGAAGCAGATACCATGTTGAGATGTGTTTGTGTTTATGATGTAGAACATCAGACGTGTTGTCATAATATAACATATATTCTTCTTGACCAATTCAAGTTCAGCCTCCTCACCGAAACCTCCCATTTTATTTCTTCCACTTTTGGGTCTTGAGATGCTCAAAGAACTTGTATTAAGATTGAATCTTAACGCAAACAACCTTCCTCCGGTTACCTGACAGTCATCATGATTTAAAAAAGGACATTAGACTGCCCTCCTGTCCTGACTTTAAAAACCTATGGCAGTGTTAACTCCATGTCATTCTTCAGGGCATCCTAGAGAGGGCTGAGTCACATTAGCTAAGGAACGTCATCTTCAGCTCATCCTTCCTGAACTCCTGGTCATCCCTACCAGCCCATTAATACAACACAACTTTGCTTTTCAACTTGGGTCCTAAACATCTACTACATTCGGCAACCTGAGGGTGGTCAGAAACGACAGATTCATGTTTGTATTTGCTAGATTTAAAACAGATGTGTTCCTCAGCAGGCCAGCCGGTGGCGCCAGAGACCGATTGACAGAACCACAAAACCAAAAAAAGAGCTTCCTGGCATTTATTTTTATTTATTTTAAGAGGCCTATACAATTAATACCCAAAGTAAATCATACAGCGCTTTTAAAAAGAGCAACATCAAAGCAGCAAAATAAAATAAAAAAACACGCCAGGAAATGAACTTTACAAGAAAAAGGGGCAAATATGTTAAACCTCTGTACAGAATGAATTTCTTGAAAGTTAATCTGAAATTAAGGTCCTGTACAAGAAATATACATAAATTCTCCAGCGTGGATACTTTTGTCCTGCATAGGATTCTGTACATTGCTGTTTGGTTATTGTGCATTTAACGTTAGAATGCTGCCTGGGCTCTGTATTCTAGAAATACATTCTCATAGCTAGTTGAACAAAGCAAGGAAAGCTAACACTGTTGTCTGAAACCACATAACAGTACTACCGAGTGAAGAATGAAACCATTGGAGGCCAGTTATGGTAACTCTGAATGAAGGCTCTTCAAAGAAATCTATTTACTGAAAGCCGCCAGAGTCTCCTCTTTGAACTCTGAGGCAACCGTGTGATAAACCAAATGACAACAGTCACATTTCAAGGTACTTAACAGTAGCTGTGCCCTAATAAATCCTCAGAAGGCAATTGTTTTTCTTCAATGACATTATTGTGACATTCTCCAGGTGTCTGAATGTTCATGCTTCATTTTTTCTTCATCATCACATTCTAAACGCTTGTCTTTGTAAACCTAAATCTGTGCTGCAAAAGCACAGTAATGCCGACACAATCTTCCTCCAGCAGCTCCTCTTCTTAATGGCCGCCTGGAGACAGTCGTGCCTTGCTTTAGGCAAGGGGGATCAGTAAGCGGTGGTCTGCTTTCAGTTGGAGCGTTCAGTGCCGGCTGTCAGTAGGAGGCGTTGGAGTTTGGTGCCAGGGTTCCTGATGAACTGGCCCGTCTTATATGAGGCAGCAGGTAGGAGTCACTGCCCAGCTGGTGCACATCAAACCGATCTTCTTTCCTATAGGCTAGACAACGGCGAATGAATCCCTGCAAAGAGCAGAAATACGGCAACATAACAAAAAATTTAACAACTCTTCACATGGTCATCAAAAGGATTTAAATTATAGCTTATACAGAGGTTTCAACATCAGTTTTCAAACTAAATCATATGAAAGTGATGCTTTAGCCAAAAATTTAAATTCTTTCATCGTTCTTTCATTAAAAAAAAGGTAGGACTTTCTTCCGCAGAACACAAAAGAAGATATTTTGAAGAAAGTTGGTAACCCAACAGCCCTTTATCACAATAATTTCTATTGTATGGAGACAAAGCCAATGCAAGTGAATGGGTTAACGACATTCTTCAAAATATCTTTGTTTAAAGATATTCATTTCTTTTTTGAGGGCAAGTAAATGTTGACAGATTTTTTATTTTTGGGTGAAGTCTTCTTGTAGGTTTAACATAAAAAAGATGCACAAATACTTTATATTAATAAAAAACAACTGTGCCAGTATTCACTAGTTTGACTTGATGTTTTAGTTGTTAACAATGATAAGCGTAAAAGGATGTTTGCAGCCCTACATCTGACTCTTCTTGTGTTCTATACTAAAGGCGTTGTCTTCATCCTTAATGCAGATTACAATATGACTTAATAAAGCTAATAAACACGTCTGTTTGTCTAAGCATTGCTCTTCAGATCAAAAGATTTTTAAGATAGGAAATACTTTATGGAAGTGACCCTGAACTTTTGGACAGTTGTTTGTGTACGTAGTTGATGAAGCACATGAACTGTTTTCTTCAAAGCGGTATCATCAAACATTCTTTGACAAGTAAAATACATTGTAAAATGACCTTGGCTTCATTGCTGGCAACTGGTTTGGAAGGAAACTGAACCTCTGTGGCTTTTAGGATGGTGTTCTCCTGCAGGATGTCCTGTTGGGATTGGTTATGGCCAAATGGCTGGAGAAACACAAATCACAATCCTGACATCAAACCCAATGACATCTTCAATTATTTTAATTTGACCAGTTTACACATTTACAGCAATCCCTCTAAAGCCATTGAAACTACTACAAAATGTACGGAATAAACAATAGTACCAGAATATGCTAGGGATGCACCGATAGGATGTTTTGGGCGGATATCCATAGCAATTTGTCAAACAACTATTGGCCGATATTGGTCAATTGCATACAGTAATTGATAGCAGAAAAACTAGTATTGTTTAGTAAATTCACTGAACATGAATTGGATCCATTTAACATTTTAAGAGAGGCACAAGTGTATGTAAATGTGTCTAAATGTAAATGTAAGTTAAGATAAAAATACAATAATACATCATGACATTTATGCATTTGGCAGACGCTTTTATCCAAAGCGACTTAATTTGCATTATCCTATATGTATATATATAGGTATGTGCAATCCCCTGGGATCGAACCCACAACCTTGTGTTGTTAACACAATTATTTTACCTCTGAGCTACAGGAAAGCTGTATGAGAATCTTAAAAGGTGATTTTTGCTTTCCATTATTTCTTTTATTAAAAACATTAAACTTGAAAATGTCTTTAATAAATGTAAATAAAGTCTGTGCTGTTGCTATTAGCAGTAATTATTTTGCTCGGAGAAAAAAAAGAGATATTCAGACATCCAACTCATTGCCTCCATGCAGTGAATTAATAAACTAGGGCCCGTTGAAATCAGTTTTGTTTTTATCCTTGGAAAAAATGGAAATTGTGAAAACATTCAATGAAACTGTCTTTATTTTTCTGGATTCTGTGTTTTCTTTTATTTGTGATGTACAACTCTGTTAAAATAAACTAGTCTCACATCTTATGTTTTTTCTTTTTTAAGTCTACTTAATTACAATTTTAATACATTTTTAGAAGCCATTTAGTAATGTGGTTAACTAGACTTTTATTTTGATGGCTTCCCGCAATATTTGACAGCAGCTGCTCTCAAATGAAACTGTGAAATGCACCTGAGGTCAACTCTTTTAGAGCAGCGCTCATTCAGGTTTCCTTCGCGTCCACCAGATGCTAAAAAGTCCACTACAGTACAGAAAACCACTCAATCACACGCAGAACAAGCAGATTGCATATTTATACAGCAGCTGAATAATTTTTAGCGCTATTTATAGCACAATTTCCGTTTCACAGAAATCTTAGGGCCATAATAAACTATCGGTATCAGCCTTTTTCATGCCATTGCAGATATGCTGATGGTGTTAAATTAATCCAATATCGGCTGATTAATATCGGTGGCACATACATCGGTGCATCCCTAGTACAGTCCTGCTCACCATTATTGGCACCCTTGGTAAATATGAGCTAAGAAGGCTGTTAAAATACAGCCTTGTCCAATGTGATGAATGATTAAGGGGGGTTGGGCTTTGTGTTATTAATATTTATTCTCCTGTGTAACAAGAAGTCGTAACTGGACAACGTCGTGTTTCTAGTCACCGTGGTGTGCTTAGAAAATGTAAATATCAACGGGATGATAGTTGGGAGGTATTTTACTCATAAGAAATTCTAGGGGTATCAGTAATTGTGGACGGGGTGTAATAAAAGATCAAAAGGAGAAACAACGCAGATTTATTTTTACAGCCTTCTTTGCTCATATTTACTGAGGGTGCCAATAATGGTGAGCAGGACAGTATATTCACAGTACAGTTCTTTAAAGGGATAATTCATCCAAAATTTTTTAATTTTGTCATCATTTACTCACGCTCGTGTAATTTCACACCTGTTAAATTACTTTGTTTCAGATGAACACAAACAAAGATATTTGGAAGAATGTTAGTAATTTTAAGATCCGGGACATCATTGACAACCATAGGAGGAAGAATTAAATGGTAGTCAAAAGTGGCCGAGAACTCTTTGTTTTCCAACACTTTTCAAAATATCCCATTATGTGTTCAACAAAACAAAACATACATTTTTCCCCTACTATGGTAGTGAATGGTGTCCCAGAACTGAAAAATGATAACAATCTTCCAAATATCTTTCTGAATTGAAACAGATTTGAAACAACCCGAGGGCGAGTAAACGATGACAGATTTTTCATTTCTGGATGAACTATCCCTTTAAGATGGTTTACAGAGTGAAGGTTTTAAACACCTGCAAATGGAGAGTGGATAGAGCGAAATGCACTTGACAGTGCAGACAGGATGCTTAACTCACTTTTCTTGTGGCTAACAAGTGAACATTAGGGAGTTGCAATCATCTCTGTGGGTGTTGTGTGCACACTGTGGGGTATATTTTTATTGGCAGCGATTTAACTCAACCAGGCTCTTGTTTTACAGACACACTAAATAATGCATTATTATAGCCCTCAAAGAAGCCACACATTAAGAGACACCGAGGACAACCTTTAATTATCTGTCTCTGACACCGTGTTTACACCGGATGTGATGCAACACAAGACAATTAAACCGATTAGAACCCGTTATAATTTTACATTTGTTCAAACTGGATGCGCATCCGATGTAGACACTGTGTCAGTCTACCTCTCCACCAACTGAGAAATCCCCTGAAGGTTTGTGATTAAAAATGTAAGAACTTCTGTATTCTGTGACATTCAATGTGACACTGCGATGGGTCTTAATTTCCGGGACAAGCACGGCCCCGATCGCAGACCTATCTAGGAATTCCTTCTCACCTTTCTTCCATAGAGGCACTGGAAAAATATGACCCCGACAGACCACACGTCCACCTTATTGGAGATCTTTGGAGGTTCTTTGCCCACCACAAAACACTCGGGGGGTAGGTACCTAACAGCCACAAGATGACACAATTAATCTACACATTCCAAGGGAAATCAATTGATAAAATGTGTGTTTGTGCGACTGTGTTACCAGTAAGTGCCCGCGCCCTGTGATGTCAGGTCCATTCCATCTACTCCATAGTTGTCATCATCCATGATTTTAGAAAGCCCAAAATCTGTGATCTTGATCTCTCCACATGCTGTTCCATCAACCAGTAAAATATTCCCTACACGCAATCACACAGACAGACATCATGACACAAACTCAATATGCTAAAAATGAATCCTACAAACCATCAGAGTAGAGCGTGTGTGTGTGTGTTAAGGCCATTGCACATCGAGTCCGAAATTTCCGCACGTAAAAAAAATAAATACGACCTCATGTTGTGTCAATCACATTTACACACTGCCTCCAATATTTTCGTCCGGGCTGGGCTCAATTTTTATGGTTTTATCTATCCATACCAAGCATTTTGAGAGGCGTTTTGACCATAAGGAGACACCGTACAAACGAGCGCCAAATAAGGAGAAAAAACATGAGAAAATTTCGGACTGTGTGTGCAAAGACCTTTAGAATGCGTGTATTCACCGGGTTTGAGGTCGTAGTGTATTATGGGGGGCTTGATCTCGTTCAGGTATCGTAAAGCGTTAACGATCTGCATGACGATAGACCGAGCTTCTTTCTCAGACATGAGCTTGTTTTGCTTCAAGTAGAAATCCAAATCGTTTCCTTCACAGTATTCCAAAACTGTACAAAACCTGCAGGGGAAAAAAAACATCACGTCATTCTTACTGTTGGCACGGAAATGTTTTGACGTTTTATGTGTAAAATTAAAGCGGGTGAACTCACGTGTCTGTGTCCAGTGAAAAGTAATCGTAGAGTTTTACTATTCTGGGATGGTCCAGCTGTTTATGTATTCGGTATTCCCGACAGGCGTGTCTGTGCAGAAGAGAGATGCAGAGGTTACCATGGGCAACAGAGGTGAGACCCAGGCAGCCAGCCTCATGAGAGACGGATGGACTAGATTTCCAGACATTTCTACTTCTGTGCAGAATACCAATCGACACGGAAACACTCTCACAACATACTTGTGATAATTCTCTTTCTTCTCCTCTCTCCAGTTTTTGTTGAGCTGATGAATTTTCACAGCAGCGTACCGTTGCTCGATTAAGTCAAATGCCTGAAGAGCAGAATGGTGAATGAGTCATGCACCCGAGGGTCAGCATTTACTCCTCTCTGTTATGTATGTGGTGAATTTAAGATACCTTGTAGACCTCACTGAAGCCTCCTCTGCCCAGCAGGTGTAACAGCAGATAACGTTCATTCAATGTGGGGTGGTCCTTAAACCTAAAAAACAATCAGATTACAAGAATTAATTACTGAATACTCCTCCCTTTTATTGTCATTTTATGAAGTCACTACAAAACAACAATATATATATATAGGTGTAGAATATGAGTAAACTTTTTAAACGGCTGTTATCTATATAAAACTGAATCGAACAAACAAAAAGGGGTCAAAGGTGATGTCATCATAGTGTCAGTACATACTGTGAACTGTCTTCATTGTTTATTCTCTTCAGCTCTCGAATGTGTAGATTTCGCACTCTTTCCAACCTCTCCAGCTCAGCCTGAATCTCTGCCTCCTCCTATAAACACAGGAACGAAACAAAAAAGTTAAAACTTGTTTCACTCTGCAATTTTTAAAGGGATACTTCACCCAAAAAAGGTGTTTCATGTCTGCATGCATCTCTAAGTTCTGATGAACACAGAGGAAGATATTTGGAATAATGTTTATAACCAAACAGATTTTGACCCGCATTGACTCCCATAGTAGAAAAAGTATGTTATCATTTGTTGGTTCTGTTGAACACAAATGAAGACATTTGGGAGAATGTTGGCCAGCAAACAGTTCTGGTGAACTTTTGCTCCCTTTGAGTCCATGGGGTGCAAAATCTGTCAGGATAAATTATTTTTCCACATATATTTCTCCATGTTCATCAGAACAAAGAAATTGATGCAGATTTGGAACAACTTGAAGGTGAGGAAATGATGACAGAATTTTAGTTTTTGGGTGAAAGATCCCTTTTATACAGAGAGAAACGATGGAGAAGCGGCTGCAAAAAGATAAAAGTCAAAGTGGTTAAAACGGCAGGAGGAATTTCATTAAAAGGGTTTCATGGAACAAAATCATATTACAACTATATGCATAAAACAACACTATATGCAAAATGTAAGTATTACTAATATTAGATACATGTTTTACTGCCAAATCAAAACTAGTAGTCCGCTACTAAAACAGGAAGTAGTATCATACAAACACCAAACTTTCCATTTCAAATAAAATATGAGATCTGACCTTTTTGAGATGTCCGAGTCTGAGTTTGAAGATCTCCTCCTGCTCATGATATTCAGCTAAAGTTAACCTGCAGGACAGTCACAACAACAAGATAGGGTCAGGACTGCATTCTGCAATCATTTTGTCAACTGAACCTTCCTTTACAGTCACTTTAAAAAACATTATGCAATTTTTTTTATTTTTGGTAAGAAATTCACATGCAAGCGGAAAATAAATCAAAAAACTGATTTTTATAACTTCAGTAAATGTGAATGTGATTTTTCTGAAGTGAAGATGGGCTAAAGTTCCTTAAAATGAAGAGCTGCACTGATCAGAGGTTACCAGAACGGTTTAAACATAGTAGTTATTTCCTGACAAGGTTATTTTCGTTTAATAAAATTAAAACTTTGGAAACCAATAAAAAAATATTGGCCTAAAAATGATTGGAAAAACGGAAACTAGATGAATAATTGAAATGTTGCCTCTTAAATAACCTGAAATATGTTTAAGGCACCAAAATTATAATAATAAAAAAACAAATTAATCTTGTATAGCAAAATAAACAAATAAATTATAAAATGACAAAACAAAATAACTATAATGAACATAAAAATCTAAAAATAAAAGCTTATATATAATATTAATAAAACTTAACTATAAGAACACTGCATAAGCATAATATTATAAAATGGGTTTCTTTTTGTCTATTTTTCGGATTCGTGAAAATCTGATATTCTGGTTTTATTTATACAAGATAATAGAAAACTGTGCACACGTGTTCACAAACTTATTAGCCCCAGTGTTCATGTCTAATACGGCTAGTTAAAGAATTTCCATAACAGAAAGAAAGTTTTCATCGCATTCTGCCATGTACATATAACAGATGTGATACCTTTACTGGTAAATTAATCTGGCAATTTTACAGCAAATTAATGGGATTAATGTATGGATATGGCTCATGTCTTGGAACAGATCCACAAACAGCCAATAAAGGCACGTGAACCTGCAGGTACTCACAGCTGAGGAAGGCTGGGCTTGACGAACGGGTCGTTCTCAGAGCCGTTCACAGCTTTAGTCTTGCGTTGTTTTGGCTCAGAGTTTGTGCTGGGAGACTGTGAGCTGCTGGCTGATGAAGGTTTTCTCTTGGCTAACAGCTTACGCTGCCTCTCGATTTCTTCACGCTGTTGAATGATCCATTCCTGCTGTCTATATAAACACAAAACAACAACATCAACAACAACAACATCAGTTTATACGTGTGAGAAACCAACTTAAAGAGTCTATTCACCCACAAAAAAAAAGCCCTGTCATCGATCACTCATTCTCATGCGATTCAAACTCATGTGACACCTAAGGTTGAGGGTGAATGAGGATGTACACTAACAGGAAAAACACTAGTCCAGTCAACTTGTGCACCATATTCAAAGCACTATATTCCCACAATAAATCAAATAAAAACATCCACACGCAACAGCATCAGATGCACACTGAGTTTCAGTTAGTGTCTTACTTGACAAGGTTCTGGAAGGCGTATCCGTCTGTCCACTGTTCTGTAAATGAGGCTCCATGTCTCACAGTGGTGAAGTGACCCAAACGCAGTCGATCCTGCATGCTCTTCTCTCGACACGCTTGCTTCTCCTGCGTACTCTGGACAAACAAACACATACATTCACAAACGACTTCATACTCTTTTGTTTTAAAGAGGTAAAAGATGAAATGCCTGTGGGTTAGTGTTTAAAACACACAATCAACAAAGAGGTCAAACCCAAACACACACTAATGTACGAGATCACATTTACAGGCACAGATTTATTCACCTTCTCAATCAGCAGTTTCTTGCTCATGGTGATGCACTTGTTTAAACGCTCTTTATACTTTTCTAGAAGCTTCTGTTGTTCGTCGATCTGTCTTCGAAGATCACAGTTTGCCTGCAGAGAAGAGGAGAAATTACCATTCGTGAAAAACCAAGGACACGTTGGCACTTTTTTACGAGAAAAAGTCCCTGACATGTTAACGTAACAGTGATCGGCTCTGGGTGTGGCACATGATTATAATAATATTGAAACGCTTGTTTTGGTTTACTGCGAATAAACAGCAACCGAACAAACAGAATTAAAGGCCAAACTACATGTATAACATTGTCTACACTCTTCCTCGGCATCTTTCCTATGATCTTACCCTCAAAAGGTCGTCTATCCTGCCCTCCTTCTTCTCCAGGTCCAGGTTCTTATTGCTCTCTATAGTGGCCAGTTTTACCAGTGTCATCTCGGTCTGGAGGAAACAAACCAGTATTCAAATACAGATGGGACAAAACTGTTAAAGTAAAGGTGGAATTATATTTTTGTTCATAGTTCACACACAAACAAAGAAAAACAAAGCAGATAAACGTTCTTGCACTCAAGTAGAGAAACAAAATAAAGTTCTTAACTTATGTGAAACTTTTTTTTAAGCACAAGTGCTGCACAGTACATAGTGTAGCAGTAGTATGTGTAATATATTGTGACTGAATGTGTACTTTAAAGGTGTCGCGGTTTTAAAGTCACTGCTGTGTACCGTTTCATTACACTGAACAATGTGTAACAATCTTACCTTCTTTCTCATCAAACCACTTTTCAGTGCAAATAGCTTTCCTGTCTGTTGCAAATGATGTTTACAGACGCATTTGTGATCACTTCAGTAACAGTCTGGTGTGTTATCGCTCATGGGTTCTCACCTGAACACTCTTGACTGCCATCTGTTTACAGGACATCACAGTGTCTCCAAAACACAGACTGGTGGGTGATGAGCTGCTTTGCCGCGTCTGAAAAACACGGTTAAAGAACTTTACGTCATCAAAACAAAGTGTGAAGAAAAGAGAGACACAGAGGCGTGTGTGTGTCGTACACTGGATCCTGGTGTAGAATGGGAATGTGAGTTCTGGGGTGAACGGATGACCGGTGGTAAACCTCTTACTGGACTGGACCCGTTACCACCCTGAAACTACACACACAGAACATGAATCATTAGTAACAATGAGACAGAACAAACCTGACCGTAGCTTATTTTCTTTAATTGACAGTTTAGCCAGTGATACCTTGTATTTCATCCGTTCAAATTATGATATACAATATACACTAGAGATGCACCAAACTAAATTTCTCCACTGATACCCGATTATTTAAATGATATTTGCCGAAACGGATCCTTAACATTAATTTATTTCTAAATGTTATTAATTCATATAATGAATAATAATATTGAACATTAACTTACTTGGTTATTTAAAAGGATAGTTCACCCACAAATGAAAATTCTGTCATCATTTACTCAACCTCTTGTCATTTCAAACCTGTATGACTTTCTTTCTTCTGCAGAACACAAAAGAAGATATTTTGAAGAATGTTGATGACCGAACACCCATTCACTTCTATTGTATGGACACAATGGGGGTCAGTTTACAACATTTTCAAAATATCTTTTGTGTTCTGCAGAGGAAAGAAAGTCATACATTTTCTGCATGACACGAGGATGAGTAAACGATGACTGAATTGACATTTTTGGGTGAACTATCACTTTAACATTTTCTAAAACAGAGCACAATTTAATTGCATATTTTTTTTAATTACAAGATATATCGGTCCTAATCATGGGCTGTTTGAAAACCATCATACATGTGAAAAATGACTTTTGTCATCAGACACCGATTACTGGCCGATAAATCAGTCCATCTCTAATATAAACAGAAAAAAAGTATTTTAAATATAGCCTTGATGGCGATATTACCGGTTTATTTAAATATTTTTTTTACAACATATATTTTCCCAGTGAATTTCAAGGGCTAATTATATTGTATTTGCATATTTCTCTTAAATATATAACACACACCAATTCATCAATTTAAGTCAAACGTGTTGAACCAAACTAAAGGTTTACGAAAACACACATATAAAGACAAGATATAGGAGATGTATGCGGACAGTTCATTCATTACGTTTTCAAAAACAAATTGGGGGGGTCAGTGTTACCCTAACCATCATTTGTAGTGCCATTTTTTATTTTCATAAATTTTAATACCACCATCCATGTCAATGTGTAGGAGCAGCATACACTGACAGATACTCACGTCAAAATAATCACTAATTTTGGGTCCCCGAACGATAGTTTTCCCTGCAATAAAAATATACAAAATGGTTAGATCAGAAGATAAACTAAAGAACAATCCAGAAAGTGAAAGAGAGGGAGAGAATGGAAGAGAAGAGTATTTACCCTGACTGCTTTCTGATTGGTTGTCCGCTTTCCTCTTCCTGCTCCGTGATGATTCAGAGTGCTTCTTTTCGGGAGTCTACAAGAGAGAGATTACGAAAGGTTTATGAATTTATTCACGTCTTATTCTGCGCTCCCTGCAATAATGCTGATCTCAGCAAGCAGCGAGCAGCACATTTAAATTCATAGTCTCCGTACCCTCTTTCAATATCAGACCGGAGTAAGACGATACACAATGTGTGTCCTCAACACTATTTAATGACTCTTCTGGCTAAATGACCGGCCTAAAGTCACGTTGAGTGGATAATCTGGGGCCATAATCACGCTCTATTCTTTTTCTCGCTCTCACTAGGGAAAGGATGCAGAAATATCCTGCTCGCTTCGGCTCAGACAAAGAGGGCTCTGCTGCCAAGGGCATCTTTGCATTCTGATCAGACAGAACTTCTCACTCACTGGCTTGGTTTGAAACCTCCACGTCTGCCTCCACGTCCCGCACCTCTTTAATACCGTAAAGAGGTGCGGGAGATCAACGGTGTCCTACATACTAGCGTCAGAACTTATACGTGTTCATTAACATGCAAATTTCTTTAAAACTGTGAAACACAATGTCAGGAAATAGATCGCTGGTCCAACCGCATCTTATATACAGTCTCTTCATATTCATTTCTTCTAAGCAAAGCTTCATGGGAAGCCACAAATGAAGAAATGATAAAGTCTCATGTTGGCTCGACCACTGTGTTTCTGGAAGCACATCACGTCTCTTATAATAGAGGACAGATGATGTGGCCGACCCGAAAGCCTCCGACATCATCATTATGTGTCATTTCATGACATGAGAGGGACAGAAAAAGAGACAGACAGAGACGGAGACAGACAGACTTACTGAATACGCGGGAGAGCTTCCTCTTTTCCCATCTGATCCCTGCAACAGAGAAAGATGGACGAGAAAGGAAAAGGGAAAAGAAGAGAAGATGCTTTTAGATGCGAGTGGGCCAGGAGCCGAGGCGGCTGGTGTTTATAATTAGCCCTCGGTGACAATGACAGAATGACACAGAGGTCCAAACGTTGGCACAGGGCTGATATTGATGCGCTGCGTGCTCCGATCTGGCACTATTGGGTCGAGATGACCACGAGCTCAGAAAAAGCAACCCAAATGAAAGAGAACATCTACCACCGCTGTGATGTAATTAATTACTCGCAGCTAAAACTGTGGCCGCTATAAAAGAAAATATTCCAATGCAGAGAATAAATAAATAACCCACACAGACATCTGAATTTGCTCTGTTAGCTTCTACAAAATGAAGGAAAAAAAAGTTTCATATTCCCAGGTCTGTACGTTAAATTTTTTTGCGCACAGCACCAGTGCTACAGAGATCTCAATTATGTTGCACAAGTATACGTCTGTTATCATCTTTAAAAAGCACAAGTGCAGGTCATCACACAGATAGACAGGTTACTGAAAAAGGACATAAATACGGGCTGTATAATTCTTTGTTTTCCCCAATGCGTTGATTATTTTTCTTAGCTCTGTATATTAAGTATACAGTAGAAAATAAATTTGGCCCTAAAAATACTGTATACTGTGGTATGTACTACATTAAACTGCAGTAAAATTAAGGGATGGGTATCGTTAAGATTTTATCGATACTGCTAACCGATACCGGTACTTATCAATACTGTTATCGATACAACGCTTTATACATGATGTGAAAAGATGTTTAACATTTTAAGTTTCTTGATTACAGCTGAGCTTTAGAACTGCAGTCTACAAATGCTTCTGTTTATGTTCCTTAGCGTACCACTTACGGCACTTAGCATGTGCATAGGTTCACATCATAATGTAATTCAACATTTACTTTACATCACTATGGTTATTTGGGTGATGGACCGCACTTCTTTATTCCTTTCTGGTTTTAGGTCTACAGAAATGCAAGTACTATTTTCTAAGCACATTATATTTTTGTTTATATATACATGTACTATTTGTTATAATTTTACTAGCACATTAACTTCAATTTACTAAATTAGTAAATATACTCCATAGCAGAATTATTAAAAACAATGTTATACTGTAACTTGTTCTTAAATAAAGGACTTTTATTTTGACGGGTTGCCGCAAAGGGGTGTTTGACGGAAGCTTCTTCGTTGTGAAACGCGGACGCTGAAAGCTCCACAAGCGCAACCATGCCAGTCTTTCACTCATAAACACGCAAAACAAGCAGATTACAAATACATGAGGCCCTAGATTTCACACATATGTCGTTCAAACTTCGCCATTTGGTCATCATACAGGCCAGGGATGGAAAATGACAGGCAGCAGACTCCAATTCGCCATTTAACACCTGAATACACTGCGATAAAACAACGCAAGTATCGATAACAGTATCGTTTGTCATGAAGTTTATCGATACTCTGGTATCAACCCAATTATGTACAGGTCCAAAAAAGTACCGGTTCTCGGTACCCATCCCTAGTCAAATTCCTGTGTACTATAATATTTTCTACAGTAAGGTTCAAATACATAAAGTAGACTTTAGAGTTTACTAGGGATGCAACAATACAGCTCACCCATGGTTCAATACAGACCTTGGTTTACGGCCCACGGTTTTTGGTTCGGTTCTGAATGCTTCCGCTGTAATGGAAGTACTCGTGCGCTCAATGGGAAAGGCCAAAGATAATATATTAACAAGGTGCATCACTGCCATTGCAATAAATAAGAAGAAATGCAATGCTAAATAGCTGCTTTGAGGCGCTTTTGCGAAGACGCTAATAGCTGTCCAAAAGGCAGAGTGACATGACCTTCGTTAAACGGACTTTGGCATGGTGCTAGAACAGACACTCTTGCTGCATGTGCTGAGAGTAACGCAAACGTGCTGCTTTCATATGCAGTGTAAAGGTACATTCTTGATCTGCCAAATTTGGACATTATCACTTTAGTACAATGGGGATACAATAAAGCCAGCTCGAGTCCTTTCGACAGCATTATACTCGACAACAGCACATTGCTTCTCGTGTAGCAGGTAGTCTCGCTTCACCGGCCGATCACCACTCGATATTAGACATTAGGGATGCGTTTATCCATATCAGCATACAGACAAACACGGACAGAGGCAGTTCAGTGTAATATTTTTAAAAGTAAACTGGAAAACGGCAATTCACTTGGACGTATTGAACCGCCGAGGTCGTAGCGAACGGTTTATACATTTACAAAGTTAATTAGTATATCACCTGGTTCAAATTAAGCACTTTTATTTTTGGAGATCCTTGCGAATTCCGCTTTCGTGATTCCTTCCATGTTTTCCCATATGGTGCAGATCATACGATTTTACATCAATGGACTCGAGTTTTTTAAGTTTTAATTGCATAAACTAAACAAAATAAATAGTGGTGCACCATTAATTAACCTCACACATGAACAAGGACAAACGCACTTCACACAAACAAGCGGCTCTGTCTAATGCACCTGCCAAACTGTATCGCATGCATGCTACACTTTTCAATTTATTCTCAGCACTTATTTAACCTTTTTTTTTCGCAGCATGTGCGACATATGCACAAATACAGCCGTGCGTATTCCCAATCTGCTATTCATAAACATATAGACATATAGAATCAAATCTACGACAGATATGCAAATGGAAATGCATCCAGCGATTCCCATGCTTCAGGCTGCAGGTTTGTTGGGCTGTGATAAATGTGCAGGGGATTATGGGCAATGTAGTGAATGCGGCCTGAGGAGCTGTTATAGAGGTTTTGCTGGGAGTCTGTTGTAATGGGAGTGTGAGTGTGTGTGTTCTGATGCAGTGCAAGTATGTGTGTGACAGATGCGTGCATGTGTCTGAGGCATCTAGGAGTCTGACAAGTGCCAAAATAAGCAGCTCACAGCCACATGAAAGGAGTTTATTTGCAACCACCTCCTTCACTTCCTCTAAGTCGCTCCTTCGGCTTTCTCCTCCCGTGGTCTGATTTATGGCACAGCAGGTGTTGTGCAGGGGGAGGGGAGGACAATGTTCTTTACTCTGACTCTTAACGAATGTGTGTGTGTGCACGTGCCCGCTGATGGTTTTACTATCGGGGGTCACAACAGATGCCAACCCAGCTAGAGTCTGCTACTAAACCTGAACACACACACGGGTGACACAGCATCCTCTGTGAGGCAGAACCACAGCCTTCAGCACAAGCGCACAATCACAGCTGCATTACAGAGAACATTTCCCATCGGCCTGAGTCACACTGACACGCCAGCATCGATTTTTTAATAACGCTTAGATTCAAAGGAAGCACAGCAGAACATCGAAAACCTCCGCTGAACTACGAACCGAGTTATTAACAGCTCTCATTAGGACTGAACCGTGAGCAGTTGGAAAGGTCACAGTCCATTACACATCTCAGTTTGGAGCTAATGCTTCAGTCCATCTGCAGCAAGTCTTTATTTTATAATTAACCCTGCAGCCGCTTATTTAAACTTGGTTTTAATGTTTTAAGCTACAGAAGCTCAGTGTTCAAATAGAAGCAGCAACGCCAAAACTGTACGCATACAATGCAAACGAATGAACCAGAGATAAAATATCTATGTGGAAATGAGTCTAAACAGCGAGCATACATTTTGTGTGGGAGCAATCTGAATTTGCATCTTCTATTTGGTGAGAAAGTGCAAACTTACAGCGAGACAGAGAAATTTCTTCTGCTAAAAAGAGGCTTTCCTTCTTTCATGTGTATCGTTTATTGTGTTTAAGCGGAGCCATTACGTTCATTATATTTGTCCTTTAAGTCCCAGTGAAAAACGCATTACAATGCATGTTTATTCATGAAATATTACAGCGTTTATTGTAAATAGTTTATCAATGTGGGTCATTGTCTTTTTAAAATATTGTAACCTCATAATGTTCATATAATCCTTATAAAATCGGAAAATTAATCTTGTTAAATGACGTTTGTTAGAGGGCTTGGGCGGAGCATCCGTTGACTCCATCCCTTCAACGGTCAGTCTGCTCTCAGGTCCAATTCCAAATGTACGGCGTTTTATAGATCCAATCAAAACGCATAGCAAGATGAAAGCCACACTCTATGTTTTTTGCATTCAAAATTATATATATATATATACAAATTAAATATAAGCTTAACAAAACGAAAGGGTTAAAACAGTGACAATATGCTCCAGAGTTTGTTTCAGTTTGTGAGGCGCTGCGTTCCACAAATAGTAGATGACAGAGCGAATTCTGTATGTTTTCTTTATATTGCAAAAGCACAATGTTGTGTTTCTAGAGCAAGTGTGTAAACGACTAGCTAAAAGTAGGCTAGTTAACTTTGCAGTACCTAATGACATACTCATAATCATATCTGTTTGAACATAAATCATCGCAAATTTTTTTATATTGTTTCTGATGTGACCGCTCAAGCGATTGTGCTGGGGCCTTAGGTGCACACAATATTCCAGCAACTTGACAGCCTGTTTATTATCAAAATAAAATAAATTATTCGCAATATAATAATGATATGTTCTTTTAATGAAATATATGGACGCATCAGGTCAGCAAGAACGTTTTCCATTAGCGCTTGAGTATTGGATCTGCCAAATGCAAATTAGGCACTGACTATAACAGTGATGTGAAATGTTCATACCGTCACATCTCTAGTGTGATATTTGTACTTTGAAAAAATTAAAATACTTAATACATTAATAAGACTTTAGATATCAAATTAGGGATGGGCGATATAAACGATATGCGATATAAACGATACAAAATTGGCCTACGATAAGAGATTTTAATTCTATTGCACTATCGCGATAATGCATGTTGATGACGGAATCTACCCGCGAAATTTAGAGCCACGAGCTTCAGCAGGCAGCTCGGGGCTGAATTGAATGTGTTCACATTCAATTCAGTTATGCGGCTCAGTCCATCAGTGGCTCTTGAACTCCAGTAAGAAGCTATTTTACTCACTTTAAATGAAGGGATTTTCTTTAATGTAGTTGAGGCTGATTCATTAATAAATTAGCTGTTGCCAAAAATGCTGATTACCGATGTATTTTCCATGAATCTGCTATGTTAGCGATTAAAACGTTACTTAGCTAGTAAACGTTAGCTAGTTAAGGATAGCTTGTTACATAGAACGTCACAAACTGCAATTTTACACGCCGAAGCCGTTCCCATGCATTGTTTTATTTTAGGGGACCTGGCATGATGTGAACATTAATCGTCCGCAACAATTAGCCACCGATCCCGCCATTCAGGTCCCGTGTCACACACAGCTGCGAACATAACGATTGCAATTTTGTGACGTTGTCACTATATTTAGCGTTCACAAGAGGTGCACAGATTTCATTCAGTTGGAGAAAGTCGTTTTTACAGCATCTATTTTGTGCAGTAGCCTATGAGCGTGGCGGATAAGTTAAACATTCCCTTTAATGAAACTCGAGCGATTCATAACGAGTATAACACAGATATTAAGCATCTTTTACTGTTACTGACTTTTTATTTGGTTATATAATATTTATTTTAATAGTGTTTAAAAAGTGACTCATTGTCAACATGTAGTATCATGGGTAGTGTGTTTTTATATTTGTTTCCTGTCTTCACAACAAAGACAAAAAATATATAAATGGAAAAAATCTTTTTTGTTCACTTGTATACAGTACGTGACAGTTCAATTCAGTTATAATATTACTGTAAGTCTGCATGATAAACCTATAAATGTCATAGTTAGTACTATTTTGACTGTATTATTTGTGTCCCCTTCAAAAATTGCTCTTGAGAAATTTTGTATGTATTGTCCCCCTCTACTGTTAAATGAGATTTACGCCCATGGTTCTACCACCTCAAAAATAACTATGTCGTTGAATACCAGCATTGCCAGGCAAAAATGTTATTCATTTAAAATAGCCATGCCTAATACTGGAAGGATATCCCTAATTCACAGTGTCTGTTCCTTTATTAACAAGACACCAGTTTTAATTTCATTAGGAGAACAAAATGTTTAAAACCAAATGCGTTACCTCGGCTGCAGGTTTGAAATATGTTTTATTTAAAGTATCTGTGCATTTACACAAAATAATTTTCTTTGCCTAATTAATACTGGAAGTATTTTCAGTACAGTGTATGTTCCTTAACTAAAAAGACTCCAGTTTTCTGTTCTCTGCAACTTGGGTGGCATTTAAGAACCAAGGACTTAAACTAAGTATAGTGCCTTTTAGAAGGAAATACTTTTATATTCATCTGCAACATTTTGTTGCATAATTACAGTTTTGCTTTTGCACAATAAATGTTCTCAAAACGCCATACGTTTCTTTATTTCTTTAAAAAATATATACATTTAGAGGTTTAGCTTTCCTAAGGGTCTGTGTAACCTGTTCTGAAATGGTTCTATTATAATTTATATATCGCAATATATACCGTTATCGCAAGAGGCTTCAATGTATATCGCAATATGGATTTTAGGCCATATCGCCCATCCCTATATCAAATGACTGAATTTTAGTGGCTGTTCAAGCTATCGCCACTGCTGATAATCTTAAACAGTCAAATCAACCGCCCCACTAACCTGCCTGATTAATATACTCCTCTAAACTTATAGTGATGCAACATGATGAAATGAAACAGAAACAAACGACCGTGATGTGTATCATACTATCAGGAACTTGCTAATCCAGCTCTTTGTTTTATTTTGAACTTTCTATATGAAGATGTTACATTATGGCATTGATATGCAAGGTGAAGGTACCTTGATCAAGTCTTTAATTATAAAGTCTGTAATAACACAAGACCTCTTCTATGGTAAAGGCTGTTTTAATGTTTCACATTACGTCCGATTCTAATGAAAGTGATTTAGAAAAGAGAACTGAACGTTTACTCACCTCCGACTCTTTATCACTGGAAGAGCCCAGACTGCCAAAACTGTGATTGGAGCAATCGTTGTTTGTCAAGGTCTGCACAGAAGACAGACATAACATTGCTTACACATTCATTTACATGAATCAATGCAAATGAGTAAAGGCAGAAGAATACGAGCTATAATTAAGGCACAAGGTGCTAAATATGAATGTAAAAAGCAAATGTGTAGATTGCTTTTCAAGACTAAACCTACAATTACAGCTTTCGCGATAAACGGACAATAAATATCACGCGATTTATCCAAAGCTTTTGAAATGCGACTTCATCCTAAAGCCAGAGGGCGCTCTCGTGCGGAATACTCCAAATACGCACTGCAGAAATACGCTTGGTCAGAAATCAACCACTATACCCTCATTCATTATTCCT
This sequence comes from Triplophysa tibetana, assembly GCA_008369825.1. Taxonomy (NCBI): domain Eukaryota; kingdom Metazoa; phylum Chordata; class Actinopteri; order Cypriniformes; family Nemacheilidae; genus Triplophysa; species Triplophysa tibetana. The sequence continues at coordinate 22,929,742 of CM017902.1, forward strand.
TACATTAGTTCACTTATATAGTCCACTTTAAGGAGCGGGTGAAAACGAGTGAGTAACTTCGGACACTCTGGGCACTGGAAATGCCGCGAGCAACATTTTTTGGCAAGACGCGTATTCTTTTGCACCATGGGATTGAATGAGTACACTCAATAATGTCCACTTTGAGTTCTATGAATTTGGACACCACTAAACATGGATGTCCCCTCAAATAGTGCACTATTTTAGGGTATAGGGGGCTATTACGGACACAGCCTAGGAAATGCCAATGGACGTGTTTTTATCACTGTTACTAAAGCCTCATCAGGTATTTTTATGCTAATAAAGTATATTTATAATGATCATGTTTGACGGGTGTTGCTTTTTCAAATGCACATCATAAGCAACTCAAACTCGCACTGTTTTTAGATCGAGCAGCATTTCCTACTGATCCCAGGGCCGTGCTTCGTGGACAAGCTACGCATTAAAAAAATATTGTCACATTGCGTATCGCAGCCAGCTAGATTTCAACAGGATTTAGTGGTATCTCGATAAATTATCGTGCAGCCCTACTTAAAATGTTAAAATCTTGGGTAAATGGTGCTTTAAATGTTATGGGGCTTTGCTTTTAAAACTTTAGTGCTCCACTGACTGTACACCTGCCCCATAGACTTACGTTAAAAACACGATTTTGGTTTTTACAAACTAAAACGCACTGAAATTCTTTTCTGCTGCTTTAACTCTATGAATTGCTTTAAAAAGCTGGTGTACGTTTGATAATAAACTCGGGCCACCAACTTTGGTTCCTCCACTGGCGCTGCCGGTGCTGCCCACTGTGTTGCCACTGACTCCACCCAGAAATCTGGCCTCCAGCAACTCCTGCCGGCGCGGATCCAAACTGTGCAGCTCCTCCATTGCACCTGAGCAATAACACAAAGAGTCCTTAATATGTGCCGTGCCGCCGACCCGATGTCTAATACACACAATTCCATTTATATATTGTGTTAATATACAGAGCTCACTTCGAACAGGAAAAGATAAAGAACATGATGTCATTATATCAGTCTCCTGGGTCATGTGCTCTCACAAGCACACATACACCATCCCCAGAGCTAATATATATCTACTGCACAGATCAAAAACAGGTCAAGGTTGAGTATGGCTTTAAGCACATCACATAATCTTGCATCACCATAAGCACACTGTAATCCAGGAAACACAGCACATTTTTTCACATTCATAAGTTCCTCTTTTAAAAAATAAATGGACAATATTACCACCTCTTTAAACAAATCAAACCTATCGCACTTCTGCACATACATGCATTCAGTCCGTACACCTAAAGATGGGAGAGTGCACACAGACATCATGTTGTTGTCATTGACCATCATATGTCATTTACATCTTTTCGCACTTTAACACAGTTTAAATGCAGGTGTTATTGTTGGAACACAATTACATATCTGATGCCGTAATGCACATTTATGAGCAGCACACCTTAGGAAAAGAACTACCGTTTTTCTGTATTCTTATGGTCGATAATGCCTTCTGCATCCTGTTTATTCATTGCAAATTCTATATTGTACACTGATCACATGTCCTGGGCGTTTCCCTGCCAAGTGCCAACAGACCGAGATATGCTGGGAAAGTTTCCAGCATCCCTGCAGCCTTACTTACACAGGATAAGCCATAAAGATATCTTACACACATCACATTATTATAGCCACATTACCCTTTACGGTCATTGCTTACGCCTCGGTGTGCATGCTTTGGCAATATTGGGCCTCCTTCATGAAACAGGAGGAGAACGATTTTTTGTGCAAATCGTTTGTTAAGTTGTTTTGGCGTAAATTTTTCGTATTTTCTAAATGTTAGTCGGTTCGAAAGAAATGTACACCTGCTCCATACCACGTGTAAATAGTGCATAAAACCGCACATAACATTCTGTATACGCTTTGGTGGACACAGTTTAATTGATCAAATTTTTGGAAAGCATATAGCCTATTAGTATCTTTTGCATTTATGCAATATAATGTAGCCAAAGCAGAGAATGAAGGATTCCAGCATTCTTAGATACATAATTTGCGTAGCTGTAATTCATAGACAGGGATTATGCCAATTGTGAATGATCGTGCATTTGCCCCTTGTTTACGAATGATAGGAATTCATTAACACACACATTTTACTACCAAATCTGACGTATACGAAGTTTTTGTAAATCTGGAGAAAAGTTTTCAGGAAGGTCTGTTTTACGTGCAAAATACTTAGAATTTACTCATATATTTACGAATGTTTCATGAATGAGGCCCATTGTGTATAAAATCAAAACATTTTAAAACTGAATGGGAGGGCTGTCGGCATTATGAAATCTGGCTGATGATAAATTGTCTACTAAATAATTGCCAATATGGTGATTAACTGTCTGTTTTAAGGCTTTGACGATTTAACTATTAATGACGATACATTTATCCAATGAAGGAGATATATACTATAGAAATGTGAACCTTTTGTAAATAACTAATATTAACTGTAGAGTGGTCTTAATAGAGAAGACTGAGTCTTGAGCGTTAAAACTAGACATGAGGGTCTTGCTGTGTAGATGCAGCAAGTCTGGAAACAAAACAAACAACAACAACAATAAAAACAAAGCTAATGCAATTCAGATACTGGAGAAATGTCATTTGAATGTAACAGTGAGTGCAGATCAAGGAGAAAAAATGTAAAATGCAGTATATACTGCAAATCACACTATATTCACAATAATTGCGGTTATCTGAAATAATTGCGATGACGTCAAATAATTGCGATGAGAGATGACAATTATTTAATAATTGTGACAGTCCTAGTGAATGGTTAACAATGATAACATGCAGTGAGGATGACTACAGTGCAATACTGCAGTACACCCAAACACAAGCACATTAAAACTGACATTTGAACAGAAATACCACTGTTCACATGATTACAGCCCCTCAGCACACCTGCCTCATCTCTCTACAACCTCCCTGACTCTCCTCCTCTTCAGACTGCCTTTTCTCTCACTCCTTCACATTCATGTTCCATCATCATCATCTCTATCAGTCCCTAAAGCATGAGGCTGTGAGGGTCCTCTCTCTCTCTTTTGGTGTTTTCGACCAGGCGGTCTCCTCCAGATTCACCCTGCTGTCATTAGCTCTCTGTAATGAGCGGCAATTACGGCTCTACACATGTCACTGCTACACCAGCAGACGTCTGCTCTAATAATAAAAGAGAATATAGCACGAGGAGTCTTTCCGAAAACATATTCAGATGTTCAAATAACAATATAATAATTTCTTAAAAAAGTATGTTTATTTTTTCTCGGGAACAGGGCTATTCTCATGGTAAGAAGTCAAAAGTCCAACAGTTGGCTAAAGAATATAAACATTTCAAGTTCAAATGAAATTGAAGTTTTGTGGCTTTTAAGGAGTATGTTAGTCTTAACATAACAAGCCAGTGTCCTTTAAAACAAAGACAACATTATTTTATTCGATATCTATATATAGGATGCACAGGTCTAGCCTGAAGTTCACTTAGGATGCCACAATTCTCAGTACATTATTGAACCGTTTTGTATGACCTCCACTCTTCAGTAAGTGTAAGTGAATTGCGGTTTTCCAGTTTTGCATTTAAATGATCTCAGTGCGCTTAATTACACTCTGAACCGTCTCAGTCCATGTTTGTCTGTATTTCTGTGTGCTGAGATAGATAAACGCATCCCCACGAGTAATATCTAATAGCAAGTGGTGGTCGGGCGGTGAAGCGAGACTGCCTGCAACACGAGAAGCAATGTGCTGTTGAGCATAATGCTGAGAACAGATGCGGGCTGGCTTTATTGTTTGCCCGTTGTACTTGAGTGATAATGTGATTTGGCACATCAAGAATGTATTCATACATTACATAAAGCAGCAGGTTCGCGTTGCTCTCCCCCAGCACCTGCAGAAAGAGCGTCTACACCGCCATGTCAAAGTCTGTTTATCGGAAGTCATGCCACTTGGTGGCCTTTCAGATAGCTATTTATGTCATAGCAAGAGGGCCTCCAAACATTTCTTTTCAACTTATTGTAATGGCAGTGGAGCACCTTGTTAATATATTATCTTTGGACTTTTCTATTGAGCACTAGTGTTTGCAGTGTTACGCGGACCGCATGTTTTATTCCATTGTAGTAATTGTAAGTTTTGCATTACGTAGGGCTGGGCGATATACCGGTTCGTCCGAGTACCAGTGTGTATTTTTGTCATGACATGAATTTTTAATATACCGCATTACCGGTGTATGTCGCTTAAACAATGTGCGGAACGCATTTCAGTCGGGTCCCTTTTCACTGTTGCACTGTGCCCGGGCGTTCACACAGAATGCGTAGTTATATGCCGCGGCACTACAATATCATAATTTTTCTTAATAAACATGCGCTAAACTGAGGCGTTTTTATGTTTGCTTGCGTCTCGCGCATGAGCGGTAACGTACATTATTCTTTCCCGTCGCAGTGGGAGTGCGCACCTGGTGGCTGAAAAGCTGCACAATTACAGCAATTGCAAGTAATGTTATATTAAATAAACTCAAAAACAAACATTTTCAAAAATCGATTGTGTTCCCCTAATATCTGCAAGTTACCTTTGCCTGCTATTCACTCGTTAAAGAATTCTAAACTTAGCAGCTTTGATAGGGGATACTGTTACCCTGAGAGTATAAAAAGGCATTTAAAGTCAATCAACAGCACTATTCAGTTCCTCAATCAGATACCTGTAAAAAATACCGCCATGTATCGGGAAACCGGTATAAATCTGGAAATCCACGTTATATAAATTTTGGGCCATACTGCCCAGCCCTAGCATTAGGGGTGGGCGATTTGGAAAAAATTCTAATCACGGTATTATCTGGGTAGATCACGATTCACGATTTTATCCTGGTTCTTCTTCAAGTTGGTTTTAAGACCATTTAGCCAATTACAGAACTACAAAACAGCCAAACTAATGTCCCCATATAAAAATATACTCTTTACCATTTATATTTTAAGAATATTTTAATCAAGTTATTATTTAATGCAAGTGCAAGACCACACATCAGCTGTTGTAGCAAAAAAATTACATTTTGAATTTTGTTTTGCATCTCTTTGCGCTACTCGGAGTAAAGCTGTGGAATGGCCGTGGAGGAAAAATATTTGCAGCTGGGTATTTCGTAAGTGGATCTACGACTTTGAGTAGTCTTTTAAAGCCGTCATTTTCCACAGTCTTTATTGTAATCATGTATTTGGTCAGGTAAAATGCAACCGCGTCAGTTACATCTTTCTAGCGCTTGCTTGTTCTGTCATACGGAGTTCCTTTCTCAAATGCCTCTTTCGTTAAAGTTGTTTGTTTAAGCCTTGTATATACCTGATTTACTCGCGTGAGGTACCTTTATAGTTTGACTGTCGGCATACTCTTATGGTTGCTTTCTTTTGAGGTGGTTAAAAAGGTTCGATGTGTTCCCATCCGATCTGCAAATTTTATTGCAACATTTGCAAATAACTGTTGTTTGGGCCGTGTCAGTTGGGGAAAACCCAAACCATTTCAAAATTACTTATGTAGAATTTATTTTAGGGACCAGCTCCTCCGTGTTTCCCTCCATCTTCACTGACCGCGTCACTTAATCTTACTGAGTTCACAAGCAACGTATACGAGCTTGTTAACTTGGTGCAATCTATCGCAAGGATGTTGAAGAATTCAACAGAACAGCAACGGATATAACGTGTCTTGCACTATATAGGACGATCTAACGATTATTCCACTAAAGTGGATCGTGCAGTCATTTTAATCGTTCGCGATCAAATATCGTCATATCGCACACCCCTACCTAGCATTACGTTATATGAAAAACTCTGATGTGCAAAACCCCTTCAAGAAGATTATTTTACTGGCATGTTGATGAACAGTAAACCAAAAATTGCTGTGAGCTGCCAGCATAAAAATCTTTACATTTATTCAACACACCAGAAATTTGTACAAGTTGATTATTGCCTGAAGATAACAAATAAGTCAAATTAAATAAAGAGAATATAAGTAAAATAGTTTTTTTAACTTTTAACCGTTCCTGTACCGAAAACCGTGGGTGAAAAAATGAGCTTCATATTGAAACGTGAGTGAGCTGTATTGTTGCATCCCAAGTTAAAATATATTTTTTACGTGTAGAAAAACCCATGAAATGTTATGACGCGAATATGAAGATTAGGACGTCCCACTTCACTAATTGTCCATCAAGATAATCTTCACAAATAAAATGTTCCTGAATGTGGAACAGTGGAAGCATATCGATGAAGAACAGGATGTCCCACATTAAGAATGTCCATCAAGATAATCTTCAAACAAAAAATGTTCCTGAAGGTGGAACAGTGGAAGCCTAAATACAATTGCCAGCAATAGAGCTAACCTTAGGCTAAAAGACCATGGTCGCTCAACATCAATGACACCACCAACTACTTTCTAAGACACATGTCCCCCGATAAGGAACCATTTGGTGGAATTTCTGGGGGAGCATTAGGCATTACTGTATTGAAAAAAAACATGGAAGTATCTTGAGCGTGTGTTAACCACAGACCTTTTTTCTGGCAATACCAAAACCCATTCAAAAATCCAACTGACTTCACAGGTGCTAAAATTCTAACAGTCAGGATGACTCCAGTAGTGTAGAATCATGGGAATGTTATATGAAGAAAAAGGACACAGCAAACCAATGAATGCTTGATGCATTCTGGCACATTCGGCAGGGCCACTATACATGTATATAGTTCAAAGAAACTCCTATGTTCCAGAATGCACCTAGTCTTGCACAATCAGACATTGGACTAAAAGCATGACCAACATTACTGCTTATTCAGGTGAAGCCTGAATAATCTGATAGGCTGATACTGTATATTACAGAAAACTGTCTATGTGTTTGTCTGGTACATACATCTGAAATTCATGACATCACTAATTAGGACCGAAATGCAATTTTTGTCAAATATGTATGCAATTTGCATCAGGCAGTCCAAAGGTAAGTGACTATGTACAGTACATAAAGCTTCAAAAGAATTTCACCCGTCAAATCTGCGGTATATGAACATGGAGCGATGACGTATGTCCCATAAAATCTCAGCCAGCTCTGTTACACCCGGCACACTTAGCGTCCATAGGCAATAGAGGTCTGCATCCGGGTCTTCCGGTCCCACAGGGCACACACAGGGTACTGTATGAAATATGTTATAATGATTACATTATAAATATTATACTGTACATCAACATCCGTGTCCTAACCAAACGAGATGCGACACCACAACGTGCGATCAAGGTATCTTTTCCATGTTAATCATAGGTTTTGTACTAATCAGCCGCGACAGGGCTGCGCGACGAGCAACGACCATTTCTATTTTAGAAACGGTTTCTATTTCTGCGTCTTCGCAGCTGACAGCTCCGCCCACACAACGATCTCAATGGATATGGACAAAAAAATTGCTTATCGCAGAAATCGCATCGCATTTGGTTAGGATGCGTTGTTAGGATACTATTAAAGCTAGCCAGTTAGCGAAAAAGTTATTTAAAACATTGTCACCGTACATGCCTGTAATTCAACAGATTTATTTTATTATTATTAATAAATAATAATTAATAATATTATTTATTAATAATAAATCTTTTCGCTGGCGAAAAGGTCTTTGAAACATTGTTCTTCACTTGCGTAACATCAAAGGAAGGTAGATGTTACGCTTTTCTGAAATGGACAGTCTGTATTGATATTTGTGGGCATTATTCTCAGTGGTGATAGTTAGGTTTCATAATAAAATTTTACCCCTTAGTCGCGTGTATTTGCGTATAGCAGATATGGTCTCTCGGGTCGCGGCTTAAAAATTGCAAACATTGGCAGGCTGGGGCCGGGTTAGGGGCTTGAACACCAAGGGCCTGGGTCGGGTTAGGGCTGGATTTTTTGGCCCGTGCAGGGCTCTAATAGGAAACAAATACCTTTACTCTGCCTCTTTAAGATGCATGTACGATTATGGTCAACGATGTCATACTGTCAACAACCAAAAACGAGAAGCGCTTCAAGCTATTTGTTTCAAACTACATTCACAAAAATGAAAAAGTTAACTTTTGCACTCGGGGCATGACCACAAAGGCATATAGCAATGTTCAGATGTAGCGTTGTCGGATTGCTGAAATTTGAATGTTTTCTTACTAAACACTATTATCGTTTGATGAAAATTTGGCTGAGATTTTAGCCCCATTTATACACAGCAGTGTTTTATTATGCTCGTTCATAGTGTTCACTGTTTAAACTCATACAATTGTAGTAAATGTTTTATTGTGCCTTTGATTACTGTTGAGGGATAAGAGACTCCCATTCACTTAGTCATTATATTAAATCAGAGCAGTCACAGACAGCGTTGTGCTCAATTACATCATATACACTATATGAAGCTCTATTTAATCAGTGACACTTAGTAATAGAGAAAAAACAAAGAGAGAAAGAGAGAGAGAGAGAGAGAGAGAGAGAGAGAGAGAGAGAATAGCACATTAGCACATGAATATCTCAACTGCCTGTTAAATTGAAAAGGTTAAGAGTATTTTCATTCTTACATGTCACATCACTTACGTCACAACCAGTGTCATCATCCAGACATTCTGAATAACAACTCCAAGTGACTTGTTTAAAGGAATGTAAACTTTCCAAGCAAAACATTTGAGAAAGATTATTTCAATTATTTCTGTTGTAATAAAAAGGAAAAATTTGAGCAGTTATATATTTCCTAGGGGTCTAACGATACACTTTTCACGATTCAATACATATTTTGAATCGGAGTTCACTGGGGCTGCCCTCAACTAATGATTTTTTTTAGTTGACTAGTAGTATTTCATTTAGACCAAAAGACAACTATTCACACGTTTATGATATTAATTAAAATATTTCAATATACACAAGGACATCAGATGGTGGTTTAAGCTTCATGTATGAAAAATATTATGTAACATTGCTAAAATCGTTTCTAAATTACAGAGCTATACAAAACCCTTCTAATGAGCCTTTAAAATATGCTAGTGCTCAAGCGCAGGCTTAATGTTATCCCCTGTGACACCGCCACAAGTTATGATTAAACATCTCAATATAATATTTCTGCAGTGAACTAGCAAAAATTGAAAAACAAGTTTAAAAATTTTAGGCAAACAAATAAAAACAGCTAACTTTAAAATATAAAAAGGCCGACTCATAACGACACCTTTTTTCTCTGGATCAGACCGTAAAAGTAGCCTATAATGTGAGTATTTTCTTCAAAACTAAATTCAATTGTAGCAATGTTTGAAGTATAGAATATTAAATAAATTGTTAATTAACAAAAAAATAAAAATACATCAAATTGAAGCACAAGTTTCATGGAAAACAGTTTTTCCAACAATAAGGCCAAACTTATGTTCGTGCGACATTCCAAAATACTAAATGCTCTATATACACCAACTCATAAAGCATATTATGTAAAGAAAAGCAGAACCCTCGAACATAAATGCAAAGCACTTACACTTTGTGATTCTTTATTGATGCGCTTTCCGTTCATGTTCAGGCTCTTCGGCATTTCCTTACATAATACACGTTATTAAGGTGTATACTGAATCTTAATGAATCAAGCCACATTTAGCTTTTTGAAATGTTGCAGGAACCCAAGTTTCAAGCACCGCCTGAAAACTGAATTCACAATGAAGCCGATGCGGCTGCCGTTAGAGGCGCACAGATGCTGAGGGATGCAGCGTATGTGCTCATCAGATCTCGCAAACGTATGATTGCATATTCCTCATTCCTAGCCACCATGTTACACTTACACCCTTGGACAAATAAACATTTAAACATGCTCATAATAGCATTCCTTTATCCAAGTTTACAGTGACAATAGAGCGAACAGCTATGTAAAGCAACTAACGTGGTTCGTATACACTTTAAAAAAGATTTGCAGAGAATCGAGTACTAAACACTTGTCTGAATAAGTGTCTTCTAGTCAAATAATGAATAGTCGACTAAAAGAGGGGAGCCCTAGAGTTCACTATATGATACACATCTCGATATTTTGGACAAAATAACATAACCAAACTGAAATTCATTCAACATTTATTTCCAAAATAATAAAATGTCAGTAACTCTTTTTGTTCCACATACTTCGCTGCATGTAATAATTTTAATGTATTAAATCAAAACAATACCTTAATATTTTCGTAGACATAAGTTCATATATTGGTTTGGCCAAAAAACAACGCTATTGCCAGTTATTCCACGCTGAAATGTCCGTGTTGGAATGTCCGTGTTTGTCTTGGTTCGAGTGACTCCGCCCACTGACGATTTACCCACTAATGTATTTCGACATCTTTGTTGCCAGTTGGCGACAATAGCTGCATATTGCAGCAAACAAACAATATGGGTCAGAGTAGAGTCCACCCTTTCGGGTACTATTACGTTGCAAACTTGAAAAGATTACTGTATTATTTTACAACTTCATCCCCATCGTTTTAGTGTTAGTCGATGAAATCTGCATTATATTTAGTCCGTGAACAAACAGACACACCTAAACTTCACTATCGCTAGAGTAACGAGCAGCAGCACTGCACATATAATCTCGTCGGTTGGCTCGTGGACGGGCTCTTTCTTTCGCCTTGCCATGCTTTTCAGGGAGAATGTCCAATAAAAGGAATATTATGCCTTTGACGACACAAGGATCCAGAATTATAAAAAAAAACTTGACGAAACAAGTTGGAGCACTTGGGGAGTGCATCAAGTACAGAAATACTACGTCATACATCCAACTAGTTTTTTAACAAGTTGACCTTGTTAAGCAAGCACGTTTAACAGCGTAAAGAAGTCAGAATGCATGACATAGCATGAGGTCTCAACCGACTTGAATCATCACATATTATAATCGATTTTCAATCTGCTCACTGTGATTCGTTACCTCCCTAGCATCCAGTGCCCAAACACACTGCTGAAACTCACTGAAATTAGAACAAATTGACCGCCTTAATTGAAGCTTTTGCCGATTATTCAATTATTTGACCTGTTATTGTAACCCCGATTAGTTTTTCCATTAATTGTGCAGAGAAGACCTTGTCAGGGTTTAAAAAAGATGTTCCAGGGTTCCCACTGGTCATTTTTAACATGGAGGCGGCACCCATAAACATGACCCAAAATGAGCTCAAAAAGCCATCCAAGGTAGTGTCTGGCTGCAGTCCTTTAACTAGAATTATTCTCTCTCCATCTCTCTCTCTTTCTCTCTAGAGGACCAAGAGCCAATATGGATGCTCAGTGCATTCCCACTGACACAAAATGGCAGTGCAAAGACCAGTGTTGTTATCAGGCCTGTGCATTAACAGGACTGCAGTGCAAATGTATCATTGGAGTGTATAATCTAGGCCAAAAGGGAAAGGTGAGGCTATTTCGAGCAGCCTCGAGTTCAATGGAGAAGCTTCAAAAGTGCCAATTAATTAATTTATAGGTACTTGAAAACAACATATCTGTTGGTTCCCGGTACAACGAACAGATGCTTCCAAAAAAGCATCGCCAAGGCTTCATTAATTACACTTTGACATCTTCGAAAAACAACTCGGCCACAGAAGCGCACTGCAAAGGAGTGATACTCAATCCTGCCTCTTGCTCTTTGTCCTTTCACTCGCTCTCTGTGGTGAAGAGACATCATTTCCTTGACATTCTGCATGGGTCTCCTGCTCTCTCAGGCCCCTGAAAAGGCAGGAGGGTGAACCCTTACAAAGCAGGGATGTCATTTTGGCTCTGCTCCTCACAGGCACCATGTCCACCTGTTTCTGACACATACTTGCGCTGTCAATCAAAAACCCCACTTTGGGTTTTATGCATCCAGTTTCGCAGATACATCTCAAAACTGAAACTCCTGAATTACTCATGCCGTATAAAATAAGTGTTCCACAACTGTGATGTGAAACAACAATCTTTTTGCAAAACAGTTGGGGAGAGCAAGACCTTAAATCGCAAGCGGAAATGAACTCCAATGATCGACTGGCCATGTTCTCCAATTCTTGCAGGGCTGCTCACAAGAGATTGTTACGAGTGTGTTTTCCTTCTTTAAAACAGGTCCTGAGAGGTTAAACATCTCCATGGGGGAACATAGACTATGCAATATGTGTTGAAAGAAGAACAGTATATCCATGCAGTCTCTGTAGGTTTGCTGACACACAGACACATTAGTGTTAGGGATATAATGTCCGATGACAGGATGAACTGTCAAATGTATTGACTGAGGCAAGTTGACAACTGGACAAGTCCAAATATATGCTAAAATTCACTTCACCATGCCAGACGTACAGAATTAAGACACAGAAATGGCCAACAGCTTGCCAAGTAAATGTCTCACACATCACAAAAGTATAACACACATCTGTATGACACTGTGTGAGTGATACATCACATAAACATAGTTATATTTACAGACTACACTAAAATATATGTTATTGTGGGTTAACGAGGAAAGTTAATTAAACTGCATGACTAAAAACAACAAAACAAGTGCATTTGCACATGGGACTATTAGCGCACTGTTGGTCACAAGACATCTTTAATTACATAAAACAGAGTCTTCAAGGCTCACTCCTCACCAAAACCTTCAAATTAAATCCCTTAATTACCATATTTCGACATGAGCATAAAATGCAATAATCACATCCGCAAATATAACTGACAAACACAAAAACTGTCACTTGGTAATTTCTTTTTGGACTTCACAGGGCATATACAGAACAGATACACTGAAGTACAGTTTAAGTTTAGCACGCTAATCAGCAAAGAGGCTAGCAGGCTAAAAGCCTATACATATACAACTGCACTTTATGATATTAGCATGCTACTGTACAAGCTATCTATGCTAGTCAATACCTACAGTCTGTTGTCAACACATGCTAGTGCTATGGGAGGCTAGCTAGCCAAGACGCTAACATGCTAGTCAGCCGCCACGGCTAGCAAAACCGACCAATTAAGGCAGACAAGCTGAGAAGCTAATGCGTTAGCATGCTAAAAAAGCTATCCCGAACGAAGCCTGCTAAGCTCATGCTGTAAATGGTAACTCAAATTGTAAGCCAATTTAAAGGCACTTTCCAACACCTTTTACCAACACCCATCCAATATACAAACCGCCAGACTTACGCGAATAAAATAAGCACACTTTACCTTCTTTGGCTGGTGCGAGCGGTGCGCCGTGCGTGAGTGAAAGCGGCGCCGGGGACGCGCTCGAGAGCCGCTGCTGCTGCTGTTGGAGCCAAGATGGCGCCCCTTCCAAACTTCCACTGTTACTTTGCGCACTCATCCAGCCTCTTTGGAGAACCGTGGTCCAAAAACATCAATCTGCTGTCCACGCAAACGACATCAGACCAAATGTGGGAGGTTAAATGAATGATGATGTTGTTTTTTCATCAGGTGGAGGAGGGGCTGTCAACACTTGGGACAGACACACAAACCTTCATCGCCCTCTGCAGTGCGTCTCGAGTCGCCTGCCGCTACAACTTCTGAAGGAAAATATGAAATGATAAGACACCGAACTCCTGGGGACATTATCGCGATACTTGCCACTCATCTAAATGTCCTGTAGGGGCTTCTCAAAATTATAATACCAAACATAATTTCCTGCACACATGGATGTTGGTCTGAACAGTGACAGACAGACATAAATACAGTATTGTGAGATAAATACCCCACAAGCACATGTTTGTGTTTTAAACAATGTTTTTACTTGTATTTCAAGCAGACAGTACAGACAATTAAATCATTACAAATAAAACAGATAGCAGTACACCACGGCACATATCCCCTCATGAAACGTATGAGCATTCAGATTTACCCCAGCTGGCACATGTACATCTGCTAAAGATCTGGAAAACATCTACTAAATATCTGGAAAACATCTACTAAACATCTTAGAAAGAGCAACTTTACATCCATTCTGAACCTGAAACATCTTTACAGACATCTCTCAGATGTCGTGTGCAATAAGGGACGGAATAAAAATACATTTGCAACAATACTACTTATACATCATAGTTTCCCTTTAAATTACTATTTTTACTTTACAATAAAAAGCAATGAAATACATGGTAGCATTGTGTACTCCAAAGTACTTTATACTAAGTACTAACTTATTTCAATACCTATACTAGAATGGTCTACAAAGTGACTTTAGGTCATACTTGGGATGTCAGTACTTTCTCAAAAACAATGTTTCTGACATCCATAAAGACACGGCAGCAATTACCAAAATGTTTTTTCATCGTTTTATCAACATCTGTAATATTTTGAATAAGGTTTTATAAGGTCCGCTAGATCATTTGTTATGCTTGACAAATCACAAAGCAGATTTCCTTCAGTCTTGAAAAGTTTTCATGACGAGTGTTCGCCCTGTTTTCATGACAAGGCCCAGGTTTTTTTCCAGAAAGCTTATCCTCTGCTAAACAGATGATGAAAGCCGATAAGGTTTCCGGTATTTGCTCTGCATCCACACTCTGTGCATTACCACCTTCTTTCCTCTGTTTACCTGCAGTCTTCTGTCTTCTAAATTCTGAAGCTCTTCCAAACCAGCATTAGAGAACAAATTATGAACCTCATCTGTCAAGCAAAACAGAGCTTTAGGACAGGGCTTAACAACCAACAAGCAATACGAATACGGGAAACAAATGCTAAAACATTTCTACCTTTTGTGAAGAAATACACACAGGTTCCATCCTGGCGTGTATAGAAATTGTCAGACAAACACTGACCTACAGAAATGAGGCATTCATTATACAAGCATTAAAACAACAATGAAGTTTAATTCGATTACACAGGGACTGTAAGCCTTCTGTATAGCAACAAACATTGGGTCGAAAAACAGCGACAATGACATTTTTTATTAATCATTTAAGACAAATCACCTTTTTTAAATCTTAGTTGTGATAGATCATATCTGCCATAGTCTCTGAACAACACGATTCCCCCCTGCTTCAAGCATCCAGCCAAACTATTCACCACACCTTGAGCTCTGAAAAAGGAAACCAGAGTTAAGCTTTTAAAGCGGGTTCATCTTATTAAAGGGATAGTTCACCCAAAAATAAAAATTCTGTCATCATTTATCCCCCTTGGTGATTTCAGACCAGTCTTTCTTCCGGAGAACACAAAAGATATTTTGAAGAATGTTGGTATTAGCCCCAAATCACTAGAATGGTTTTGCATCCATACAAAAGAAGTGAATGGGGTCCAGTGCTGTTCAGTTAGCAACTTTCTTTAAAATATCTTCATTCATTTATGGTGGAAAAAAGAAAGTCATAAAGGTTTGAAATGACAAAATAATTAAAACTTTTGGGTGAACTATCACAAAGTATAATTGTCATTTACTATTCAAAAGCATTTACAAGTGGTTTTGTAATACGTTTTTTTATAAAACGTGCTTTTCAACAATGCAAATTTGTGAAAAGCACAAAACAGCAGACAGTAAAAACTCAAATAAGTCCTGTGAAAACATTTGTTTAGTTTCTAACAGGACGGACACAGGCAGCAAGACTTTTCACATCTGCCATAGCGAGACAATATAGTTACAAAGAGCAGACAGACTAAAATTCCAGCTCGATGGAATTATGTCTGCACTTAATTCCCTTGGAGGAAAATTTGCAAACTGACAATGTCAAACACTTGCACATGCTGAATTTTCCATGGCACCTTTCAAAGAGCTGGCTTCGTGTTCTTGGCCCAGTGTTTATATTTGAAGTGATCTCCAGTAATCCCAAATTGACCCGGAAATCACAGCTTGCAAAGCTACAATTCATGTTTGTGACATTTGTTTGGACTTCAATGTAGTTGTAAGAAGAGATGTCCATCATGTTTAAATTGATCAAAGAACTTGTTTATTTGATGAATTAAAATGAACCCCACAATAAAGAAACACAAACACAGTCATAATATTATAAAGCTTCTTTTTTTTTATTTAAAAAGGCAATGTCAGGTTTCTGTTTATTTAAAGTGAGAATGAATTACACTATGTGATGCATTCCTGCCTGGCTAAAGAATACCACAGTAAGATAAATGTGAAACGGTTGCTATAACAAAGGCAGAGACAGTAGTGGTAATGGACAGTGTGAACAGTTGTGTGGGTTCTGTATTAGGTGCATGATGCAGGAGTGCTCTCTGCTATTGCGTAAGTTAATAAATAAGTGTGTGTGACTTTAACATACCGTGCTGGGTGAATGGCGGAGAGCACAAAGACCACCAAAATAATGTCCAGACTTCCAGGAGGGAAGGGAAACGGGGATGTTGTGTCACAAATGTCCCGTACAAACGCGTGACACACAGCATGGTCATAGTCTGGGTGCTCCTATAAGTAAAAAACATGCCATTGTTATCACACCTTGAATAAATAGTTTATCCGTTCTTATATTTGCACGGTATCTGTGATGATGTAAAACTTTATTATTTGAATAAGACATTTTATAACAATTTTGAGCTACAATAGAGAGGAGGGTTTTTAATGAATACTGGGGCAGTATAGTGTATGCCTTGGTGGAAAAAATTACGGACATTGTATCATGATATTACAAGTTTTTTTATTTATTTCATTTGTATTTATTTTTAAAGATGTTTACACTTTGCTTGATGATTATTGAAATACAATTCCATTTCATATAAATTAAAATTAATTTAAAATTATCTCACTTATTTTCGCTCAACCTAGAAGATAAATAGTTTGATATGTAATATTGTTAATATATAATATCATTTTGAAATCAAGGGAGCTTTTTTGCTGTTGGTTTATCAGTATTGCGTGCTTAGACAAGTCCATTTATTCTGAGTTTATTTCTTTCAGAAAATGTAACAAACTAGAATATAAAAAAATTTGTGTCAAGTATAAACAGATTCAGACGCTTTTGATCAATTTTAAAGAACATACTGATGGTGGCGAAATTACTTTTGTATGGATAGCTGTCAGCATGCAGTAAATGTAACTTCCCCCTTCATCATCATGCAGCTACTGGCATATGAGGAAGGTCTCTGCATACCAAAAAGCATCTAGCACCGCGAGACAGATCCACCCCCCACACGACTAATCAGCTGCCATTAAAATAGATCCTCATATTCATACATTCCCAAAGCTTTCACTAATGTATGTGATGCGTGTCAGCGTGTGGGCACTGTGTGATGTACTGGCAGGTTGGTGACAGTATAATAATTCATTTAGAAGCAGAAACGTGTGACAGTGATATACCTGGACAAGCTCAATAGCTCGAGATGAAAAGTCACAACAGTACAGAAACGCCTTACTGCCCCTGCAGATTGACAACAAAGCTGTAACACAATGCTAAAACAACAACGGGAAACTTTTTCTTTAGCATTTTTATTTGAAGTCTACTAACAAGAAAACTCAAGCTACGCTCTTGAATTGAAGAAAATGTTCTTCCCTAAAAATAAATTCCCCAAAAAATACTTACCTGATGGTGTTGATGATGGGATGAACACTGTTACCTGCACCACAGCCTACCTGCACAAAACACAATGCCTATCAACCTGAGTCTTCTCACTGCACAAGAAGGAAAATATTACATTTGTGTAACCAATGATTATGTTCGTGGCAGTAAAGAACTGGCATATATGTTACAGCACCTCTAGAATTCTTAAGTCTGCGTGCTGTCCGGGGAATGAGGCACAGATTGGAGGACTGGAACAGTATTCCTGACTTTTCTCTGAGCTACAAATGCCTCCGACGTCTGGGGGAAGTAACTCTGGGAATTCTGTGAAGAGCCAGCTCCGGTTTCGGAAGAACTTGCCGTGATGCATCTCATAAAATCTGTCCCAATATTTATTCGCGTCTCTGTCATATTTGGCTGATGGGACAAACCAAACGTGAGTAGAAAAAAAGGATTATGAGTGACATGCTTACTTATATCCTACATTTGTTGGGGTTTTGAATACACACTTTGCTCCTCTACAGGGATCTTATGTTTAGAGTTTTCCTCTGCCTTCTGCTGGGCCATCTCTCTCTCCTCCTCATTCCACTGCACATGATCCCTGAAGCACAGCGGAAGAACAAGCATTCATTTCACTTAGCCAGTGATTCAATGCTTTTCCATTTATTTTGTTGTAGATATTGTCTAAGTGAACAATAAAGGCTGTAATTTCTGAGTGATTTTTTGGCACAGACAAGACATATTTAGATATATTTTACATGCACTGGGCACTGTTATTCACCACATTTATTATATATCTAAGCATTTTTAAGAAGTATTCATAGGAAGATTAGTATACATGATTAAATTATAAAGATGATTTGATGATTAAATGTTACAATCAGTATTAATAATCAATGATTGTTCATATAAATGTACTTTATATCATTTTAAGCATGTTTTAGAGACCTCAGTTCAAGGAGTTGAGACACGAAGGTACTTTCCACTGGCCTTGTTTACAGATAAGACACAGACATGGTCCCCCAGTTTTTTATAATTTCATATGAGGTGACCTTGTATGCAACTTTATTAAAAATTAGTAATGGCGAGAACACCCACATTGAATACGTACCTTGTTGCCTTGGATGTATTTGTGGCCAAAAAACGACAATTGGTTAATAAAATTAAGAGGTAACAGGAAATTGCCTTATTGATTTTAGAAGGGATCATCTTTCAAAAGTTTTACCATAAATATAGGCTGTAAAACACATGCCTTTCAGATGACTTGGAACACCTCACTTTGTTTGACTCGAGCAAATAAAGTTAACTCTTTGACACCTAGACGTCCTTTGTTGAACTGCAAAATCAACTTTTTCCCCATCAATGTCTACAAACTTTACCCTATGGCACTGTTCAGTCCTCTGCCTCCATGGTATTAACAACCGAGGTAAGAGAAATGTATTTTTGGTACTCCTGGTAAATGTTAAATAAATCATGTCATGTGACAATGATAACCCTATACCACATATTATGCTGAAAGACGTCATCAGGGTTAGTGAGGATCCTTCCACCTAAGGGGGCCGGTGGTCTTCCTCCACTGTAAAGCCTGGAGAGAATGCATCTCACCCCACGGACAGTCAGCTTCAAGATCGTTCTCATCCCTTCACGTTCAACGAAACTGGCTGTATGAGAGAAATAAAACCAATAAAGCCACCTTTAAACCGTTATACCGTGATGTAAAGTAAAAAAAACTACATATCCCAGCATGCAATAGTTGCCTCGGCGAACGTTAACCCGGACGTTTATGGAAAAACAGCTGAAAAATGTGTTCTTGACTTGCAACAAAACAGCTACAACAGGAGGCAGAATTTTTCTGTGTGAATTTTTACACTATCTAGCCACAGACGGTGTTGCGGAAGTAGCTGACATCATGATTTATACAAACTATGGAAAAGAGCAGTTAGCATTGTAGCAAAACTGCACGCTAAACTGTACATTATGCTTTGTTTATACATACAGTAGGCAGCTTGCATATGCAACAACGTGTGCAAAGTTTGATTATTTCTTAGTACTTATTTCACAAGGGGCGAATATTCTGCATTATACTAGTTTACTGTCTACTGTTGTGTTGAGTTAGTTGGATAAGATATTTCACAACATCACAGTCGCTGCAAAGTCAGTATTTAAAACAGGGAAGATTTTCTGTTACCCTGAATCCGATTAGATGATTTCCGTGAAGATTATTCCGCTCAGGTTTATGGTAGTTAGTGTAATTTAGATGTTGTATCTTCCACCATGTGTGCGCTCCCGGCTCGACGCGTGCAGCGCCACCACGCGGGCGTCCGCACCAGTAAGAACAGCTGCTATCTCTTGTGCTCGAGATCAAATGGCATCTCTTCCAATGACATTGGCAGGTTACTTGGTTCAAATCTCAAGATACTTAGAAATATTATGCTTCAGGTGGGTATTAAACTGCGTTTAATGCAATTTAAAGGTGATTTGTTAATGTTGTCGGTGTTAATTCATACAAATGTTATATTATAGGATGACACAGAATTTATAAAGGTTTGGAGAAAGACCTCCAAGTCCCTGATTTTCTATGAAAGTGGATGGATTTACTTTGACAATTACAGGTGTTGTTACAGCAGGTACAGTTCGCCGCCTGATCTCTTATTCTGATCGGTCGCTTTCTTAACCAACAACTTACAACAGAGCACGTTTTCATTTTAAAATGTTACAATTAGTTTCCAGTCATTGTTTGCATTTTCCTACAATTCACAGTCTTTTGCCTCAGCCGGAACTGCTGTATAAGCTCCCCAAGACCGAAAAGATTGAAGATGCATTGTTGTGCCAGTGTCCTCTGGTGAGTCGGTTACTTTCCTTGTAATATAAATCTGATATTTAACTACATATTGGGATAGTAAAAAGAAGGCACACATTACACTTAGGTGTACTTATACAGACTTTTTTGAATGTACAATAATGGCAGACACACAAACAGTTCAGAGACCTTACTTGAGAAATGTCTGCAATGATGACCTTTTATTTTTGCAGGACACCGTTTTGCCCAAAGCATCAGACCAGAAGCCATGTCTTTTGGCTCTAACAAAAGACTGGTTATATCGTCTCTCAGCAGAAACAGGCAAATGCCTAGAGCACGTCTACCTCTCCTCTCGTTTGAAATTCAGGTGATGTAATAGAACTAGATATATCACATCCAATTACAATCCCACAGACAATGATTTATTTATAATTATTATCATCACTGCATGTACATCTTATGAAAAATGTGAAATAATACAATGTAAGCTACCGTATATTTACCTGCTTTCTATTCCTTCTTTCCTTATGTCTAGACTGTTTTTTAATCTCTAGTATAAAATGTATTTTCTGTAAGCTTACTATTGCTAAATTGTTAAAAGCGCTATGTGAAAACCAAACATTTAATTAAGGGTATAAAACTAGAATGTAGAGATAGAAGAGTATACCAAAAATTGTATATATATATATATACTGTATATATATCCACACACACGCACTTAAAGAAACAATTTATAAACATGAATTATAATAATATCTACAATAAAGTGTGGCTGTAGATGTTCAAGCTGAATATGTTGAACGTTTCCCTAATCGCCAAAAAGAAATATGAAGGAACATTCTGTAAAGGGCTGTTCACATTATAACGTTCTTATTTCAGGATACTATTGGAATAGCGGGGTTCACACCATAACTCTCATGATAATATACAGAGAACAATAATGTTGGTATCACTTTCAGAACAATTTTTTCGAGCCGACAAATAATAAAACATACCTATCAGACAGTTTCTGGCGGATAACCTTTGACTATTAATTGCAATTCGGGTTTATGTCTGAATTAAAGACTGTAGTGGTCGGACAGCGGTGTGTTTACGGCGTGATATTATATATGCAACGCTTATAAGTCAGCAAGCTGGATGAATATATGCTTTAAATCCCGGACACGAGCGCACCTTCAGAGAGAGCATCCAGCCTGTGCTGTCATATTTTGGAGAAAAGATGTTTAGGGATGAAAACTAAAACATCAGCAGCAGCTCATCTACGTTCAGTTTGATTACTATGAACAAAAAATAAAGGTTATTGTTATCGTCCGCTGGTGTGTTAATATAGTTATTGTTATAGTTATCATTATATTGTGATGGGGCCTTAATGCTGCTATCTGTGAAAAAGTTTCTATTGATTGTTTTAATTTTAGTTGTCTCTTCACAGATCTTTGGGTTGGGACTCATGCCAGGAGACTTTCTATGTCAAATCCATTAAAAACAAACAGACAGTTCTGGAACAACAGGTCAGGCATTTATGGCGGCTTATCTCTGCGCATTATCATTCATTCCATGTAACTCGCACTCAGTCTTCCTCTCTTTTGCTTAGGCGTGTGTTGATAATGACATCCTGATGCGACTAGCCATATTTCGCGTCTTTCCTCTGGATTTTGTGGGGATGTTGGAGATAAGTAAAAAAGTAATGTGTGCATTTACACTTCAAATAGACAGCTTTGCATTCTTTTCAAATGAAAGTGAATACTAGGGACGTGTTATGTGTAGATCTTTGGGAAAACAGCTGTGGATGTCCTGCTGTCACAGGGAGTGTTGGCTATATCACACAGCTCCAAACACGTCAAGCTTTACAGTTTCGAGTACATTCTTGAGAAGGTAAATGCGTCAAATTGAGTCTTTATTTTTGTAGGACTGACTTTGACAGTGTTTGTGCGGAGACAATATCAAATCATTATTTCATATGTTCTGTTGTCCGTTTAGTTTAGAGTTGAGAAACTGTCACTGGGACAGCAGTGGGACATAAACGGCTCGAGAGGAATTGTGGGAGAAGCTCCCTTTGGCGTTCCAGTCAACATTCACATTCATGGTATGGTATACTGCTGTTATATTATACTAAAAACAATTACAAAAAAATGCTTATATGACACATCTATATGACGTTTACCAAACAGTGTGTAGATACTGCATATTGTAATGTTCATTCAAATTGAGCTGTCACTTGTGCTTCTTCACAGAATGTCCTCCTGTTTTGTTTGAGATGTCATACTTGGAGAGCGGGGTTCAGATCGGAGGTCATCCCTGGCACTACATCTACACCCCTAACCATAAGAGACACTCAGGAACCCATCATATCTGCTCTATCACAGATGGAACGCTGGTGATTGCTCTCTTTAGATACAAATCTAGATTTGTAAATATATAGAGTTTGACTCCTCAACGAATCCCACGCTGTTTTTATTTTCTTAAGCCTGGACAGGCAGTGAAAGACCTTACATTTCAGCACAGGATCATTGTACGTTTAAAAAGAATTATGGGCATAGTGGTGTTATCTAACTCGCTTACTTTTGTGTAATTGCTAATGGCCTAAAGTCAATATTTGAACACTGTGATTTGGCACTGAAAAAGTAAAACGTTAAAGATACGCTTTGTACGTGAAAAGATAAGAAAGTACTTTTCCAACGTTCTCAGTTTAATCAAGTGATGTCATCTGTACACCAGGCAAAAAACGGTGTCCAAGAGATGAGGTTTGACTCTGTGGAGGCCGACTGGATCTTTTTTCACCCAGACGACTCCGGCAGGATTGTTCATGCTGGGCCCAGCACAATAAAGTGAGTCAATCATAAAACTACATTTTCTCCTGAATTATTAGCCTAACCTATATTCGCAATATAGCTCAGCCTTAAGTGTATAAGTTATATTGATTATAGTTAGTTTTAATCTAACCAAAACCTTTCAACGACTCAAATAAAACAAATTTTTTCTCAATTTTTCAGTGTTCTAAAGATCATGGCTGACCCAGGATGTGACTGGAAATATGAGATAGTCGCAGACTTCTCTATCACTGCAGCTCGCGACAATAATGTGATTGTTTTCTCTGGCTTCATTGGCAGTTGTGTTTAACGTAGCAGCATTAGAACCCTGCTGCAGTATTCTGAGACTTTTCATTTAGGCGTCATGTTTACATCATAATTGTATTATTTTAAAACCTCTCAGTTGAGCATTAAAAATAGCCTACCTGATACTAGGTATTCGCTTGTCGCACAAGATGGCGCTGGTGAGCTTTTGGGACGCCAGAGTCGGCAGAGTAATTTCTGGTCGCATAACATTTTTCCTCACAGGTCCCTGAGGTGACCGTGACCGCTTCTGGACGCACAGTGAGGAGGAGATTCCAACTTCTGGATGATGACCCCGGACAAGAGGTCAGTCTACCACACACTAATCACGAAAAAATCTCTCATGTTGTTTGTGTGCTTTCAAAGAAGGAATTTCACCCAACATTCTCTTTCCTTACAACATAACGAGACTCTCAAATGTCACTATATCTGAGGAAAAGACTTGAATTTAAATGAACCTGTATATATTTATTTGCTGTGTTGAACACAATTGAAGAAATTTTAATGAAAGTTTGTAACTAAGCCGTATTGGGTCACAAAAGACCACTTGATCTCTACTCGTTAAGTTGATGCGGCTCACAATATAAGACTAAACAGTAATAAAATCAATCAAATGAAAATAAAGTTAATATTTTAAAATGTTTTTTTTGACACTTTATCTTTAGAGTTTCAGGATGGTCAAGTATGAAGATGAAATCGATCTGTTGGCTGTGGTAGAAATCACTGGCACTGAGAATGAAGGCCAGGCCCATCTTCGTCTCCATGACAACAAGAATGGTCTTCTAATGAAGAGAGTTCCCCTAAAGGAACCCTGGGATGTGGTATGTGTAACGCATTAGATGTGGTAGACACCATTTATTTGATTGACTTTATTCTAATTTTACATCTTCTTTCTTTTTTCTAGACTTACAGTCACGAGGTGTACTTTGATAGAGACACTATTATTCACACCGTCCAAGATAAGGGCAATACTTTCAGCTGCGAGGTTTATAAAATGAAAAGACGTTCGGATTAATCTTGAGTTCAATTTTTATTGATCTATAGATGAATGTACGGCAAAAAACAAAATGGTACTAAATGATTTATTTTTCTGTGTTTTGAAAGGAAGCTGTTTCTGTGACAATTATATATTTTTGTTAAATTACCCTTTTGTATCACAAAATTGTAAGACGGTATTATACAATAAATTATGACTAACCAACACGCACCTTCATGTTTGGTGCAAAAGGTCAACGCAGGACAATTTGAGAAATAATGTTTAAATATATGAAATATTTTGATTTGTTGATATTTTGACATTTTGATTTCGGAATGACTGAACATTGTAAAAACACAGTTATGAACTTGATCTGTTTTTCGCTTTTATTTTTATTTTGAAACCTTTGCCTGTAACTACAAGGGCTCCTTGTCATTGTTGTGTAAGTGATTGTCTTGTTGCATAAAGTGAATTGCGTGAGTTACAAAACAGAAAAGGAATGTCTGTCTGTGTTTTAAAACCTAAGATGTGTCTGAATTCGCCCCCTATCTCCTATATAGGGCACTATCAGGTGTCCTCCATTTTGTAGGGTTGTCCAAATTCTAAATGAAAGACTTATTCCCTACATTCGTTCACTACTTTTTACCCACAATGCATTCTGATTTTTAGTGTATGCACTCTCGTTCGCTCATTATTTCCCATGATACAGCGCAAATCAACCGTCCGAACACTGGAGAGTGTCCGTTAATGCTATAGATATCAGTTTAATGCCACGAATTCACGTTAATACGGTGTTCTTGTTAACAATTATTTTCTACTTTTTGAGAATAAACAGATTGAAGGAATGTGGTGCTTTTTTAAATATAAATATTTGTATTAAATAAAATAAACGTGGCAAACAATTGTTGTGTTCCCTTTATTAAAAACTAGTAAAAAAAACGTGGCACGTAAGGTAACATTAACTTTTTAACCACTTTATTAAGCAATCCATAAAGCCACACAGGTGCTTTGTAAGCGTAATGAAGAATGTCCTCGAGGTTATATGACGTCAGTGTACGAAATGGTTCATTTTCATTCACTTCTTCCCCATATTGTGGACTATTTAGCGTTCGCTTTATAGTGAATGAGTGAACAAATAAGCGAATTCAGACGCGGCTCTAGTGTGTTATATGTCTACTAGAGACATCCACAGGCTTCCCGTGTCTCTCCAAGGCTGCCAAGTAGGCAGCGAACTAAGATTTGAGACACAAAATCACTCTTGTTTGGGTTTGAAAGTGCAGAAGAGGATCCATACGGTGTGGTCGTGAGTCGTAACTTCAAGCTGCGCTTTCGAACCGCGATACTTTGGTGTCATACGCCGCTTGGGATGATGGAGAACAAGCGTTTTCTCCTTTTCTTCTCTCTGGCTTTAGCACTTGGGTTTCTGTCGATTGTGTTAGTTTTAATATGGGTTTTACACTTCCGAGAGGGGCTCGGCTGGGATGGAGGATCGGCGGAGTTTAACTGGCACCCGTTGTTGATGCTCATCGGCTTTGTTTTTCTTCAGGGAATCGGTAAGAAGTTTGAGTGTTTTTCTTTGCTTTGGTTGCATCCAGAGCCATTGCAGCCTGCCACACTTCGGACACTTTTTCCACTTTGTAAAGGAACAATAACTTTTCAACATATCATGCAACAAACAAAAACGCCACCTAAATGTTTACGTAAGAGCGTAACGTTAAAAGAGTACGTACTCCTCCGCCGAGAGTCTCACTTTAACGTTACGTTCTTACGTAAACTTTTAGGTGCCACAAGTAAACTTACTGGCTATTGCGATATTGTCACATCCCTGCGCAACACTTCTTGCAGTCTAAACGTAAAGCCTTTCTTCGGTCGTTTTGAGATAAGTTTTGAGATGAGATCTGTGTCTTAAAGCCTGGCGAGCTGACTCAGTTTTACATAATAGTCGCACTCACATTGACAACATTTTGAAGAGTCGCATCGGATTGCTCGCTGTTTTGGTCGGAAGGATGCAGCTCCACAGGGCATGCGCACTTCAACACAAAATTATTTTGGTCACGCTGACAACAGTTAACTACTATGTTTATGTTATTGTAATGCTAGGGTAAGTGTGAGCGTTAGATAATGCAATTTATTGTAATTTTATGGCGAGATTTTTCATCACTTCCGGTCGTAGCTGTATCCCTTCGACCAACAACAGATGCACGCGCATGGCTCGAGAGCAACTTCAGGAAGTTCACTGGACAGTTGCATAAACATAGTCGCTTGTCCTAACAGCTATTCTCACAAACTAGCAATAAGTTTGGACTAATCAGTCTTTCTTTTCATATTTTAAAAAGAACAATCTACCTTTTTATTTACCTGACTTGAAAAAGTTATAACCAGTCTTGAAAAAACAAATGAGGTGACTCATTGTAAGAAGTTTATGCAACCGGCCCCAGGTCTTTGTTTATCGGTCTAGCTATGGCTATTAATACATATTTATATTTTAATGGATTTGTATTCGTATTAATTTATACCAAGATGTATTAATAATTGTAATAAATAAACAATTATTCTTACATTATTCTATGTTAATTTTATTAAATAAAACAATTTGTTGAAAGGGTCCTGTAACTTTGCTGCATCTTATTTTACCCAGCTTAAGGTTCTACTGGTAACCCAAAATAACACTGGTTAGACATATTTTTAACTTGTTAGCTATTGTAATTTACTTATTTCTTTTGCTTGTTATCAGAAATAATCAACAGTGCTCTAGTCTTTGCGGATGTGTACCGGAAGTTAAGTTTGGGCTACAAAAGCATGCGTGCATATAAACGTTGGTTTACGTTGTCTTAAAGTCTGTTATGTTAAATAATTTTTTCACAAGATGGACGTGTAACGTGTGCTGTAAAAACACTCTGTTTGACAGTAATCGATTATAAATCCATTTTATGAAGGGATGCACGATAAATTATCGACCATATTTGTATTGGCCGATAATAACATTTAGGGCGATTATTTTATAGCCGATAAAGCATAAATCATTTCCTCTAGTTAAACATCTGCATCTGCACGCTGTTAACAGTTAAAATACTGTACAGTACTGTCCTTCTGTTGTGATCAATCATTTATTGCTATTAGCAAAACATTGTTGATGTGGGTACAGTATGAATGCCTGAATGCTGTCTGTTTAGAGACCTGTTAGACATGTGAATAATAAAGAAAAAATTCTGGGTTGCTCTGGACGAACATATATAGTTTGTTTATTAAATAAAATATATACCAGAAAAGTTTGAAGTTTAAAGAACCGTTAACTAGTTTAAAGTAGTCTTGGTACATGATTTTCAGGGAGAAAAAGAGAACAAATGGTTACCGTGTTTTCTGCAGTCAAGCTTTTCAAATAAAAGCAGTTGTCCACTTTTTGCCTTTTGGTTTTGTCTTAGGGAATTTCATATTTATATTTAGATACTGTTTATTGGCTATAAATCGGTTATAGACTTCCAATGTTATATAATTATTGGTTATTGTTATCGGCCAACAATGTACATATCAGTGCATTTCTAATTTTATGTTTTGTAAATTCAGAGAAAGACACCTGTCAAAAACAACGATTCTTATAAAGTGGGCAAGTCACACCCTAAAGCATTAATATGACCATTTAGTTGTTTAACTAAGCCTGACTTTATTCTTCAGCGATTTTGGTGTACCGGCTGCCATGGACCTGGAAGTGCAGTAAGCAGAAGATGAAGTTTATTCACGCCGGGCTCAATGTTCTGGCTTTCATTATAGCTGTCATTTCTCTGGTGGCCGTGTTTGATTTTCACAATGCACAGAATATCCCCAACATGTACAGTCTGCACAGTTGGGTGGGACTGGCTGCGGTTATACTTTATTCAGCACAGGTAAGATTTCACAGGTACATGTACCACCACACGAACACATGAGAGCATGTCCTACACTTTTGCAGCATTCTTTTTGCTGATGACAGTTAGTCTGTTGTCAATGTTTGTCTTTGTTGCATATGTCGGAAAAAAAGTGATGTCTGATCCTTTAAATTCAACAGGCTTTTTGTTAATATACCTTTCAAACAATGGATAGTGTATCGTCACAGTCCTACTAAAACCTTGTAGGTCCAAATTTGCTATTTTTCAGGAAATGGTAAAGCACTGTAGTTTTTAATTGAATACTCTGTTGTCAAAGTGGACAAGCATTTACTTTTATTGGCTAAATATTTGCAAAACCCAGCGACAAACATATTTGGAGGTCAAAAAATAACTTGATATAAATTATTAAACAAATAAATGCAGAAATAGATAAATGAATAAATAAACGCAGCAAAAAATAAATAAATACATGAAAAAATAAAAATAAATCAATGGATTAATACATTCAGAAATGTGTAAATGATTTAATCAATTAATAAGTTAATGCAAAAAGGCGTGAAAAAAATCTGTCAAAAATATAAACTTATCATTTTTGCACTACTACATTTATTTCTGTATTTCTACCTTTATTTTTTTTTACCTTTAATTTATTTCTACCTTTATTTTTTTCTGTGGCCGTATGTTAATAAGGTTGGCGGTTCTTCTCCATGCAGGATAGGTTGTTTGCAAATGAAGTCTCGTCACTGTGTTTGAGTAGCCCAAAGTGCAGACGGATAACAATACATTATACAGTTATTTATTATATAAGTTAAATATCATATAGATAAAACGAAGTGTGCCTTATGTAAACCAAACATTTCAGATTTTATCAATGATTTAAAAAAATACGACATGACATTTTTGGATAACAAAAAAGCATAGAAAATATGTAATAGTTTAAAAGTACTTAAAAATCTTTTCTTTCTTTATCTCTGGCAATGTGATGTAGCACTGTTGTATTGTTTCTCTGGCAATAAAAAAAGTGCAGATGGCGGCCATGAAGTGTTTTCTACTCTACATAGGCATTACACAAACTCAAAATGCCTCTTTTCCATTGTTTATTGGTGCCTAAATTGATCACGCCATGAAACCACAATGCGATTCTGTTCATAAGGGGAAAATACATGTATTGAAAAAACACAGAAATACATGTAGTGTTACAAAAGTGGTACAAAGTTGATACTTTTTACATGATTTTTTTTACTCATTTATGAATTTATTTACTTATTGATTTAATTATTTATACATTTCTGCATGTATTTATCTATTTATTTATTTCTGGTTCAATTAATTTATTTCTGCATTTATGCACGTATTTACTTATTCATAATGTATTTCTGCATGTATTAATTAACTTATTTATACTTAAGTCATTTTTAGTCCTCCATAAACAAATAGGGCGACTAGTAATAATGATTACCGTTTTGGCAAAAAATAAAAATCACGCGATATGGAGATACAAGGTTTCTGATCTCTGGGCAGTCTTGTTTTGATGAGAAAGTAAGTTCTGTCTTTTCCGCCTTAAAAGGGTCAAAAAGACACAGAACTGTGTTCATTGTGTTCTTTGTAATGTTTTACATAGTAACTGTTGTTGTTGTCAGAGCTCTCTCATGTGTGATGTTTTTTTGCTCTTTCATGAATCAGATAGTTATGGGCATCACTGTCTTCCTGATACCTGCGACTCCAGTGTATGTGCGTGCTGCTCTAATGCCTGTTCACATCTATAGCGGTCTGTTCATCTTTACCAGCGTCATCGCCACCGCTCTCATGGGCATCACAGAGAAACTCATATTTGCCCTGTAAGTGGAGCACCAGAGAGCTGGTCAGGCACAACCCGTTGAAAGATAATGTTATCATAGGCTACAGTGTTGCTTAAAAAAGTATGTTGTGTTTTTTGAAACGGTCGTTGCTGCCAGTAACCAGTTTTTTTTTCTCACAGGAAAAATCCTGCTTATAAAGACTCCCCACCAGAAGCCATTTTGGTTAATGTTCTTGGCCTGCTGATTGTGGCTTTTGGTGGTCTGGTACTTTGGATCGCTACTCGGCCCTCCTGGAAAAGGCCAAAAGAACAGGTCACGCAAACCCTGATCGATTCCAGCATGGGTCCAGAGGACATGAAAGTGGGCGCTGCCACAAGATCCGACCCCGAGTCCAGTGTTGAGACTCGCAGACGTAACGGAAAAACAGAAGAATCTGAATAATACAAAACAAGCGAACACAAAATATTTTTTCCAAACAATACTTTTTTATGTAGAATACAGCTCTTATACTACACTAAGTATTTCCATTTAACCAGTGCTGAAATCTTTGTTATTGCAGAAGCCAAATGTATTTTGAGTTTATGAAGGGCATTTCAATCTGTGTCTGTACTGCTGTTTTTAGACCTTGCATTTGATCTAGAAGTTGTTAAATATTTGCACTATATCCAGACTCGACACACTTTGTTAATCGGTGTAAAGAACATCATTACAGCAGTCAAAACCAGTTCATTTGTTTATTTAAAACACATTACACTTAGTTTGTTAGGTTTGCAAATGTGTTTAAGTGTTTTAATTATCATTTGCTGTTAGTAGAAACATTTTCCATTATATAAAACAATCTGTATATTTAGGATTTATGCTTTATTTACAGAATAATGTTTATTTGACGTGATGTTCTTTGTATAAAAGGTCTAAATCATTCCTTACTTTTGCATTTTTTGGGCGTTTCCCTCTTCAATAATGACGCTGTCATTATTTCAATAAAATGTTTTGTACCTTGTCATACTCTTATCTTCTGCTGTTTGTTTGTATGCCCTATAGCTTGAACAAATGTGCCGGTCTTTCCTCCATTTGTCAATAAAACGAAGACGGTAGGTTCAAACAATCAGCTAAAGAAAATTGTGAAAATCTTGTGACCCTAAGGGGGAAAAAAATAGATTTAACAGTAGATTTGTCTCCAAATTCCAACAGAGTTCAAAGACAACAGATATTTGGAAGCATTTTATGCCGACACAAATCTCTGAACTTTGTAGTAAATAGCTCCAGTTGCGACAGCTGATGCATTTCAGCCTAAACTAAAGAATCAATGTATGTTTTTAGCAGTAGTGACTTTCTGTTTATTTCCACTGCCTGAGATTCCCATTTACAGTTACTGAAAGACATCCCAAATAGTCTTTGGCCAGTCCATGCACCGTAGGCATCTTACAACATAATTGCGAGACAAATAAATAAACTGCATTGTAAAATATTTACAAACAAAAGCAAGACAATTCAGTCTTGGTATCCCATGCATCTTTCAAAAATATACAAAATTTTTTAAGTGAGAGGTATCAGGCCCAGAGATAATCCAAGAGTTGACGCTCTGTTATTTCTCGGTCATCAGAGACACATGGCTGTGTAAAAAGTCATCTCCATGTCCATCTGATATTATGTGATGTCTCCATTCAACAGTCACAGCCGTCTCTCAAACCTTCCCGATCAGAGATGCCTGATGCAAAATGGTCCACAGCGGATGCAGAGACGGTCTCAAGAGTAACTCTCGTTCTCATCCCATGAAGTCATCCACTGTTTCTTCTCCAAGGGATCTAACATGACCTTCCCGTCCTTCAAGAGACGCGTCTCCTTACGAATCCTCACCGCGTGATATTTCGGAACGCTGTCTTCATATTTGGAGCGTTTGAAAAATCCACACTGACGGGAAAAGAACAAAAAAGACACATTAAAAACCAAGCGTCACTTTCAAATGAAAAGCGAAAAAATCACGCTGCGTTTATGAGCATTGCGCAAGAGGCGGTGAAGGACAAGACATGCTTGACAGAACAGCACATTTAAAAGCACATCCATCCACTGGCGGCTGACAAAAATACACAACAAAAGTCAGCGCCACGCGGTTTGGAAAGAGCGTGTCTTTCCCGTCCTTTTGTCAAAGCAAAAGATGAGTTAGTGAATAGTTAGGCCACACGTCATGCAGACACGAGCTCTGCTGCAGCGGTCGTGTTTTACCCGGGTGAGGAGAACTAGGCCTCAGTGGACAGTTTGTCTTTATCTGAAGGCTGAGGGTGAATCTCAGCTTTCTGAAATGCGGCGTCATACTCGTCCTTCTTGGCCCGCTTGAAGAAACCGCACTACAGAGGGGGCAAATTCAGGGGTCATTGCAGACAGGTCACGGTAAGGTTTGATCTAAAGACACTGATACACATAAACCAGCGCCAGGAGGTGAAGACACCGGAAGAGTTCAAACCACCATGTTTGTATGCCTAACCAAGGTACCAAGGCAACTCTTTAAGCTTCTAAATGTCACTACATTACACTTCAGATCAAGTTTCAAGAAGCAATAATTTCAAAGCAATTAGAAATAACTTTAAATCTTGGAACTACTAATGTTATATGTTTTGCTATGTTTTTTCACCCAATAGTGTCAAGTTCTTATCAAGATATTTAAATGGATAGAACACCCAAAAATTCTGTCATCTGTCTCAGCCTCGTTTCTTCCAAAGCTGTAAAACTGTTTTGTTCTGCCGAACACAAAGGAAGATATTTAGAAGAATGTCAGTAAACCAAACAAATCTCATCCCCCAATTACGCCATGGTAGGGAAAATGAGTACTAGGAGATCTGTTTGTTTACTGACATTTTTCCAAACATCTTCCTTTGTGTTCATCAGAACAAAACATTTATACAGAGCTGGAACAACCTGAGGGTGAGTAAACGATGACAGAAATATCATTTCTGGGTGAATTGTCCCTTTAACTTCGGACATTAGATCAGAAAGTGTTCAAATTTCCCTTTATTTTAAAAAGTATACTATCTGTTGTTTATTAATGCTAAACCTATTCATCTTGTCAAAAGTTTTGCTGAAACATACTTATGCTAACTTATTTTAGATAAGTATTTTAGATATTTTGTTGCCTTATACAATGACATCAACTCAAAATGTGTCCAAAGGTAAGGAGGCCCTACATATTTTATTGGCTCAATAAAGCATACTGGATGAAAATATCAAGCTATATAAGAGTAACCATCATCGTCTGATTATTCCAGCATTACAACATTACAACAATCAGAACAACAGAAGACAAGAGAAATGTGAAAAATCCTTTTTCCACCGGAAATTTCTCCCCGGCATTTTTCACAGCAATGTTTCTGACTTGTTTAATCTGTTTTAAATTTACCTTCCAGAGTAAGAGAACCAGGAGAGCCAGCATTAAGATTCCAGCTAATACGGCCACAAGAATGATCCACCAAGGAACTCCACCGAACGGAGCCACCGTTGCCTCCGGAAACACGGTCAGTTTCACCTGAGCATGTACAGTAAAAACTCATTAGCGATTGGAAAATACTCTGACAAGGTGAGCACTCAGCAAAACAATATATTGCTATAATAATAATCATATTTTTTGTGTATATGGTGAGACGATTCGCTCACAATCTGATTAAGGTAAGAACTGCCGATGCAAAAGAGCGACCGGCTCCACGCACATCACAATATAACAAATATGTAACATTTTAACTAACTTTTCTGAAAAAAGACGTTGCAAGTATCATTGTTCATAGAATCTGTGTTGTAGTAAGAAAGGTGACGGCGGTACCTGTGTCGCAGGATTCTTCAACACAATGTTGGTGGCAGAAACATCCAGACTGATGGAAGCTTTCACAATAATTTCAATGTAATTGTAGTTTGAATAATCCTGTTTAACAGAGAACATTTTATAACACACTTGGACAAATATCACTTCAAGGAAACAAACTGTACTACTTTATCCTCACTTCAAGAAAAGTTGAATTCCACAGGCGTGACTTCAAAACGATGGCAGCGCTGCTGTCCAAGCCCTGTAGAGGGCATTTGATCTCCACGCATTTGGCATCTCCTTTGCATGACTATATAATAAAGACGACAAGTTCACAACAGAATTCGTTTTGGTCATGTTGTTTCTAAAAATTCAAATTCACTGCAAATGCAAATGCAATGGACTTAATGTCATTACCAGCGTCTTATGCTTGCGTTTGTCAGCGAAAAGAGATATTTTACTCCCTTCCGACGCTTTCCTCCCCTCAAGCTCTCGCTTTCTTCTGGTTGATGTGGACTCCTGAAAGTACGGCATACATTTGCGACCTCATTTTGTTATAGTTTCATTTGAATTAGCAAAAACCGCTCTGGAATCACAGGTTACCTCGCTGAGTCCGAGAGGGTTTATCTCTTTCTCAGGTGAACAGGTGACTAACTGCAGGCCTCTGGTGTTGATCTTCATCAGATACAGAACCCATTTCCCCAAAGAGCTGTCTCTGGGCCACTGGATGTTCAGAGACGCCGTTCCAAAGGACTTCAGCGGCTTACCTAAATTTATCACCTGCAAACCAGAAATCATCTCATTCAAGCTTTTATAAATCATTGAATATCGTAGAGATTTCTCGGGTATATTTCAGCATTTACTCTGAATTCATATTCAATCGCGCTGCCAATGTCCTGCTCTGACTTCATGGCACTCTCTCCTCTGATTTGGCCTCCGAAATTGACCTGAGATGGTCTGGCCAACCTGAATAGCAACAAGAAGACACAAACCACAATCAGACATAAATATTTCTGACTGATATGCATGTTACACTAGTAATATTTTTTTAATTTTTTTAATTTCCTATCATTAAAAGGCATGGAACAGATTCATACTGAAGGTCAGGAAACCTTAAGTTTAAGGCCCGCCCAAGAGGCCATTTTGACTGACAGGTCAAGCAACCAATCACGTTTCCAATAATCCCCGCTACATGTTTATGGTTGTGGAAATGTCCCTGCGATAACGTTTATGGGTTCATGAGGGCTGTTCAATTCTGAGATTCCAAGAATCGATTTCTAGATGCTCTTTTCGATTCCTGCTCAGTTCCCTTTTTTACTACAGATTTTTTTTATTATTAAAAAAATGACACATTTTTAATGCGATACATTTCTAAGCTGTCAAATTTTGCATATAGTGATTGTTTATTGTTTCTATAACAAAAACCTTAACCAAATATGTCGATCTTGTCCTGCAGTTCCAATGTATCAATAATAAAATCATAATCTAATTTACAAGCTGTTTCCAACAATAAAGCACAGGTCAAATGACTATTTAAAAAGTTTCAGCAGTGTACACAAAATTACTGGAGGAACATGGATAGACAAATCGATAATCAGTAAATTGTATTAAAAATATGTAAGCAATATTAATATTAAATGCAAGTAGTGCAGACAGGTGTTGAAAAAGTTCTGTCCGGCTTTAACAGCTTTAAACAGACGTCTAAGTAAATATGTTGTGAGACTGAGCTTAATATACAGTTAATTCTCTTCACGCACATACTGAGCTCATCGGTAGAGAGTAAGAGAAGACCGTCTACAGTCCGTCTGAAAAGCAAACGTACTTATATGATTTGTTAAATGTGTGTTATTATATCTGCATTGTGTGTGCAAACAAAGCTTTTGCTTTTATGGATGCAGAATATTTTATGTCATTCCTCAAACTAATGTGAATTAGTTTCCCAATGACATCAGCTAAGGGGCGGAGCTGGTGCTCATAAAGGCTCTTAAAGAGGAGTCCATACCTTTAATGGAATCCATTCCACTCTCGTTTCTCTAAGCTTTGGAATCGAGGAATCGATTAACTGACAACGAAATTAATTTGAGAGATTTTTTTCATAGATCAGATGGCTTTGTGTTGTTTCCAGGTGTGTTGTTTAAGAATCGGTGAGGCCGACTTGACTCAAAACCACTAGCCAGCAACCTTTAGCCAAAAAACGTAACTGCTAATTCTACACCTTCAGCTGACTTTTTATAGAAGGCAATGGAAGTTGTGAGCATATTTGAGGTGTTACAGACCCTTCTATCTCCCTTCTACAGCATGTCTGCTTGACTTTTGGAGCAGGTTTTGACAGAATGCGCGATGTGAGGACGTCACATGGTGCGTCTTCTTTGGCCAAATTATAGAGACAAATTTTGCGGAGTTTGTTTACGCATGCGTTAAATTCTGCGGGGACTGTTTAATAATCTTGTCTCTCTTTAGAGTTACAGATGAAATGCAATCTCAATATAAGATTAAAGAATAATTAAATTCTTCTAAGATCCATTAGAAGTCTGCGGCTTTCTCCTGAGCCATTACGATTATCATCTGAGGTCATATAAAGCATTTTTCAGAAGATTAAATAGCAAAAAGTGCCTACCCTTGCACAGACAGCAGAAGTTCAATCACAACTCTGGCTTTCGCCTTCACTTTGCTCATCCCCTCCTGTGAACTCGTCCTGCGTGAGAACAGTCATTCCAACACACATTTGGCACCCAGTTACTTTCCACCACTTCCAAAAACAAAGGAGCTTAAAAGGTTCTTCACAGCGATGCCAAAGAATAACCATTTTTACTTCTCTAAAGAACCATCTCTTTTTTACCTCTTTAAAATACTAAGAACCTTTTTTCTCTACAAAGAACCTTTTGTGAAACAGAGAGGTTCTTCGGACATTACAGGTTCTTTGTGAAACCATTTATACAAAATGTTTCTTCTGTGACATCGTGAAGCACCTCTATTTTTAATAAACAAAACATTAGTGTAAGCTTAAATCGAACCGTGATTTATATCATATCGTCATGTGACATCAGACTTACGTTTCCAGCTGAAGGTCGATCTCAACCTCTTTGGTGTCGAGGGATATCTTGCCGGTGCTCAGTATGATGTAGAACGTTACCTAGAAAAACATTTACACATGAACAGAAATATAGACAAAACACACATTTATGGTATGTTTGGGTCCTTGACTGACCTCTGAATCTCGTTTGAATGGGTTTCCCAGCTCACAGTCTGCTAGAGACCCGTTCTGATTGGCCACACAGATCACATGCTTATCCTATAGAAAAACAGGCATAGCAGCACATCACAGTCTGCAGAATGAGGATACCACCTGTCATTTCATCAAAAGGCATGTTTCTGTATGACAGGGGTCTTCAACGTTTTTCAGGGCATGGAGACCTGAGATGAGAGATGTTTGGAGCAGGGACCCCCTTATACTAAATGTGTAAACGGAGCTATTTAAATATTGTGACAGCAATGTTATGTTAAGACATTACAGTAGCACTGTTATTTTATTGTTGCACTTAGGCTTAATACTTTACTGTGTATTATTTTTTAATTTAAGTTCTAGTTTAAAGGTTGCCTGTTAGTCAACAGTAATTAGCGGACCCCTTGCAGTTCCCCTGCGGATCCCCGGTTGAAGACCCTTGCTTTATGAAAAACAGAAGGTTTGCGTAATTCACTCACTGTAGTTCGAAGAGATCGGAATCCAGAATACGACAGAGATTCGTCAAAGTGCGCCAGCAGTTTGGCTTCATGAGCGTCATCCCCATTCCTGTTCTTCACTTTGACCTCCAGAGCGATGTCCTTCTGATCGCTTAAAGAGATCACCGGAACGCCGTTCTCTCTGAGTGACCAATCAAACATTTCTCATCATCACACTTTTAATCAACACGAAAACCAGTTGATGCATCATACAGGGTGCGTTTGCTGTTGATTTACGGCTACACACAGCGGTAGTGGAGGGAACACATCCTGGTTGGTCTCTCTGTAGCAGAATCTGTACTGCAGGTGTAAGTTACTCTGACAGATGTTATCGGTGCCGCAGCCCTCCTTCAAGAAGTTCACCTGGACCACAAATCAAATCTTTCCTTTAAATGTGTTTGTGTAATGAACCAGCCCAATGCTTCCTTAACATACATCATTATTAAACACTACGCATTTTGTCAATAGAGTTCAAAACGGTACGCACCTCAGTTATGGTCTTATTGGACACGGTGGAGTCCAGTATCGGCACTAGTTGGGGCAGGGAGCTATGTCTTTTCCCTCTCTTGGCACTTTGAATGGCTACCAAGACCTCGATAGGAACTGCTCTCAGCTTATCTCTGATGGCTTCCTGAAACCATCACATACAGATCCCACTCATCAGTCAAAATATACCTTGCTAATAATAGCTCAGAGAAAGTCTCTTAAACATAACTCAACTCAACTCAACTTTATTTATATAGCGCTTTTTACAATTTTCATTGTTACAAAGCAGCTGTACATGAGACACATTTAATACAAGTAAAAAACTAAAGGCATATACCTGTAAAAACAAGACAAAGGTGAAAACAACAAAGACAGACATACAAATGCTCCACACACACAATATGCAAACATACATACACACACACATTGACATAGACGCACACACACACAGTGAAAGCACACATTGGCGATAAAGGAGAAAGAACCACAGGTCAAATATTAAACGGACTATAAATTCTTATATGCAATATTAATTATGTCTAATTTCTGAATTCTAAAGCAGCCCCCCCGCTTTATTACATAACATAAAAGAAAACCACATTTAAAGGGTAGTTAAAGTCACTATAAAATTAAAATGTCATGATAATTCACTCACCCACATGTCATAGAAGTCGTCCGTGTGTTTATTTCTTATGTCGAAAAACAAATTGGGCTCAAGTGGAAAGCTTTCCTGGGTTCTTATCTATATAGTGGACTTCAACGGGGGGCTGTTGGTTAAGGTCCTAACTTCCTCTTTCATCGCAGCTTCATAAGGCTCTACACCACACCGGGCGATGAATAAGGGTGTTGTCGAGCGAAACGATAAGTCATTTTCCAAGAAAACCAAAAAATATGCTTTTTACTCTTATGGATTGCAGTGCCTCTGGATGCACATACCACGACTTCCTTACTACGCAATCACGTGGGAAAGGTCACGTGTGACCTAGATTGCAAAAGATTTAAACGTCCCTGACATGTACATGAACTGACCATTTTAAACAATATCAATGTCATTCAACATCCAAGAACTGTTGAACGATCAACTTTCTCCACACTCGTAAACACTGGGTCGGTACTTGCCACTTACATGCATGAGCTTTCCAACGTGATAACAGTGTACGTGAAGTCGTGCACGAGCTACATGGAGGCACTCTGTGGGAGAGCGAGGCATATAGACCAGTGGTTCTCAAACAGGGGGCCCCAAGAGAAATCTTGCCAAGAGGCACAGATTTTGTGGCACTTTATGAAATATAGAAATTATAATAGATTTTATGCAACCAAACATCAGAAAAATAAGACCACCAACCAAAAGAATTGACATTTAAGCATTGTATCGCTGAGTTCGTTATTGGTTTAATTAAAATTCTAAAATTATTTGGTTGGGGGGCACAAAGCAAACCACTCACAAAAGGGGCCTTGCAACGAAAAAGTTTGAGAGGCTGGTGTCATGTAGAGCCTTATCGAAGCTGCAATGAAACGGAAATTTGGACCTTAGCCAACAGTTAAACCCCATTATGTAGAAAAGAACCCTGGAAAGCTTTCCTCATAAGCCTCAGTTTGTTTCCCACAGAACGGCCGGATGGCTTGTATGACATGTGGGTGAGTGAATTATCATGACATTTGTATTATACAGCGAACTACTCCTTTAAAGACGCAAACAAGCCTTATTTACTTGTAGTCTGAGTTTGGTCTTGTAACAAGCTTTCTTGTTCTGTCCCCGTAGCTCCAAAGTGCCAGATGACTGGAAGTCCTGATCCATGTCGCTCTTCTCCAGAAACACAACTCTAGATGGGAGTCCCAGCTTTCTGCGGTACCACTCTGCCTCGAATGCATAGGCAATGGCTGAAAGACAAATAAATACGTAGAATTTGTGAGCTTTTAGTGCACAGCAAACATTAAAACTGTGTTTTGTTGACCAGGAGGTCGGGGCGCGCTCTGGGGTCTCAACTTCCAAGGGGACCTCAAGATGGTTTAAAGTGATTTAAAATAAGCTAATCAAGCATTACAATAAGCTAAAACAACTAACAATAACATTTGTGGATTTTAGACTTTCTTTCCTACACAAAAGCGTTGGTTAGCTTTTATTGGAGCGATACAGGACGGCCTCTCCATCACTAGAATAACTTTAAAGAGATTTTAAACAGACTTACTGAGTTTGGGGTTATAGGTGGGGAGGTTTGCTTTGTATGAGAAACAAGCTTCCACAGTCAAGCTGTTTAAAAATACAACATGATGAAAATGAATGTTCATGATGTTCAAAGTTGACAGCACATGATTAAAAAAATGTCTAAGCTCCAAATACCAAATACTGTTGCCGCATGTTTTCTGCATCAAGTCGATTTCTTTCGGTGTGACCTTGACGTCCGTCTTGATGCTAATGACCGGTTTGGACCTGCAGACGACAGGGATGTTACTACACATCAGATAAAATCACCTTGACACGAGAAATGAACGTTCATTACCTGTATATGAAAACAGCATCAGAGAGAGAGCCCACAGCAAGATCAGGATAATAGTTTTGATCAAGGTCCATATTTCCAGCCAGAGAATAGCCAAACATCTTAATGTTGTGCTGTCTGCCCTCCAGTATCTGCAAAGGGGTAAGTATCTATGAAGTACAACTGTATCATATCTGTGACTATTATTAAACACTGTTCATTTACTTGACCACAGAAATAGACGATAGGAGAAAGTTATTTAATAAGAATGTCAAAGCAAAGACTAGAATTTAGTCACTCTTTTCAATGTATGTGTGTTATGCTATGAACCAAATGGAATTGATCAAACATTTTAGAAGTATTTCTTCGCCAGTGTTTGAACCTGCATATGGAAAACCTTTTAGACGGTACGATTTCAGTCTGTTCGAAAATAGATTTGATAAAGCCCTTTACAGCTTTCAGCTCAACCCGAATGATTTCCACTGATAATATCCGTTTAACAGAACCGACAGATAGAAAGAGAGAGCATCTAACCTGAGCTGGTTTAGTATTGATGCCGTCAGCAGATCCGTGATAGATGAACACACTACCAAACCCTGAGTCTGCATATGGAGCACCTACAGCAATATCTGACGGACGGAAGAAAAAACAAAAATCACATTGATATTTATTATATCACAGGAGATTTAAGGTCATATTCCACCCAAAAATGATAGTTCTGTCATCATTTACTATCATTTAGATAGCCTCTTGTCATTTCAAACATGTATGACTTCTTTTCTTACGCAGAACACAAAAGGAGATAGTTGGTCTCCGGACAGCCCTGGACCCCATTCACTTCTGTTGTAGGTACACAAAACCAACACAAGTGAAGGGGTCCCAGTTAACAACATCCTTCAAAATATCTTCTTTTGTGTTCTGGGGAAGAAAGAACGTCACACAGGTTAGAAATGACATGCGGATGTGTAAATGATGTCAGAATTTCTATTTTTGGAGTGAACTATCACTTAAGATTTTAGACTACATAATACGTCGCCTTGGATGTGTCTATCCGACATTTTTGTCAAAATTGAACTATTCACATATTTTATTCTGTGACACTTATTTACATTTTGTTACTATTTAAAAAACAAAAAAAGTTTCATCTACTGTACAATATCAAACGTAAGGCAAAAACTTTAAAGCCCATATCTCAAAATTGCTCAGTATGAAGATAGAACCGTTCCAAGGCGATGAATAATCAAAAACAGATTCTATGCAATCAACCTTCAAAGGAATCCAGATTAATGTCTCCAATGTTTTCTACAGTCAGTCCAAACATGGAGTCTTTAGTTCCGTTCAGCCGTGTAGCACTGACGTCCTTCCACTTGCCAGCCTTATTGATGTAAACATACACAGCCCCGCCCACTTCCTCATCTTTCTGGAAGAACTGCGGAGCACCGACCACAACATCCTGCCATCTGTAAGGACAATCCACACAATCAAGCTGCCCGCTCTCAATGTAGGAAACGTACCCTCGCATAATAAACATCGCTCATTTTCCATATAAAGAATCAAGAGCTGACTCACCCGTCTCCATTCAGGTCCACCACGGCGACATCATATCCAAATGAGGATGCAAGACCTGGTCCTTCCAGAATGTGTTCAGGTGTGAGCATGGTGGACATTTCACCTCCCTTCTGCAGAAACACCACGGCTCCGCTGTGATTGGCTCTCGGCGCTCCTGACACAACGGTGAGCTTTCCTTTCTCTGTGATGCTGTGACCGGAATCCAGAGAGAATCCTGCGTACATAGAGATATCAGAGTTTAAAGCAGACTGGGTGCTTTAAAATGAACTAATTGTTCATGAAAGGAAATGACTCAAATATGCCGCTGAGTAACACAGACAAACAAGCACTGGAAATACAACACCTAACGAAAGTACAGAAATGCAAAACCAAAGTGTTTTTATATTATGGTTCTGTCGTGTCCACCATGGGCTTAGTTTTTAAAATATGTCATAAAAAGCTCAAATATCCGATTATTTTTCAACAAGAACATAATCTGACAGACCATTCGGCACCTAAAAAAACTAAATACATTACGTTGTGTGTTGTTTATTCATATTAATAATAAATATACCGCTTTTTTGCACACAGGAACCAAAGGCGGGTTTTCACAATGTAGAGGAAATCGGGTTTTCATCAAGACCCTCTACCCACCCATACTCAGAGTAATTCACAGAATAATGTAAACATGGACTCACCCAAGTAACTGTTGGCTGGTACTGGCACTAGGTTCGGATCAAAGCGGTTTTCAGTCCCGACCTCAAAGGGACCATCATCAAAATAGCCCATTTCTACCAGAGTGTTGTTCTTCTGCTCAACACGTACTGTACCTGCAGATAAACAGATGAGACAGAGATGCTCTTAGTGCCGAACCCCACCGGCACAATTGATGTATGATGTATTTGAGTGATGGTTTTGTGACCATCCATTGAATATTTATAAGGAGCCAGTGTGGGAACTACAGTGGGAGATGCTGCACTGCTCTTCCTCACCAACAGGGGTCACGGTGTACTTAGGCTCATTAAAACAAAAATCAGAATGCTATCTATGAGGTCAGATATTGTCAAAGCGGTGACTTTCAGATGCGTATTGAACATAAATCTGGCAGCTTTGGTTGGAAGTTTCCCAGTGTTCTTACAGTTCAACTGCATTAGCATCACAAAGGCCGAGTTTGCTTTCCAGAGAAGGCATAACTAAACAAATAACTAAATGCTGTGTTCTGCACAGTTTCTGCTTAAGCCGCTGTGGTGTTTATTCACATTGTTTAAAGATGATTATGCAGGTGATCCGATGCATTTTAAATAACTGCAAAAAAAGCAAATCCACAAATGTCAATCCAATTTAGAGAACATGTTGTCAATCCTCAAAAAGTGACTGGACAAGCAGAAGCCCCAAAATTTTGATCTTCTCAGAGCACTAATAAGGCAAGAAAGGTTCGCCATCAGTCAGCAGATTCTTATATCCATTTTGCCAGAGCGAATTACAGAGGTTATAAAAACAAGGCTCAACACTGTAAATATTGATTCTTTGCAGATTTTATGGTTTTACCAATAAACGCCTTTAAAGATATGCCAACTTGAAGTGATACTTCACCCAAAAATGAAAATTCTGTCATCATTTGCTCACCTTAGAGTTTTTCCAAATCTTTATACATGTCTTTGTTTTGATAAACACGGAAAAAAGATATTTGGAAGAATGCTTATAACCCGACGGATTTTGCCCCCGATTGACTCCCATAGTAGCAAAAATTACTTTATAATTTTTTTGGTTCTGTTGAACACAAAAGAAGATATTTTGAAGAATGGAGCTGGGGCAACTACCGTTGTATTTTCCTACTATGGTAGTCAATGGGGGCAAAATCTGTCTGGTTGATGACAGAATTTTCATTCTAGGGTGAAGTTTCACATTAAGATATCCGGTATACCCTAGAAACAAGTGGGAAAATCATCTAAAAACACAGAAGCCGCAAACTTTGCAAAACACAAAATTTATGTCGCTGCCAATACTTTTGGCCACATCTATATACCTGAAATTCAATTTAAGTCACTTTAAGTGGAAAAAAGCATCTGTAAATGTAGACCATTATGCAAAGAAAACAACCTTTATTTCCTAATATGTACAGTAAATGATTAATATATTACAAGAAATTATACAGAACAATTTTTGCGTATATAAAGATATTAAATAATACATAAGGAATTGCAGTTTTAAATTCTAAAAAAATATGTAACAATATAATTACTTATATATCATAATATATGTTTTACTCGTCAATCAGACATGTTACATTCATGTCACATTTATGTAGATAAGTGAACAGTCTATGCTTTTGTCATATTCAATATTTTGTGCCCGGCCCGCACACCCAAGCAACATTGAAACTCCTTCACAAAACATAAGTGTGTGTATTTGTGTATGTATGTTTATACCATGCGCTGAAACATGTCAAATACAAACATACAAAACATGTTAAATAATTTCGAATACATTATCCTGTTCCATTCTACCTTTCCAGTTGTAGGCACCCGGTGCTCCAAAGATAACATAGTGGTAATCTTTGGTGAAGGCGGCAGCCACGCCCTGCTGACAGGACCCGAAGCGTTCATGCCCCCTGGGGCGTCCTTCACAGAATTTCCAGTTTCCTCCATCCTCATCTGATTGGCTGTCGATGCTCAGGTCCTGACTGAGCATGTAACAGCGTCCAGTGATGTCGCGTGCCTCCTGGGCTGTGTTTGCAAACAACAAGCGCTGGTAACGATGGGCACATGTCTGAGAGAAAAAGGAATTCATGTAATAGAGTTACAGATGAACTGAGTATACAAGCAACATCAGTATACATGAAGATGTATACAGGATGAAAGAAATGTAAAGTTCAGGGGTGATAACACTCTTAACGGAAGTCAATTTATGGGCCGTTAACATTAATCGATGTTCCTGACGTACCACAATCTTGCCTCCAGGTCCCTGACTCT
Organism: Triplophysa tibetana; assembly: GCA_008369825.1. Taxonomy (NCBI): domain Eukaryota; kingdom Metazoa; phylum Chordata; class Actinopteri; order Cypriniformes; family Nemacheilidae; genus Triplophysa; species Triplophysa tibetana. Next base: position 22,974,706 of record CM017902.1, read on the forward strand.
GAACTGTTACACCCATCCACTGGTTCTCCTTATTCTCCAAACCATCCTCCACTGTGAAAAAAGACAAACAGCGATACTAAATGCAAATAGTACAATGTAACTATATCTGTTTCAATTGTACATATAAATCAAATAAGGAAAAGAACAGGTATGTTTATAAGGTTCATGGCTATTGGAAAAAATCCATGCTTGATTTTTAAGAACATTTGTAAGAGCTTCCCAATATAAAATCTGGACTTACGAATAGATCTACTAGGTAAACATTTACTTGTTTGAATTGGATATGTTGCATACTACTATTATTTCATTCTGAACAACAGATTTTAAAAGCTGCAATCACATTTTCTGAATGTGAAACATAAACTCACCATCATTGTCAAAGTCCACCCGTCTACAATCATTGGGGTGTGATGTTATGTCACAGCTATACAGCCCACCGGTGATGTTTGCATTCTGATTGGATAAAGCCCTGGCCTTGGGAGCACCAATCAACAATCTATAAAAAAAATCATTACATTAAATTTGTATTCATGTACTAAATACAAAAATAACAAATATAATTCTATAGTTTTTACTTTAGTTATAATATTTGAATCTTTTATAATATTTAAAATAGTTAAAAATAGGATCAGTATTCATTATTTTAAAGAACAAAATCAAGCATATTAAAATAATTTCTAATTTATGGAGTAAATTCTTGGAAAATCATAGTGAGCTATATATTTTGTGCTTATAAACGTCATCTATACAAATGTCATCTGTACACATGTACACATGAAATATTTCAAAAGTACAAAAACTGAGCTCTCACCAGCGCGTCTCATGACGTACCGGAAGAAAGTATCAAGTATAACATTGTAAACGTAACAACATTCATATGAAATATAATGGATGCAGTGGTCCCTGTAGGCAGTAGACAGCAGAACCCACCGTAGGTTTTTAAAAACACGGCCACAGACTGATGGAAAGAACAAAAAGAGAAAATGTCCTTGTAAAAATATCAGGCTATTGTAAATATTACTGGTGCTGTTTGATGAAGAGGATTTGACAGATTTTGTCATCACTGTGTGTCTTCCTGCATTTGCCAGCTGCACCTAACCAATAAATTATTTACATACGCACAGCTGTCAACACAACAGAACTGACCTATACACACATCACATTTCCAGTCACAATTCCCACCTACATTACTAGAAATAGAACATGTAAAGGCCGTTCACTCACACCAAACACCAAGTGAATCTTCAAACGGACGGTCTATTCGCACCAACAGCAAAACAAATATTTGAAAGGAGAAACGAAAAACAAACCTTTCAATTTACAAGCCATCAAGCTCTCACAGACAGGGCAGGGCAAACTCGAAATGCTTTAAATATGTGACACTGGACAACAAAACCTTCCAAAAGGCTTATTGGGCAATTGAGATTTTGACATAATCTGAAAGCTGAATAAATAAGATTTCTATTGATGTATGAGTTGTTAGAATCTGAGAGTGCAAAAAAATATAAATATTGAGAAAATTGCCTTCAAAGTTGTTAAGCAGAGGCACTGTGGCAGGCCGTCCACTCACAAAAATAAAGTTTTTATATATTTAAGGTAGGAAATTAACAAAATATCTTCATGGAACATCATCTTAACTTAATATCCTAATTATTTTGGCATAAAAGAAAAATCAATCATTTTGTCCCCATGCAATGTTTTTGTCTTTTACTAAAAATGTTCCCGTGCTACTTAAGTCTGGTTTTGTGATCCAGGGTCACATATAAATATTCTCTTCTGAGTCTGGCTCTTACTTGCAATCGAAGTAACTCAATGTAAGAATAACAGATAAAAGATTGTGTTTTACTGTACCGCATCATGTTTAAAGTGATAGTTCAGCCAAACATTCTGTCATTGTAAACGGCTTAATTTCTTCCACAGACAACAGAAGAAGATAATTTGATTTAATTTGAAGAAAGTTGATAACTGAACGTTCACTTCGATCGTATTGACACAAAACCAATGGAAGTGAATGGGGGGCAGCTACCAACATTCTTTAAAATTTCTTCTTTTGTGTTTTGTCGAAGTAAGAAAGTCATACAAGTTCGAAATGACAAGAGGGTGAGTAAATGATGACAGAAATGTTAACACTTTAAAGCATTCATTTCATCTGGCGTGGCTAAATAGCTCCAAAGAAATGTGTTGTTTATATTCCAAATCCTGTTGGCCGTAACACATGGTCACACCTGAAACCAAATATTTTTTGTGAAAGTAAAAGCACATTTCCAAAACTGCATTTGTCGTGCTTCTGAAGAACATGAGGGAATCTTTACAACCCATCCCATTTTCCACAGTTCATTCCAGACACGCCTTTCCCAAGAGAAGAGATTCCTTCATTGCCTACTACTAACATCCACTGTATCTGCTTCGATTGGTCTATTTCAATTTACAAGACAGATTCAAAAAGCATGACAGTGAGACAAACTGAAGTTCACACACAGCAGTTCACAACAGGCGGCATTGAGCAGCTGTTATTCCGATGAAACATTTCCAGAACGCTTTCTTGTTTGGCAGTCCGCATGAATTAACTGTTCTGAGCACTTCGGTAAATGAAAAACTGAAAGGCCTCAGTCTGCCAGACTTACATGCAACACAGGGAACGTATTGTGAGACAAATTAAATAAAAAAAGATCAGAGTCACATTTTTTTCCAGGCCCTGAATGTGTGATTCTCTGCGTGGGGTTTCTGACTGAGCTGCAGTTTTAAAGACAAAATGACTGATAAATGTCCTCAGAAGCCACAAGATTTAAGGACATCCTCAAAAAGCTAAATATGGAAGTCCATATGTGACCCTGGACAACGAAACCAGTCTTAAGTAGCATGGGAACATTTTTAAGTAATCGGCAAAAATACAGGGTATGGGTACAAAATACACATTTTTCTTTTATGCCAAAAACAAAAACGTAAATGTATCAAAAAATTATTTTTGTGAGTGGATGGCCTGCTACAGTGCCTCTGATAAACAACTTCAAAGGCGATTTTCTCAATATTTAGCTTTTATTGCAAATAGTTTTTGAATAGTTTTTGTAAATAGTTGTTTTTCCGTCAGATATTGTCCTTTCCTAACAAACCATATATCAATAGAAAGCTTATTTATTAAGCTTTCAGATGATCAAAAAATCGAAATTTCGATAAATTGACTCATAAGACAAGTTTTGTCCTCCAGGGTCACATATAGACTCAATAGCGTCTTCATAGGCTGTAAAAAAAAAACACTAAAGTTAAACAGCTACGTTTTAAGTTCAATCAAATTAGTTTTATGAGTCAATTCAACTTCAAATATTCTACTTGTTTTAAAAATAGATTTTTTAAGTCAGTCCAATATAATCAAGTTCAATTGACTCATAATGCTAATTGATTTAACCTTAAAATTAAAGGCAGCTGAAACTGGTGAAATGTGTATGCATTTATGTTAAAAAGAGTCTGTTTTGTTTGTATTATGAGTAGGGGTCACGTTAACCAAAAAATCTGAATATCCTATCATTTATCCATCATTTATCCATCGGCTATCCATCATTTGGACGGATAACAATAAGGGTTGTTTGTAACTCCCCGTTTTATCATTTCCCTTCATTAGAGCCTGATGGTAGGCTAACCCTGCCCTGAACAAGATCGCGAAGGGACGTGTGTTTCCCGTTCATAAGTTTATTAAAATGTTCGTTTTCGAAAACGCGCATGGTCAGCGGAGTGTATACCTAATTTTTCCGTGAGAAAAGCGACTAGCGTCTTTTTGGATAAACCTTAACTTTCAGTGAGTGGATAAATGTCTCTCTGACGGACCATAAAAAAGTCTTGTGCAACCTCTGATCATGAGTACACTGAATGTGAGTACACGAAAAGCTCAACATTTTAACATATAATTCATCTGTTATGTGGTTAATTCTACAGTTTAGGCCATTTGTCTCTGTATCACTATGAAACATTATCGTACGTATATAAATATTTGGACCTCAACTCATTCCAACAAAAAACATATGAGGTGAACAGTAAAGTTTGGAAAGCACTAGAATGACAGCAGCCTTCAGTACTAGTTAGTAACAGGGAATTCAACAACACATGCCCGATAGACACTGTTGGGTTTGTCAAACAATAAACTCACATTCCTACATGGGACAGATCAACCGTTAAAGTATTGAGAGTTTTATCATGATTTCATAATCATCTTTGCACCCAGTGCCCCTTCAACGATGAGTCAATTCAGATCAGCACAAAGGCAGCGGTGGGAAAACAGAAGACCTCCAATGGGTCACATTCTCCGTCATAGACATGAATGAGATGTTTCATTGTGAGCATGAGATAATAGGCACAATCAATCATGTACATATTAAGCCCTACTGCTCAGGATCTAAACCCATCCATGATGATTCATGGTCCCAACTCAAATTTAAGCAAAGTTGCCAAAATCCAGTTACTTCTGTTATTGTAAGTGCTATAAAACTAATAGCGCACAGATTCCACTTCAGCCTTGAGTCATTAATGGACTGAGGGACTAATGCAAGACAAATCATTAAAATTGAATGTGGAGAATGTGAGCAGTCACCCTGACACACCCGGTTAAGGAAGGACAAAAGATCTCATAAGAGAAATAATAGGAAAACAGCATTTTACTTTCAGAAGTCAAAGAATGTTGCCCTGCCTTCTTTTCAGGCATAAAGGGAATATTATTCAGCTCAAGTAGTTGAGGTTGATTTAACCGAAGCTTCTCGTTTTTTACAGTATGAGGGGTTATTTAGTCACCACCAGATTTAAAGGGGTCATATGGCGCGAATACGTGTTTATACAGTTTCAGTCTTTGGTCAGTTATAAGTTGCCCGTGCATGTATTAGACACGTAAAATTGAAAAAATGAAAGCGTCGCAACTTAAGATGCATTCTATCTAAAAGCGAATGCTCACCCAGACCTGCTTTAAAGGACTCATGTAACCACACTCCCACAATTCTATGTCAGTTTGTGGTATAAATTGACTTAGACAACCGAAATGTATACGCAAGTGAGGTGGGCACCTGTCAGTACAATTGAAGAGAAACCTGCTGTTCCAAATATGGTAAGAGGCGTTGCATTACCGTCACATGCTTGCAGTATTTGACCAATCACTACGCACTGGTTAACTGGCCAATCATAGCACACCTCGCTTTTCAGAGCCATGAGCTTCCTAGAAAATCTTATCCTTACAAACAATGCAAATTTCCAAAAGTGCATTTAGACACAGGTTTGGTTTTATAGAAAAGGGTGAGTAGGGACTAATTTCGCGCTCGTGATGATGGGCAATTCCCTTGATGACTACTACAGCCACAACTTAGTCATCCAGAACCAAAATAATATTGGACAGACCTAAATATCTATCCTCACTAGTTCTTTCCTCTTTTCAATAACCAGCCTGGCAAATTATTTCTGATGAATCACACAGTTTAGAGTAATTATTCTCTCTGTAGATGCAGCAGTGCTATTTCAATATGCCAGAGGAGAAGGTTTTATTTTCTCCACTCTTATACACATATACATCTTTAGTGTAGTTTTGGTTCCATCCCACCGTTACACACTAGGAGACTGCTGATTTAGTTTAATCCATAAATATGAACAACTTGTGTTTAACAAAACATATGCACAGTAACATATTTTAACAAATATTCTATCTGCACGTTTTGGTATTATTGCAAATTGTTCTGGTATATTCCAATTTTAGTCTCCCAGTCCTGAAAACAATATTTTAAATAATAATATATACCTAAACAAAATATACTTTGATTGAATAATTTACAATTTCTGACAATCCATTGACATCAATTTACATTGCATTGAGAAAAACTTGCAATAATACCATGCATCTCAATACCATATACAGTATTCTACCGTTTATACATTATTATTTTGATTAAAAAAATGATGATGTATATATATAAACTTGCTTTGCAATAATAAAAATTGTGAAAAGGGCTTTAAATAAAAAATGAATTGAATTGACTTAATTTCAAATCCATTTTTGATTTGGATGAACAGACTTAAGCTGTGATTATAAATAATATTATTATAGTGCTGAAAAGTGAACTGAAAAGTGGTCATTGTGGGCACATTGTTTTTCATTATACCCACAGCTGTTTCATAGCAGCTGGCTTCAATCTATCACTTGCACACTGTAAAATCTCTCCAAATTTGACCCTTTATTCCTTCAAAACCTGCCTCTAAACAGTTTACAATGACCGTGAGTCATCGGAGTGATTCACCTGTTTTGGTGTGCTGCGTCATCACAGAATGGGAAAAATGACTAGACCCAGCTGTCAGCTCTCCTCACTCCACTCATGCAGAAGTTGCCCTCTTTTCATCAGAAAATACACCAGTGGCATAAGCTTTCACTAATACACGGTGTGTTACACAGGACAAAACCATCCGTGCCAAAGCTGGAACAGCTGTTTGGAGCTTCTAAGTAGCTCACAACTTGACACAATCTGTGCAAATGTGTTACGAGTGATGTTTTATCTCCACTACTGCAGCCACTACAGTTTAGCTTTGCTAATATATCCTAAAAAATTAATTGAATTCTTGGCTTGGTTATACCATGGGTTATGTCGTTTTGTGTGTTTTGGGTTGTGTCGGAACTGGAAAGATGATGATGAATGTGTTAGGTTGATTAGCTTTAGGTTGTGTTGAGTTGCGAAGTGGGTGTTGGGTTATATTGTGTTACAATACATGTTGTCTAGAGATTGAAACCAGTTGGGTTATGTTGGGTATGATGCATTTGTTTGAGGTTTTGTCTAACCCAAACAGAAACTCAAACAAAGGCATCAAACCCCAACATTACCCGTGCGTTGGGGAAATTTGATGTATCTGTTTGGGGTTGTGTTGGGTTATGATGTGTGTTTTGAGTAATCTGGGGTATGACGCCTAGTTTGAGGTTTTGTTTGGTTTGGCGGTTGAGTTGGGCAATGCTGGCGAATGATGCATTTGTTTTTGGCTGTGTTGGGTTATGTGTGTTTTAGGTTATGTTGAGGCGTGATGCATTTGATTTTGGCCGTGGTAAGTTATGAAGTGTGTGTTGAGTCATGTTGGGAATGATGCATCTGTTGGAGGTTATATTGGGTTTGATGGGTGTGTTGGGCAAAGTCGGCGTATAATGAATTTCTTTGGTTGCGTTAGGTTATTATTTGTGTGTGTTCGGTTATGTTGAAATGTGAAGCATTTGATTTTGCTTGTGTTGGGTTATGTTGTGCTTAGGGTTAATGCCGGGGTGCAATGCCTTTGTTTCAGATTGTGTTGTGTAATTTTGGGGTTTGATGCATTTTTGGGGGCTTGTGTTGGATTATGATGTGTGTGTGTTGGGTTATTTCAGCGTGTGATCCATTTGTTTGAGGTTGCTGTGTTTTTGGTGGGTTATGATGGGTATAGCATGGATGTACATTATATGCATCTAGACTAAATTGCAAAAGGTCTGGTCCTGCATTGGATTGAATCCTAGTGTTGTTCATTTTAATACTTCAGAAAATGACGTATACTTTAGAAAATGTCCACAATGACCACAATACCCCTACGACCAATAACCACACCTGAGAGAAGACACAATTGATTTGTTCAGTCTTAGAATCCGAAAAGAAAAGAGGCCTCCAGCGAAGAGTCTCTCATGTTACAGGAGCGCAGATGGCCTGGTGTACATATTCCCTGATTCCTCCTGTTCCAGTGTAAACAAATGCCAACCTGTTCAGTCGCTCACAATATTCACAGAAGCACAAACACGTCCATCTGAGTGTTTTGATGATTATTTGGCTTCCTTCTCTAAGATGACAAAAGAAGATCAGCACTGGTTCCTTTTGGACCACAGGAAACTATATGAATGTGAGGAAGGAAGACCGTCTGTGTGCCTGTAAAAAGAAGCAGCTACTGAAATCTAGGTGAAGTGAATGGCATCTGCCATGAGAGCCAGAGACTCAGTTACACAGCGATTGTTCACTTCTTTCATGCAGGAAACAGGATTCCCTAAAGTCTGCAGTGGCTCACACAGTTCACAGAGTTCGACAAGAAATCTGGAATCTGGTAAACAAGCAGCTCAAACTCATAATTCAGTTCAGAAATGATCTTGTGTTTTAAAAAAGTTTAACTTTTTCTCATAACCTATGTGAAACATTGGACTAACAGTCCAAGCGGCAGTCAGTCATGCAGCACAAATAGGCTTTCAGCACTATTCACACACATGAGACTAATGGCAGGAATGACCCATGAAACAAAATCACACATGAAATTAATCTCTTCAAAATATATTTGTTCTAATAGACATCAACGAGGTTAAATGAAGGGCAAATATTACCTTTCGTTGCATCTCCTATATCTCACATACAGTATATTACCTGAGAAAAAAGGAATTTGACAAATGTCTCCATTTGAGTTTTGGAAAAGTTCTCAACCATGTCAGAGATTTGCAACGTCTGCAAAGGTTTTATTATATGATGAACTTCACATCCAATTGATCCAGAACCAGATTATTTTACCTATACAATCCACATTCATTTTACAGCTCGTCATGTATTTGAACAATCGTCCCATGTGTTTCTAGTTTCATTTGCCCTCCACATTTTGAAGAGACACATCCAAGATAGCTCAGGTATGTCTGTAAGATTCCTGCTAAAGATCTAGAGATCTGGAAAACATCTGCTGTGCAGAAGCATCTGATAGAAAGGGCAGTTTTACTCATAAACATCTTACTGACATCTTCTACATATCTATATGACAGCAGACATATTGCAGATGAGCACACAATCCAATATACGTCTTGCACATGTAAACGCAGTCATTAAATAGACCTCTCCCAGATGTGTGTGTGTGGTATCAGGGATGAGAGACTTAATTGATGAAAACACAACATACTCCATCAAGTCTCCTGAGCTATGAGATGTCGCTGTAACGCATTCAGATCCCAAAATAATACTTATTAGTTGAAGTCATTTTCTCATCCTTCACTTTCACATATAGACCCTCCTTTCCAGCCCTCTTTAGGCTCCACCCTACATTAAACCTTAACCCCAGACGTAATCCTCTTTTCGGAGTAAACTGAGAAATACCACCAAACTGCTGAGGAATTCCAAGCAGCTCATGAATCAGACAGACCGAAGAACCTTTAAAATCCTTGTATGGTTGTATTGTGTTATCGGTTACATTGTGTGTGAATCCAACAAGCACGAAAAATACAGCTGCATCTATCTTCAGCAACCGAAAATTAAAAATGACACTCTTGTTTGACACTGTAGTGATATGAGAATATTAGATGTATCACACTTACTATTACTTTCACAGGACAGCAAGCCTGTTCACAGGTGCTGTGCATTTTCTTGGCAGCATAGATGCTGTAAACAGGTGTCTTCCACCACACTTGTTCATTGTATACAACTGTTTAAACACACTCACAAATGAACAAACACCCACACACACACAACTCCCTGTGTGTCCTTTCAGCCGATGACCCCCCTCACACTAAGAGTAAATCATTCAGCATTCCCGTTAATCACAAATCTCAAACTGATCTCACCAACACTTCCATTTCACTCTGACATCATTTGACTCACTTAACCGAAACTCTAGAAACTCCTTCCAGTTGGCATTTACTACAAGAAAGTTATCAACATTAAATAGGTCGGATTTGCCCTAGAAGTTAACCATCTGGATGAAAATATGGTGCCAAGCCTTTTCTCAGATTTCACATGAAGGGTCCCTGGATCCCATTCTGACAGATGTTAGTTAGCCTCGGATAGACCCCACCAACCTACCAACCGCACCAGGCAGAGTACTGACAAGCAAGAAAACTTGATAAGACATAGAGAGAGCAAAGTCATCGCAACATCTAAAACACACGCCATCACTATAATAAACCTCTATCTAAATATTCTACAAAAAAAGGGAAGTGACTCATTTGTATGTCTTCAGGAGATCTCATCCAAGTCAACTTAAGCACAGGTCAGTCAAAAAACCAGCACACTTATAAAATCTGTACCTAGACACAAAATCCCAGAACCCCCACAACCTCATAGTGTTTCCAGACTTTTTAAAAGAGTGTAAACTGTGTGGAAGCGCTCTTTGAATGAGAAAAGCCATTGTCTACTGGTGACATGTCACATCACGTTGGGCATTGTTAACTTCAAGTAAAGCACCGTGCCTTCCCCCAACATGCCGCAACTCAATACCATCGACTACAGACTGCATTAATTCCGACTAATCACCCTTCGGCCACACTATTACCAACATTTCACCCAAAAAGTCTTTCTTTCTTTTAAAAAGACAAGTATTCCGATGCAACTGCAGAAGAAAGTCTCACAACTGTTTTAAATGAAGGGGCGCAGGTGCACGACGGACGGAAGATGTTCGCAGCGCAAATAGCGCATCTTATCACTCGCCGCAATTATTCGCTTAATAATCGACGCGCAAAAAGTCTACTCACATTCTTTTATCGGTAGGTTGAAGCTGTCGGTGCAAAGCTAGAGAGAATCCAAAGAGGCTGCCCGGATGACCATTCTTCCTGAGGACGTTTTGCGTGTCCAGGTTAAACGCACTCGCAGACGTCCATAAAAGCAATGTAAAAATCCACAGGTTCGGAGAGAGCCCCTCTACAGAGAGCTCCATTGCGTGTAAGTAAAGATGCTGGATGAATAAAGAACTTGTTTGCAGTAGTTTGCGGTGCGCTGAGAGGAGAGAAGCTGTAAGCTTCACTGCAGTGCGCTGAAAACGAGAGAGAGAGAGAGAGAGAGAGGCGAGTGACCACTGGCCCCTCCTCCTGTCGCACTACGTCATTTAAATAGATGGACGAGTATCTCAAGGTCCCAACCTTTTCGTTGGAGTTTTACCTCTTTATTTTATCCTAAGTCGTTTTTATTAGAAATTATTATATTGTTTACTAATTATAACAAGCACGTCTACTGTACACTGCTCTTGTTTGTTAGAGTATATTTGTGACCCTTCACAACAAAACCAGTCTTATCCCAGATAGCACAATCCATCTGGCTTACGTCTATTTGACGTCTGCATTTACATCTTACAGACATCTGCAATACGTAGTTTGCTCATCTGCAATACGTCTCGGAGACGTCTGAAGGTCTGTAATATGGTCTGCTATAGATCTTGAGATTTGCTGCGTAAAAACATCTGCTAAACATCTTAGAAAGAGCAGATTTACATCCATTCTAAATCATAAACATCTAACAGACGTCTTTAAGATGTCTATATAACGTCTGACAGCAGACATCTCCGATACGTATTGCAGATGAGCAAACTATGTATTGTAGATGTCTGTAAGATGTAAATGCAGACGTAGAATAGACCTCAGCCAGATGTATGTGTGCTATCAGGGATTGGTCAATTTTTCCAAATTGATATGTTTACTGAAGAAATAAGCTTTCTTTTGATGTATGGGTTGTTAGGACAATATCTGGCAGATATACAACCGTTTACAACTCTGGAATCTGAGAGTGCAAAAAACTAAATATTGAGAAAATTGCCTTTGAAGTTGTTAATCTGAGGCACTGTGGCAGGCCATCCACTCACAAAAATAAAGTTTTTATATATTTAAGGTAGGAAATTTGCAAATTATCTTCATGGAACATCATCTTAACTTAATATTCTAATGATTTTTGGCATAAAAGAAAAAATGATAATTTTGACACATAGCATGTATTTTGGTCTTTTACTAAAAATGTTCCCTTAAGACTGGTTTTGTGATCCAGGGTCACATATGTGGACACGTATAACTAGCATATAGGTACAAAAATGTGGTTTTGTTATTTTGTGTATGTTTCTGCTGTATTATGTTAAATGTTCATGTAGGCTAACTTCACAGGCTGTTTTTCAGCAGTATCCTATATTCTGGTCTCAAATGCGCGCGTGCAGTGTCCTTCAGAATTATTGTACCAATTATTATTTTTTAGACGAATTGGTCGTCATTACAAAAACTGTCAAATGTTTTCTACTAAACCTAAAGGAAGCCACAAAATAACTTTGTATAGCCTATTTCCGAGCATATACTGTATCGGCTGAAATATAGATGCAAGGGGCTCGTCACCTCCAGAGAATGATCGATCTCGTGCTGTCCATATGAACGATCGATGAAGAGAGAAGCGATAATCTGATCCTGGTAAACGCGCTCACGCACATAAAACTGAAGTTAAAACGTCAAAAAATGTAAACATGGAAAGAGTGTTTACACCGACAAACTTGTAAAAAACGTGATGCATCATTAAAAACAATAAAATAAAGCATCGCTTAAAGGGACAGTTCACCCAAAAATAGAATTCTGTCATCATTTACTCACTCTCATGTTATTTCAGATCCGTATAAAGTATTTGTTGTGATGAAAACAGAGAAAGATATTTGGATATTTAGAAGTTTGTTTTCCTAAATTCTTCAAAGTATCCCATTTTACGTTCAACAGAACAAAAAATATACTATATATTCTTTTTAATCTATGATAGTGGATGATGTCTGGGAATTGAAAATTGCTATCATTCTTCCAAATATCTTTCTCTGTGTTCCTCAGCACAAAGACATGTATACAGATTTGAATCAGAACGGGAGTGAGTAAATGATGACAGAATTTAGATTTTTGGGTGAAGTATCCCTTTAATGGTTAAATCTTTAAAATACAGGTGTCCTTGATATTAATTAAGTTACTTTAATCAAAAATCACCTTTAGTGAGGGATACATGCAGTGTGTAGGGTAATAAAGAAAATGCTGAATATAAGAGTCACTGTATGGATGTTCTGCATAAATAATAATGTAATGCATTTGGTCATCCATGGTAAAACGACATCAGTAGGCCAATGTGATGCAGCCACATAGATTGATTTGCTAAAACCTTTACTGCGTCTCTTCCTGGTAATGACACAACATGAGGTCACACGCAGCCTTCACTTTTCATCCAGGGTGTGTAAAGTGCATCATCATCATCATTTTACCACACAGGGTATTACTGCATTGCTCTTTTAGAAAATTAATACCCATCATCCTTTGCAGAAAAGCAATGGCTTCACCTCTGACGATCAATACGGTATCATCTCCCTGTGGTGTAACTGTGTGGTTTGCTGGTTGCTGTTCTTGTTGTTCAGTATGAAGAGTGAAGCACTACAGCAATGCCAAGATCATTGATTCCATTCCCAGGGAACACAGAAATTGAGAAAATGCATACCTCTGAAGGATTGTAAATTGTTTTGGACAGTTGTTCCCAGTGTAAGGTTGCTTTTATTTATGCAAAAAATATTGAACATGACAATCAGAACACAACAAAAGAGAATTATTGATCAGCCATTAGATATTTCAGGTAAAACTGGCAACAAAGAGATGCTGTGGCTTGCTTTAAGGTTGGCACAACCTTAAAGTGAATAAAACACATCTCTGCCAGCAAGCAGCTTATCTCTTGTAACATACTAAGTCCAGCAATTCCAAACTGTCTAACGCACCATAATTCTCTCGGGGAGAAAAAAGATAGAAAAGCTCTTGTAGGGGTTGAGTGGCAGGGCACATGTGTCCATGATGACCCGTCAGCCCACACTCTTGTCTGATAACAGAAAGAATGTGAATGGCACTGTTGTGTTGTCACCAGTGAGTCACTGTGTGGGTACAAACATTCTCTCAACATGACAAACGCCGGAACTCATCGTTCAAAAGAGTTTAGGAAGACTGCGGATGTGACTTATGATGGGAATTTGCCATTTATAAATAAGCGTGTCTGTTGTAAATTGTGACTAAGATGCCGAGATGAATGTCTTTTTCACTGGATTATATTTTGTCTTTGACCAATGTCGGATATTAAGGATTGAATATACAGTATTTATTTTTCCAAAACATTCACATTTTCACTTTTAAAAACAAACAAGTAGGCCTTTTGATACCAATAAACAAATTACCATTAGAGAAAGAAAGGAACAAATACAAAATCTGAAACGGAAAGAGACTCTGACGTACTTTTATTTACTAATTGATTGGTCATATACTCACATAAATGAAAAATCAATTTTACAGATGATACATTTGTAGGCCTATGTTCATTTTTAAAACATGTTATGGGGGGTTTGCTGTTACTCCACTACAGAGAGGAGGATACTGAAGAACAAAGAGGTAAGTGTCCAGTCTTTATTACCTCTGACGAATATAACGTTAAGTCCATGTTTGTCTGACCCTCTTTATTAAATCATTATAATGAATATTATAATGAGGGATTTGACTTCAATCATTATGAAATAGAAGGCAGTGATCTTTTATATTGGATGACAGATTATTTATTTTTAATTTTTTTTAGATGCTTTTGAGAAGTAGGCCTCACGTTACTGTGTTCATTTTAGACCTGACGGAAGTGAAAGGGGAAAGTCAAGAACACACTGAAATGTAGAACAAATCGCAGTTTCAAAACAGATGTTCTCAAACAACCTTGAATAACACCTAAGGATTCACACACACTGTAAGAAACACACAATTATGAAATATTTCCCCAAATAATGTCCAAAAAACTGTAATATTATGGAATTTTACTGTCTTTTTACATATTTTTTGAAAACCCATCAAGTTACAAAAGATTATTGCAAATTTACAAGCAAAACTGAAAACACATGTTATTTTGCAGGAAATTTAATACGGTATATTTCTGACACCCAGCTGCAGGAATATGTCAGAATTTTTTAGTATCTTTTTGAAATGTGGGCAAAAACAGTCAAATTACAGGAAAAACACAAATTTAAGAAATCATGGAATTTTACAGGAAAGAAATGTAATTTTTACGGTATATCTGGCATCCAAGCAGCCAGAAAATGTCTCTTTTTTTATATGATTTTTTTACAGTGCAGGTGGGAGCCTTACATATACCTTCAGTGTGGACCGAGTTTTGTTTGTTCACGTGATCGCAAGCACTCTAGAAAGCCCCTATACTGTGGTAAAACACACTGACCAATTGCCTTTCTTATGCACTCGAAGCTTTAATGTTCATATTAAAAGTCACAAATGTGATGGGCCTTACACCTGACCGGATTGTGGGAAGACTTTACCATCTTACTTTAATCAAAACAGTCAAATGTGGGTTCACTCTGTAAAAAAATCTGCACATCACATATGTTATAAGAGTTTTGCACAATGCGCAAGTCTTGTGCATCACACATTCATACGGGTCACAGGCTTCTTTTCTGTCATCTTCGGTTTCACACAGCCACAAAGTCTCAACTTTCGTATGAAGTTTCACTGAATTAAAAGGGCGTTTAGCTGTAAAATGTGCCGTCAAAAGGTTGTTTCGGCACTACGTCTAAAGAGACACCAGAAGCTGCATAAAGTGTAAGAGCTTGCGTGTGCTTAAAGCCAGATGCCTGGAGACACCAAAATATCTGAACTGAAGAAAACCCCCACAAGTGCTTGAAATGTGAAAAGGATTTATTAGGTCTGGGAAGCTGATAAAGCATGTTAGACTGCATGCCAGAGAGAAGTTGCACCGCTACCATGTGTTCAGACAAACACGCAGGCAGCAGACATATAGAGAAATTCACTGTCTGCAAAGAGTGAGGTGAGCAAAATTCAACTTCAACCTTCACATCCAAAAAGTAAAAGAATGGATTTCTATTGTCCATGTGGTTAAAGTTAAAAGTGGCATGCACCAGTCAGTCTGCGCAGTGCTGTGTGAAATCAAACACGGCTACAGGTATTCAACCTACCCACCCCCAAAAGTGCCTAAAGTGGGTGTGACCGTGTTTTTCACACAGCACTGGTAAAATCCACTCGCATTTTCTGGGATAATCCACCCCAAAATAAAAATTCTGTCATGAATTACTTACCCTCAAATTTATCCAAACCTGTATACATTTCTGTATTTGGTTGTTTACAAGAATGTTAACAGCAACTGAGATTTCTGGGGCACCATTGACTACCACAGTATACATTTTTTTTTATTATTTTGTTCTGTTAAACACAAAAGAAGATATTTTGAAGAATTTATGAAAGAGCACCGTGGAACCTTTGATTAAAATGTTTTGACTACCACAGAAATCGCAGTTGCTAATATTCCTCTAAATATATATATATATAATATACATATACATATAGTAGACGCTTTTATCCTATATATTTTTTTACATAGGCATTTGCAATCCCCTGGGATCGAACCCACAACCTTGCGTGGTTAACGCAATGCTCTTACCACTGAGCTGCAGGAGAGCTAATATATGTGTTCAACAGAACAAAGACATCTATACAGGTTTTGAACTACTTGAGGATGAGTGAGTCATGACAGAATGTTCATTTATGTGTGAAGAATCCCTTTAAAGTAGAAGTGATAAATGGAAAGACGGTTATTTTCATAATTATCTGAATAATCTGCTGAGGCCTAAAACAACAGCTCATAGATTTCAACAAATCAAAGAGTTTCAATTGAGTTGGAGAGAAATTTGCACTATAGTTAAGTTTAGAATATCTTTGTATGGTGCAGATTTAAACTCATTGTGTAGTTGCATTCTGAAATTTTTAGAGACCATACCCATTATTGCACTGTAGTCTCCCAAAATAAAATTAATCATTTATTACTGTAACATAAACTAGAAGTTAAACTTTTGATGCATGTCATCCAGAGGAGGATTAAATATTGATTATCTCGGGCAATATTTACTAAATCCTTTAACTTGGATGCAAATATAATAGACAAAAAATAAGGACATTGGCAATGAAGTCAATCATGAACTATTAAAAGAAGGGATCTGTTTCTTCAAAATGAAACTTAAGCCACCATAAACAATGAGGTAATCTTATACAGCATGTTTTTCTTTTTACAAGAACAGGTTTACACACTGTTTAAATAGTCAAACCTGTCACACCGCTGTCTTTAAAACCGCCGCAAATACACCTGTCACCAACCAGGTGTCAGCTGTTGACAGCTAAACACGCTCTCTTTGGACATTTTGAGCCAAAAGTTGTGCCGTGCTTGTAAACTCCATGTATAGAAATGACACTGCAGTCACATTGAAGAACATTTGTTGCAATCAAATGTTGCAAAAGAAATGCTTCAGGAGTAATTCATCCATCTAAATTTCTGGGTTGACAGAGGTCATAACTGACACATTCCTCTGCCTCTAAATGCTCTATGTGTTGTGGATTATGTGACTGAGAGCATTCAGATGACTGTGCTGAGTTCAGCGGTTCTCTTTAATCAGGAACGGGTCTGTGAATCTGATTCTAATCTCCATAAATATGTCTCAGATTTGATGTCAGAAAACTAACCTGGTTTATATTCATATTTTAAATCATTATTAATGTCAGAGCTATTAGTGCTGTTTTGTAAAATAATATTTCTGTAATAAAATCGTAGTCTCCCTCATCAGTTTGTATGATGTGCCTCAATCACGATTTCTTCTTTCTTGGAAGACATTGTATAATATTTATAAAGTCATGTGAAGGGGTGCGTGCAAGGACACAAGCCATGCAAATGTTTCAGAGTGGATGGTAAAGACTTTAAAAGAAGGGTGATGTAAATAAAAAATACCCGAAACCAATGATGTCCACAGCAAAAAGATATAGTTCCAGTTTGCAAATGCCGTTTTGAAGTCACACCTGTCCCACATACGTAGGTGGACCACTGTCCACTGGTGCCATCATTTAGTTTTGAAGACCTTTTAGATATTTATTTTGGAAAACCTATATAGGCTGAAGAGTGTTTAAATTTGACTAAAAAGAGGAAACGAAAGTAAATTTTGCAATACCCGTTTTTATTATTTGTCAGTCAGACGACAGTCTTCTTCTAACGCATCCTGTGCTATAACACACCAGCAAGCACTCTATAAACTGCCTCTAAACACTTCATAGTCTTTGCATTATTTAGAAAAATTGCATTAAATGATTAAATGCTAGGAAGAAAAGAAATCTGCGAACATTGAATCTCCAGTCAGCAATATCAAACGTGAGGTCCTCATCTGTCACATTAAGTTTTGTTTCATAATTCAATGACAAGTTTGCAAAGTAACACTGCTCATTTCTCACTTTTTAAGATGTGTTGAGTATAGTTGTAAAGCCTACAAGTAATCTTTGATTATTCTTTAACTATCAGAACCTGAACCACACTGTACAACTTTGCTGTAATTTTGCAATAGATTTGCCAGTAATTTACTCTAGATTTGATTACTTCTTAATATTTTTCTTTTAGCACTGTTTTTAATTTGAAATGTACGTTACTTTAATCAAAAGTAAAACACTTTGTTTTTTGAGATTCAAAATGAGCTAAAAGAGACCTGTCTCATTACTGGCATCACACTTCAACAAAAGACATTTTTCCTGAGAATTTTTGTCTTGTTTTCTAGTAATAATATTTTAAACTTTATCAATTATGATACATTTACATAACAAGAAAGTAACCAAAGACATTATGTCTTGTGTAATGACAGAAAATATAAGAACTAGGTACGTTTTTGTTTAAAACAAAGTTGAAATAAATCTACAGTAAGCTACTGCAAACCTGCTGCAAAACTACAACAACGTTTTACAGTGCAAATAAACACAGATGAACACATCCAACCATTAACTTAGACCAAACTTTTATAGCATGAACAAAGTTCAAACAACACAAAGTGTAAATCAGCAAAAATTTGAAATGATTTTCAAAAGAATGTGATACATTATACCCATTAAGCTAATGCGATTACATTTTGCCATATGCAAGCTTGCAGACGGATAAGCGTGGTGAAAACACTGAGTCTGCCCGTTTCCCCGAGTGTAATCTCAGTGAGAGCTTCCTGACGGGCCGGTGTTGTGACAGACTTTTCCCCCTTTGTGAAGCGTGGATCGCTGTAAATCTACCCTACTCCTGCAGCACAAAAGCTGGGCTCTGCTTTACGAGTGATGGGGGTGGGGGTGGAGAACAATAAGGATGTCAGAACTCTGGGACATCGCTACATTCTTTCAGACCCTTCCTGCATGCCACACGGGGAATTGTGGGGGAAACCTTTTTGTTGCTGTTGCAGGGTGGTTAAATGTGGTAAAATGACGTCAAAGACTCGAATGCAGAAATGTCTGCTTGCAAACATGTAAATGTGTTCAGGAAAGTGCAAACACTCCAATGTTTTTATTTCTGTATTATTACACGTGGAATCATGTTCGCCTCTCTTCCCATGAATTCATGCATCACTTAAAGCCTGATAAGTGTTTATTAGTTGAATACATTTTCTTTATTTTTTAAAGAAAAGTCTAATTAAATAATTTTGCACTTCCATAAATTAATTTCTAAAATGTTCATTATATAAACGTGTAGCTATACTTTGGAGACAGCGTAGGCTTCTCTCATTAAAGACCTCTTAATCCCAAAATTGACTAGTGAGCTGTTGCATCCAAATTTGACAATTCACAACATTTAAGAAACAGACCATTGGCACCACTGATAATTGTCAATTGTGCCATTAGATGCATGTCTTAATTTACATTTTTATACTCCAATGAAATGCATTTGTCAAAAAAGTGCTCCTTAATTGTTAAAAAATATTGAATATTTTACAAAGGTTGATTAAAGAAATTTGATGATCCTTCAACTCTTCTCTACTCTTCAGCAGCATTATTGTTTTGTTCGGGGGTGCCAGCAGGTGGAGACCACCAGTGATGTTGCCCTATCAGATTGAAAAAAAAGTCAATGATTCAATTGACAGTGTTTAAGTGCAACACAATAAATATACAGTGTACACCATAGTTCGAAAATAATGCTTAAATATAAAACCTAGAACTACAATAGCAGCTTAGGCTACATTTCTTTCTTCTTTAACAATCAACACAGGCACTTGTGTCTACACGAGCTGTAAACAGAGAGAAAAGGCGTCACGTGCAAACATTAGATTTCTTGGTCCTCCGAGAGTTCCTCCAACCAGGGTGAACAAACATTAACTAGCTGTGTACTTTCTAATTTGTCCCGCTCCGCACATGGTCAGCATGTTTGAGTAAACTGCAGGAATTTAAACCGCAGGGACTAAAGCTTAGGGCCGGTTACCATGGAGATGAATAGCTCAGCGAGGTCTGCAGGGCATATGAATATGCAATCTGAAAATAATGAAATTACATTTGAATATGTGTCAGTGTGAAACGATAGAACGAAAGAAGTCTCAGTGATACTATTGATTATTTCTGATTCTTCAACAAGGTAGGTGCCAAAATAATGTTAAAATATCGAGGACACTCTCCTGAAGTCATAGGTTCAATCAATTTCTAAGAAACACAAAAACTGACATAACAAAAACTTGACACTTGAAATGTAACTTGTAAAGCTCACAGTGCATTTAATAAAAAAGTGAAAAAGTTAAATGTTTATGTTCACATGATGTCTAAAGCAATCTCATACAGAAGGGAATGTTTCATAATGTAGCCTAATATAAAATCATTTGTTGAACCTCCTGAATGTAATGAATGTAATTTTGAAAATGGTATTTTGGCACTTTTTAAGTTTTATTTTAAGTCCAAGTCTGGACCAAAAATTATTTAATGTTTCTTAAAGTCCCCGTGAACCAGAATATTTTACGTCTGTATATTGACAAATTTCAGAGTGAAGTGGTATTTCGAATGAGAAAAATAGTGGGGGTGGATGGCATCATTCTCTGTGATTTGATTGGATGTATTAAAACAGCTGTTGCATTTCCCAATAGAACTGGAAGCAGACTAACGTTTGAAGGGGAGGAGTTAACAGGTGCTCCGCCCAACCCATCTAACTGATGTCATTTAAGATGGATAGTCACTACAGGGCGGAAGATTATGAGGCCATGTGACTTTTAAAGAGAGAACGACCCACATTACGCCATTTACAATAAATGCTGAACATTTCATGGAGAAATAAGCATTGCAATTTTTAGTTTCACTGGGACTTTAATAAAGAAATGATATGTGTAGTTATATAATGAACTGCGATGATCTTAATTTTGGAAAAATAATGCTAAAACACTATTGAGGACATGTTTCTCCCATAGCTCAATTTACTATAATATTGTCATGGCCATGAAATTTTGGAAAACAGACACCTTCCTCTTTCAATGCGCGACTGCTCAAGATTTATAACTCACCATTTTGTGTGCACTGTTCCTTATTGTGTGTTTGGTGAGCAGGAGGGATCCGGACAGCTCAGCAGACGTGTCACAGCTCTTTGCTGATACAATATAAGTCATATCCTACATTCATACCCCCTGCAACTCTCACTATGAGCAGATGAGGCTACAGAGGTCCCGTTTAACACCTGCTCCTCTCAATTACACAGCTTCATATCTACAGGTGTCCAGAAAATGTCCAGTTCGAACTTTACAATGTTTAACTCCGTTTTCTGTAAAATACTTTGTTTACAATGAAGATTTCCGAGACTTTGTAATATTGTAAATGGGATAAGTGTAAGTAAAGATAACGGTGCGTATGCAAGCTCGACTCATTACCTTGATCATTTGCTTTTTTACTTTTGAGGTGATAAACGGCCCCATCACATCAAGGGGTTGTGAATAAATAAAATTCCCTGAGTGGTCATTGATCCGCATTAAAGATGTAGGAAGTCATTCACCGACTCTTTGATGCAGGAGCAGTTTTCCATATGGCCAATGATGAACAATGTCTGTGCCGTCTCCTGTCCTGATGCCGTCACTTGGCAGCAGTCTGTAGGGGATGATGTCAATGTGAAAGATGCGACTCACAGCATTCCTTCAAACGCTTGAGCATAGTACGGATGCCGAGTTTCTGCTTCACCTCGACTGATGATTCATTTGATCAGCATCAACCACCTGTGTTTCATTTCTCATTCAGGCCTGCATTTAACATTCTCTTAACCGTCTCTTAAAGACATTTTTTAGCAGCGGCAATTCCTATGTCATCCAGACTGATATTGTAGCTAAAACCATTTAACAAAGACAAACACAATTTATTAAAGAAATATTAAAACAAGACAGTAGACAAGGTGCTTTTAAGGGTATTGTGTTTAATTTAAGTGCAGTTTTTTCACCAATGTGGCTGAAATAAACATCACTCAGGGCTTGTTTAGCTGTGTGTAAAGGGCTATTATAGTAGGGAGGAACAGGGTGGGTCTTGTCTTGATTTATACGTCAGACAAAATATAATGTAATGCTTGTCTCTGTGGATCCATTAATGTCCCGGGCAGAATCTCCCCCACCTCCCCATGGGTAAATCAATGACAGGTCATTTAAGCTTTCTGTTAAAATAATGAGTAATAAAAGATTAATTCTGTCTATGTCTGGAGAAGAAGCAGCAGACATGCAGGGAAATCTGTGTCGGCTTGAAGACAATAGCTTGTTTACTGTCTTTGTGGTTTTGTTCTCTTTATTTGCTGCCTGTGATTGATGACTGTATGAGGCGTTTACATTTGACCCATCAATGCATCCTCAACACTGACCACTGATTCCCCTCTGGTGCAGGATGAATACCTAATGAATAACCACGGATAGCCTTTTACTTCTTGTTTCAACTATTTATGATTTAACAGTATTGAAACTAACACCCAATACAAAGCATGTGCTAATACAGCCATGTTGTCTTTTCCAAATGCACAATAGACATATGGCCGCTGTCCTTCCGAAACCTCGTATCCCTAAATTCGACTTTTTCAATAATTGCATTCTGTGGTGTCAAAACTGACATGCACTTTTTAATACTTTTGGTTAAATATTTGCTGAAACCGGTGACAAACATAAAGAGTGACTGATAATAATGATGAAGGCACAAAGTCTAAATCTTGAAATATGGTGATTTCAGAAGGACAGCAGTGATATGCAATTTCACTCTAAAATACATACTTTGATTTTTGATACAATTTACACAAAAACATAGTAATTTTAAAAGCTGTGAAATCGATGAAATATAATGTTTAAAGTGAGTGAATGCAAAAAAAAAAAGTAAATCTGACTAACTGAAATATATCAAATATGATATTAAGTGTATATTAACTGTGTGTATTATTTTCATCAAATAAACTTAATAAATTTGTTTTTCATATGTCCCACTAAAAGAATCAGTTAAAGGATTTTAAAAGATTTTATGAAGTTAGCTGTTTATACTGTATTTACTAAGCCCAGAATCATCTTTTTGATTGTTAGGATGCAGATACACATCTGTGATTCTTCTTCCTTTTTTTATACAAATCAAAAATAGATGCAAAAGGGGTCAGCTGATGAAATGCTTAGTTCTTCTGCAACCACACAAACAAACAGACACATCTAACAAGGGGATGTTTCCATTTTCAGTTGCTATGAAACCAGATTTCATGGTAATGGCTGAGATAGAGCTGGAATGTGTTTTTGTCACAGAATCCATTAAAACCAGAGGGCGAAAGGAGAAGAGGAGATAATGTTTTAAATGATGTTTTAGGAGCTGGCATTCCTTCAACTGTTTTTGGATGCCAGAATACCTTTTATTCTGAAACAAACAATGTTCTGATTGTAACTCTCTCTCTCTGTGTGTGCGTCCGCACAAGGGGGGTGAGTGAATTAAGGGTGAGGTCACTGTTCTTCATTGTTATGACTGCAATGCTTGAAATCACATGGTGGCATTTTTAAGAGGCCAGTCTGATCCTGTCCTTACGCACAAACTAATGACTCTCTATTAAACACATTAGAATCTGAGAGACATTTAAAGCATTAGAATGAGAGACATTCTGGGATGTTAATATAAATAATTCACGGATACTTAGTTAGAATATTTCCAATCCAATATATCAAATCCAATATGGATTGACATTGAGATATCAACCTGTATGGTCATTTAGCCTACTTTTAACGGGTTTGCAAATATGTATTAGTTTTGTCAGATTTATTACAATTTGTATTACCCTAATTGAACTATTTACTAGTTTAAACTGTTTAAGCGGCCCTGCAACGATGTGTCATGCATTCTGACTTCTTTACAATATTTAACGTGCTGTCTTCTCATGCTTAACATGGTCAACTTGCAAAAAAACGAATTGGCCGCATTTTGTTGTATTTCTGTGCTCAATACACTCCCCCAGCGATCGTACAGGTTTCTGAAAGTAGTTTTCGAACATACAAAACTGTTTTGTAACTACTTTTTCTCCTGGAAAAGCACGCGGCACGGCCACATGAGAGCAGGAGAAGGAACATGCGCAGACGTCACTTTCATTTGTAAGCAGGAGAGAGAGAGAGAGAGAGAGAGAGAGAGCATACGTTCACAAAGTTCAGGTGTTTGTTTGATTACTGTATTTGTAGTAAGCGCTAAAAGATGCCGGACATGAACCGCATGCAGTGAGTGAAACAGTGAGTCTGTGTTTGGTTGACATGGGTGCGCACGAGCTTTGGTTCCGCCTACCCCTCCCCCCGCCCCGCATGCGCTGTATGTATTCGGAAACAGTCGTAAAGCTGTATCTATCTTTTATAAATGTGATCAAACTAAATACTCTTCAAAGATACGAAATATGCAATACTACTCTATAGGTACTCAAGATAAATATGAAATTTGCAGAAACCCAGTGTGTAATGCCCGCTTTAAATTGGTACTTCCTGTGCTTTACTGCAAATACTAGAGTTAAACTATGCTCACTATGGAAAAAATATGGTTAATCTACATAAGGGCTTTTATTGTGATATCAGCAGATCACAAGTTAACACGTTCACATGCCTGATATTATGCAGACAGGAATTGAAATTTAATTTCAAGTATCCGATTCCTGTTCTTTTCTATTCCAATTTGGTTCGTAATCTTTCGATCTTAGCTTCCCAACCACAATTAACACTGGGTATTAGATCATAATAACTGCAACAAGGATTTTATGATGACATTAGGATTCAATGATTCCAGTCCGCTTGCTCAAGGACATTTATGCCCACAAAATTGACATCAGCCAGTTTGCCACCTGCTCCTTGTCCCATCTTGTTATTTGCATGTGATTTAACACTGTGTCATCTGGCCCGTACTGCTTGGAACAACAAAACCCTGCTGTCTGTCAGATGATACATAATAAGATAGAGATATGGTGAAGGTATAGTTATAATGAATGAATGACCCTGAAAAAGTGCGTCACTTTTATTTGAAAAAAGCAAAAGACAAAACTCAGTAGCAGTGCATTGATCTTGCCATTGCGGACACCTTATTATTCCAGTTAAGCTACACCGGATCCAAATGCAAATGCAAACCAAAAAAAGAATGAAACATTGCTTTGTGGATTTCGTCGTATATATGTTGTGTAGTTTCTCACTTGCATGTGAAAACCTCCTCACTGCATAAGAAAGGTCGACTCATGAGCTTCTGTTTAAATGTATTTTTATAAAACAGCACCTCAAAAACATGTTTTCGGTCTCTCTGAGCAGAAGGCTTCTGTTCTTGTTTATATGCTTAATGCTAAAAAGTCATACAGCTTCTTAAACATCAAGCTTACACCTCGCAAACACAGAGATTCTCATCTAAACATATACCAGCTGAAAAATCAGAGCCTGTGAGGAAAATTGTAAGCCATGAAGCCAGTTGATAGTTTAAAAATAAAACAAATGTGTTAAGACGCTTTCTGTTTTTTGGGGGGGTATTTTGTTCAAACGGTTGTGCAGTGTCAGAAACTGAAACAAAAAGACCAGCGTTTCTTCTTCTGAAGTGATCTGTATTTTGTTGCCCAGCAATGGCAATAATATCATATATTGGGAGTCATGGAGTTCACAGTTCACAGCTCAGTGAACTGATTGCTTTATTGGCTTTGAAAACTGAACCCCCACCTGAGCCCAGCCCAGTAGATTTCTAAGTGTTATTAATCATATTTATTAGGGTTATTTAATTTAATTATGCTTTAATGCACAATACACACCATAAATGTTGATCATTGTCATTAAGAGTACATTTATAACGTGTACATTTAAAGAAACTATAATATAATATAGTATAATATAATATAATATAATATAAAATAATATCTGAGCCAGATGAGTTTACTCATTGCTTTCTTTAAATCGCTTCTTGATCCAGCTGCAAATATTTAAGATATCTTACTAAAAACAACCCATTATCTCAGCTTTTTATTTAAAGATCAAGTAAGCACAGAAACATGCTACTGAGTCCTAAATGCAAAGGATAGAAATGCTGCTCTCTACAGGTTGTTCGGATTTAATGGCATGAAATAAGGATGTTTAACATTTAAAGGTCTTTTAGAGTCTATTAAAGTCTATTAGTTTACTTACACATAAACATATTATAGCTATATGTGCTGTATAATTATATGTGCATTCATACAATATAGCTTACCGACTTATAATGTATTATAAAAGGCATATATAAAAATAAAAGTTGTTTTACTTGCATGTAAAACAATTTAGGGATTGAACTCTGCTCATATTAAGTGGTGCTGGGCTGCTTCTAATCTTATGTTCAATGTAACTCAAAGAGTGCTGTGTGTTGAGTCAAGAGGATAAGGATGGACACTCGTTCTGTATGTCAAGCTGGTTGAGGAGATGGTCAAAGCTTTGAAAGATAAACTGAGACTTCAAAGTAATTCTAATGCATGTTAAGTTACAAATACATATATTCAAACATGCAGCTGTTAATCGTTGGTTAATTCTTCTTCCCTTTTACAGATCCTGTGATACTGCAGTCTTCAAATACTATAGCATCTGAATTACGAGAATTTATTGGCAGAAAATTCTACTACAATAGTACTACAGAAAGTAGTACTCAAAGAGGTGACCCTCCACTTGAAAATGAAGATCTCTTCAACTCTTCTGTTTCTTCGTCTGAGTCTCTTTGGTTTATCTCTTTTGTCTCTTCCATTTGTAGGCTTTCATTTGTAAAACAGAAAGCAACATTTCCTTCTGCACCTTGTTTTCAATAAAAAAAAATTCAAAAGTTGGATTGTGCGGTTGATACAGTGATGCAATATTTCTATTGTATTTTTCTGAAATGTCTAACAAATGGTTAAAAATAGCTCTGCTATTTCACAATTTCAATTATTATAATGTATTTTGGTCCAGGAATTTTTGTTTTTGTTTTACTTTTGTAAATGTAACATCTAACATTATTTGTAATGTACACGTACATCAATGTGTCCGTGTGTGTGTCTTTTAAAAAATGACAGAAAATAGCCTTATAATAAACTGAATAAATCCATTTCTAATGAGCAGAAATTCTATTGAATTGTTCTTGATGCATATTAAAATTAGGCACAAATGGTGCTTCAGAAAGCATTGAAGTATATTTTAAAATGATAAAAACGAAAAGAAACACTCTTAAGATACACTAAAATGTACTTAAAGTGGTACATTTTAACATTTTACAAACAGTAAATTAAATATATTGCCAATAACTTAAAATTGATCTTTAACATGATTTGAAAAGCACTTAATATATGTAAAGATATTTTAAATTAATAACTTTAATAAGCAATCAGATAAAGATAATACTGTCAGAAAAAGGGTGCGGTTGGGGTCCGTTTGTGAACACCTAGGGTAGGCTACAAATAGCCCAGCTGTACCCTTAGTCAGAATCAGAAAGAGCTTTATAGCCAAGTATGTTTGCACATACAAGGAATTTGTTTTGGTCACAGGAGCATCCAGTACACAGAATGAGCAACAACACAGAGACCATCAAACAATACAAAAACAGTTACACAGTTGATTTAAATAAGGGCCTATAGGTATAAAAATTAAGAAATACAATACAATAAACATAAGAGTAAAGCTATAGAGAGTAAAGTTATGTGTGTATGTAAATATGTACAAGTAAAAAATAGAATAGACTATTTCAGTAAAAGGTGTGCGTTATATACAGCAAGATGAAATATAATTTACAGAAAAAGTTGTATAAAAAATAGATAGTGTATTATCTGAAGGATATTGAAGATTGCACTTTATTATTATTGCACAGAGTTAATTGCACTTAAGAAGTCTTGCACGCAAGAAAAAAATTAAAAAATAAATTAACTGTTCAAGAGGTAGATGGCCTGAGGGAAGAAGCTATTTTTGTGTCTGGTTGTTTTGGTGCTCAGTGCTCTGTAGCGCCGACCAGACGGCAGCATTGTGAAGAGGTAATGGCTTTGATGTGAGAGGTCCAGGGTGATTTTCTGAGCCCTTTTCCTCACTCTGGATGTATACAGTTCTTGGAGGGTGGGCAGGGGAGCACCAATGATCTTCTCAGCAGTCCGAACCGTCCTCTGTAGTCTTCTGAGGTCTGACTTTGTGGCTGAGCCAAACCAGACAGTGATGGATGTGCAGAGAACAGACTCTATGACTGCTGAGTAAAACTGTTTTAATAGAGTTTGTGGTAGGTTGAACTTCTTCAGCTGATGTAAGAAGTACAACCTCTGCTGGGCTTTTTTAGCAATAGAGCCAACGTGATTGTCCCACTTCAGGTCCTGAGAGATGATGGTGCCCAGGAACCTGAATGACTCCACTGCTGCCACAGTGCTGTTCATGATTGTGAGAGGGGGTAGTGCAGGGGGGTTTCTCCTGAAATCCACAATCGTCTCCACTGTTTTAAGCGTGTTCAGCTCCAAGTTGTTATGACTGCACCAGACAGACAGCTGCTCGACCTCCTGTCTGTAAGCAGACTCATCACCATCTTGGATGAGGCCAATAAGTGTGCTGTCGTCTGCGAACTTCAGAAGACTTAAAGAAGGGTCCTGGGCAGTGCAGTCTTTTGTGTACAGGGAGAAGAGCAGTGGGGAGAGAACGCATCCCTGGGGGGCGCCAGTGCTGATTGTGCGAGTGCTTGATGTGAGTTTCCCCATTCTCACTAACTGTTGCCTGTCTGTCAGAAAGCTGGTGATCCACTGACAGATAGAGCCAGGAACAGATAGCTGGGTTAACTTTTTCTGGAGCAGTGATGGGATGATGGTGTTGAAAGCGGAGCTGAAGTCCACAAACAGGATCCTTACATAGGTCCCTGGTCTATCGAGATGTTTCAGGACAAAATGCAGCGCCATGTTAACTGCATCCTCAACAGACCTGTTTGCTCTGTAGGCAAACTGCAGGGGGTCCAGTAAGGGCAATAGTTACGCCTCAGGGTGCTAATATGTACCATTCTGGGCATAAAAAGCTACAAATTAGTTTCCAACTATCAGAGGGTCCAAATTTGTACATTTTAAGCTCTACAAAGAAGTACACGCACGTGTGTGACAAAATAAACCAATGTAGCTATAGGATATTTTAAAAGCAGGAAAATGTTCCTTCAGCTATTTAGAAGAGATGCACGATTTTTTTTAATAGAAAACATCTTTACTGAATACCAAGCATGTGACCTTTTACAGATTATTTGTCGCATGGTTAAACAACGCCATAGATACAGTTCAAATCCATCGCATTTTATGTCTTTAATTTGTTTATCAAAGCTGCGTGTATAATAAGAAGCTCCTTCTTCCAGTTAACCAATGACATTCGACCTGACTTTCCCATTACAACATGCGAGGAACGTGATTGGTCGAGAAGGCCAATCATTTCAAGCTCGAAAAAACAAAATGGCGGCCGAAACGCCCGTTGGAGCGTCGTTTTGTATAATTGTAAGTTTAATTTTCAATTTCAACAACTTCTGATTGTACTTCAAGCGAGAAAGTATTGTAGTATTATTTTTTTTAATATAGGATTAGGTGTTGCAAATACGCTCTCTGTTTATAATTCAATTAGATTTTCGTTACGCTGACCATCTGTTTCTCTTGGATGCCATTTTATTCTTAATTAAAAAAGCACCTTCGTCAACTTTTTCTCGTCAAAAAAAAAAAGTTAATTGTGAACACGGGCTTATGCTGGTTTTGTTCACTATTTACTCGGCCCTTGGCCTTGACGATCACTTGGGACGCGAGCGAACACCTGGCGCAAGGGCTGGCCTCAAATTAACTGAGGTGAGGGCTCGCTTCAGTCACCTTCCCTCAGTGGCTAACATTAACATACGTTGATGTAAAATTCTCTTTTTTCAGAAAATGATGTTGACGAGGAAACAATAGACTGTGGCCACACAGAGACCATGTTTTATACTTATTTGAAGACTTCTTTAAAAAACAGGGAAAGTTTTACAGATTTGTGCGCGAGAGGTTGTTACAATAACACTAGAACCAGCAGAAACTATCAACGTTACACAAATGTAAGTATTTAACTGTGTATTGTTAATTCTATTTCCTTCTGTTTCTGTGGATATACAGATCCAAAAGCATTTAAAATACTCTGTTAGTGTATATTTGTATCATAAGGGTAAGAATTAATGATAGTTAAGACAAATTGATTACCCATGAACAGGACTCTGAGAAAGCAATATGCATTTGTCACAGTTGAAAAATCTTCAGTTTAGTGGGCAAACATCAATTTAATTACTAATCAAAATTTACTTCACCGTTCTCACTGCAGAAATGCAAAAAGTGGTGGACTGTCTGCTGGATTTGCCATTCCACCCTTTATTAAAGCAGAGGCATGATAAAAAAGAACCATGCCTCTGCTGACACCATCCTCCAAGGACAGAGACAGAATCATTACAGTTCTCCATGAAGCCATGAACACACTGCAACTCAGCAATTTGTAAAGCAACATGAATACTTTGAATGCATATCAGATTATCAGTGATGCAATTCTTTGTTGACATGTATTTTTATTACTTGTAAGCAACATTACCACTTCAACTGCAAGCAGGAACTTTTCTATAATAGTGGAGCCGGTTGGTTTTGATTCTAAAGATCGACGGTTAGCTAAAAGCTCTTAGTGCCCGAAGAG
Organism: Triplophysa tibetana; assembly: GCA_008369825.1. NCBI lineage: Eukaryota > Metazoa > Chordata > Actinopteri > Cypriniformes > Nemacheilidae > Triplophysa > Triplophysa tibetana. The sequence continues at coordinate 23,005,366 of CM017902.1, forward strand.
ACCGACCAAGGTAAGCTTCTTAACTCATTATAGCGACAGTTCTGCCAAAAATACAAATTCTGTAATTTCCTTACCTCCGAGTTGTTACAAATCGTGAGATATTTGGAAGAATGCTTATAACTTGACAGATTTTGTCCCCCATTGACAACCATAGGAGGAAAAAATACATTGGTAGTCAATAGTGCTCCTGAATTGTTTTCTGTCCTACATTCTTCGAAATGTATTGTGTAGGAATGATGAAATAAAGGATTAAGTAATTTTTCCTGCTGTGGGAATCAATGGGGGGCAAAATCTGACTGGTTATAAGCATTCTTTCAAATATATTTATTTGTTTTCCTTAGGACAAAGAAATTGGTACAGATTTGGAACAACTCGAAGGGGAGTAAATTATGACAGAATTACATTTTTGGATGAATATCCCTTTAAGGATCTTAAAGGAAATGGCTATGTAAGTTACAATAAATGTCACGTTTCACCGGTACACCATAGAGGTTTAAATTACATAAGTTAAATAAGGACATTGTTTAAATAAATTATGTGCGCTTGTTAATAAATGAGATGTGCTTTTACTGTACATTTCAGAAATTGGTGGATTTGGCTTGTTTGCTTAAAAAATAACTTATTCCCTGATCTGTGTTTTTATCCCCTTACATGTTAGCACACTTGAGACCAGTCCCTCAAACGCAATTTAAAGCTGAGCATGCACCTCCAGTCCATGATGATGTGGTAAAAAAGAGCAAGGAGAAGTTTGGGCACAGAACACCGATACCTTCTGAACAGTCAGCATCTCGTCACAGATCCAATTCAGAGGTAAGTGGATTCATGTTGTTCAACAGGTGTATTGGTCAAGAGCCCAATAGTTATCCTAATCCTTGAAGTTACAAAAATCTTTATCCAAGAGCAGTGCGTGTCATTAATATAAACCTACGTTAAAAAGAGGAGCATGCTTTTTATGTTGCTGTTGCAACATAAGACCAAATGCATAGATCCGACTTCTCAGCTGTTAACATTTACTGTGTTTTTGGGGCTGTCAATATTTTGAGCATTATAATTTAACATGGTTATAAGTGATATCAAGCAGACAAAATAACTTTTAATCTATATAGTAAATCTGCACAAAATATTCATTCAAAATCATAAAAAAAGTCCTGTTGTGTGTTTTGAGGTTTAATTACCATAATTATGCTAATTATTTACATTTTATATTTCATCAGGAGATTGGTGAGGATGCATCCTATATTGAGTCCAGTATAGCAAGATGCGACAGGCACCTTGATGGCCAAAGACCGCCTGCATGGCAAAGAAGGAAGATATGGGATAAAATTTCTGTGTAGGATACATTAAAGAAATACCCTTTCCTAAAAACACCATCAAAGGTGAGTCATATCACAAATTTTATATAAGTTCTCAGCTTAAAATAAATGATGTTATCAAAGATTTGCATTTATAACTTTTGTAGACATTTTTTTAAACGTTGAACCTTGGTTAACAAATGTGTATTCTATCTTATTCCATTTTTGTAATAAAACTACATGGCAATGGCTATGAAAGGGGCAACAATAACTATTGTTAAAACTTCTTATTTGATTTATTATTATGCATGTGAATCATTTTTCTTTCTCTTTCAATTTTCAGTTGTGTGTGAAGTTTAACGAAGGCATGCATCAGCAGTCAGCTCAAGCCAGAGCTTCAGGGAGGCCTTTATTGTTCCAAAGTTGCTTGATCTTGTTCAAAGGAAGGGCAAGCACCTTCCAATAACTATCAACCAAACGATAAATATCCTGTGCTGAACATACCAACACTTTATTGATGCTCAAGGTGCAGAAGAAAAACTTTCACCTGTAGGACTGGATAGTTGTAAGTCATATTTTACATTGTCTTTCGAGCGATGTCTGTCGTAAACTGGAAAATTGTTGTACCTCCGGATGTTATCGATGTTACTGAACACATTTAAGGATGTTGACTATCCAAGGAGCGAAAATTCCTTTAATGTATTGAAATGTCAATACTCTATGGCTTTTGTGTGGCAATTTTAATATCAGTTATGTACGATTCACACATACACAAATTTGACCCTGAATAAGTGTTTTATGAACCAGGGCAAGAGATGGGCTTTCAGGCCCCTGAGACTTAATCTGACGATAAGTTTGTAATACTCAAGAAGTTCAAATTAATTGTGCAGTACTGTGTTGTGTGAAATGTGTGGTTATGATACATGTTTTAAGGCTATAAAGTCAATGAAATGTTTAATGTTGTTGAATAGCATTTTTGATGTTTAGAAGTGTTTTGAGAGTAGAAAAGTATCTTTTGTAAATGGTACTATAACTTAGTTCGTAAGAAAGGGTTTGTTTTAATGTGATGTTTTTATTACATGCTACAAAATTGAATGCGGTGATTTAGAAAAAACAGGCTCAATATTTGTTGATTCTTGCTGTTAAAACACAAAAGTGTATGAAATGTTAACTGTTTTTCAAATTTCTCCGTATGCATCCTGTTATGGTACATTGGATGCAAATGCTTAATATTGATGTAAAATAAATGTTTAATAAATGTGAATAATAAACAACATTCCGGGCATTTCAATGCGTTGTATGGAGCAAAATTGCCACCACAAGGTACAAAAGACCTGTCACTGGGGCAGTACACTTAAAAGGACAAATGTACACCTTTTAAAAGGTACAATAGGGAACCATAGCAGTATAAGGTACAAATTTGTCTTTGAAAGGGACGTTCTTTCAGGGTTCTGAAATGTACCCATATGAGAGGGTTCAATGGGTGGGCCTTTGAGGGTACTGCCCCAGTGACAAGCCATTGTACCCCTAAACGTAAAAAAAATTCTGAAAGTGTTTGGTGTAATTTTAAATGTCCGAATAGTCACAAATGTGCTTCTTTTTCATATGGAATATAGTTATACAACAGATTAAAGTACTGCGATTTCATACAGTAAAGATTCATGTACGTTAGTTTACTGCTGGCTGTAAAATATGTAAGAAATAAATGAAAAAAAAGCAAAGAGTCCGGACAACAATGTGGATGTGAAATTCAATGTTCGACTTTAATTTGGTAGATTAATTGTAATATAGTTTAATACAAATACTCTTTAATATGATGATATGAACATATACACATTTGTTTTTGAAAAATGCATTGCCGGCCTCGCTGATTGTGACGTAATCGAAGTATGAGGTATATGCCTGGTTACTGCACGTTTAGAGACGCCGTGTTGTCGTTGTCTAGTCAGTATGGTTTGTGTCTTCGTCGACTTAGCGAGTTTTGATTTCTTCAGAGACCAAAACCAGCGATTCTTGGCGTTTTCTGTGTTGTTGATATTCTGTGAGGGAAGAGACCGTGTTTGAGTGATCGAAAGTGAACGAAAACCGTTGACTCGACCCGAACGTGCGATTTCACCACAGTTAGCGCCTATTTCTATTCAGCGATCGGTTCCAGACTCAACATCCCATTATGGCTTGTTTCGAGACTGCCGAAGCTGAAATTATGTGCGATTATATTCAGCTCATGACTTCTTGGGCTGATTCCATCGACGATGAAGACGAATACGAATATAATGTGTCCCATGCGCCCATACCATCGTGGGCCATCATGGATGTGACCGTGGAGGCGGCTGAAGATCCAGAGCCTTCACCTTCTGTCCCGGAGAGAGCAGAGATTCGTGAGTTATACATTTTTATTTATGTTTTATCACTTACAGAGATAAACAGACATGTTTCTCACGATTATTATGGCTGACTTCATGCTCTCAATCTTGAAAGTTTGAGACGTATGCCTGGAATTGACAGACAGGCTTACCATTTTCCAAACTTAACTTTTGTGAGGAAAAAAAATCCCATAAAAACACAAAACGGCCCTCAAATGTCAGCACTTGCTATATGAAATGCTGAAAAAGTTATAAACTATGTCATGTTTGTTTTATCACTATCTATTCCTGTTTTTATTGTTGTCACCGCATTTTTATAATATTTCAAGTCAAATTATGGCTAACAAATGCTTTCCATTTTTAAGAAATTCTCTAAAAAAAATTGTTTACACAAATTCCCAAATATTATTGAACAAAGGATCAGTCATTGGATGTACAGGTGTGTCATTTATCGACTTTCATTGTTCTCAGCGGCTGTTATCAGAAACTTATCTGCAAGTCAGATAAGTGGACAAGTGATGTCCAGTAAGCCTCCAATGACAGAAATTCAACACGTTGCCCATCTAAGTGAGTTGAGCAAATTCTCTTTCGATGAAAACACGGCAAACTAAGTGCTTGAATGTCTAAGTGCTTGAATGTCTAAGTGCTTGAAATCTTAAAATCCCTTGGTGTACTGGCCATTTTAGTGGTCAACGTCCTGCGGGGGTATCTACTCCATCTGAGTGAGTTGAACAAGTTCTCTTCATTCATACACAGTTTAATGCTTGAACTTGAAAATAACGTAAAGTACTACCTGTCATCGGTCTGCCTGTAGGACGCCCAGTGCATCTCCTGGAGCTTCTGAGAATAATGGAAAGAACAGGTGGATGAGGGAAAACAGCAATTGTAAGTTGATACCTTCCTTTGCAGTTTGCTCAACTATATCAATGCTCTTTTATGTTTAAATTTGATTTTGGTAACATGTCTCTTAATGTGTAACTGAACTTAGAGCAACTTGTATTTATGGTTCTGTAGTTAAATATATAAGTCAATGGATGAACAGGTTTTTATCTACTCTGATTTCTTCTCAACAGTTTCCTCACAAAGGCAGGATACATGGAGAGGAGAGACATCCATGAGGAACGTCACTCCAGCTTCTCCACCTCCGTAAGTGGAACAAATTCTCCAGATTTTTAAACTCAAATCGAAATGCTTGACACTTCAATTAACCATAAGTTACTGGTATTTTTAGGCAGGAGAGTTCTAGACATAGACAGAAATCACTGGTACCTCAAGCAGGTGCTACTGTTTCAAAAACAGGTAAAGGAAAAAAAACATTCATATGTTATGACATTCGAGCAAAAATATCAATGCTCTTTATTTTAAAAATGGTTTCTGCTGCATGCTGCTTAGTGTGTTCGTGAAATTTAGAGCACCTTGTTTTATGGATCAGTATTTTCAAATATCAGTCATTGGATGAGCAGGTGTGTCCTTTATCTGCTCTGATTTCTTCTCAACAGCTGTTGTCCAGAAGAGAGTCATTAGAGATGGGTGGACAGATCAGATGGTTTTGAAAAAGATGTCTGTGAAGCCTCCCGTGACAACAAATCCAACACGTAACCCATCTAAGTGAGTGGAGCAAATTCTCTCGATTCAAACACAGCAACCTTAATGCATAAATGTCTGTTGAAACTTAAAATAACTTGACTTTTAGGGGTTGGCGTTCTGATTGGAGATCTTCTCCATCTGAGTGAGTTAAACAAATTATCTTGATTTGTACAAAGCAATCTAAATGTATGAATGTTTGCAGAAACAATACTTAGTGCTTGTATTTTTAGGCAAGAGAGACAAAATGAGAAATCTGAGTCCCTGGTACCTTCAGCACCAGCATCTTTTCCAAAAACAGGTAAAGGAACCAAAATCATCAATGCTCTTTTATTTTTAAAACTGTTCTGAGAATCTTTTGGTCGCATGTTTCTTAGTGTGTTAGTGAAACTTAGATCAGCTTGTATGTCTGGATCTGTATTTAAAGATATCAGTCATTGGATGAACAGGTGTGTCATCTATCTTCTCTGATTTGTTCTCAACAGCTCCCTCACAAAGCGAGGAGATCAATGGACAAGAGACGTCCACAAAACCAATCACGCCAGCTTCTCCACCTCAGTGAGTTAAACAAAGAAATCTTCATGCTCTAGTGTTTGCAGAAACAAAACTAACAGTTCTTGTATTTTTAGAAAGCAGAGTTCTGCTCAGAGGCTGGATGAACCAGATCCTGTTAAGTCAGAGTCCTTGGTACCTCCAGTTAATGCTGCCGATCCAATAACAGGTAAAGAAAAAATCATTTGTGTAATGACAATGGACCAAAGATATTAAGGCTCTTTCGTTTTTAAACTGTTTTGAGAATCTTATTCTATTGGTAGCATATTTCTAAGTGTGTTATCGAAACTTATATCAACTTGTTTTTAGCTCCAAGAGATGCTGTGGACACACCAAAGGTTTCCAAGAAACCAAGGAGGAGGAAAAGAAAAATGGCAAATGGTAAGTTCATATATTCTTATTCAATCTGCTCAACCCTTCAGTGCTCCTTTATTTTTAAAACTCTTACTTTTGTTAACATGTTTCTTAGTAGGTTATTGAAATTATAACAGATGTTAGACCTGTTATTATGGACCTGTATTTAAAGATATGACTCATTGGATGAACAGGTGTGTCATGTATCTGTTCTCATTTATTCTCAACAGCTCCCTCACAAAGTGAGGAGATCAATGGACAAGAGACGTCCACAAAACCAATCACGCCAGCTTCTCCACCTCAGTGAGTTAAACCAAGAAATCTTCATGCTCTAGTGTTTGCAGAAACAAAACTAACAGTGCTTGTATTTTTAGAAAGCAGAGTTCTGCTCAGAGGCTGGATGAACCAGATCCTGTTAAGTCAGAGTCCTTGGTACCTCCAGTTAATGCTGCCGATCCAATAACAGGTAAAGGAAAAATCATTTGTGTGTAATGACAATGGACCAAAGATATTAAGGCTCTTTCGTTTTTAAACTGTTTTGAGAATCTTACTCTTTTGGTAGCATATTTCTAAGTGTGTTACTGAAACTTATATCAACTTGTTTTTAGCTCCAAGAGATGCTGTGGACACACCAAAGGTTTCCAAGAAACCAAGGAGGAGGAAAAGAAAAATGGCAAATGGTAAGTTCATATATTCTTATTCAATCTGCTCAACCCTTCAGTGCTCCTTTATTTTTAAAACTCTTACTTTTGTTAACATGTTTCTTAGTAGGTTTGTGTTATTAAAGAAGATGTTAGAGCTGTTATTATGGACCTGTATTTAAAGATATGACTCATTGGATGAACAGGTGTGTAGTTTATCTGCTCTGATTTGTTCTCAACAGCTCCCTCACAAAGTGAGGAGATCAATGGACAAGAGACGTCCACAAAACCAATCATGCCAGCTTCTCCACCTCAGTGAGTTAAACAAATTCTCTCAATTTATGCAAAGCAAACTAAATGCTTATTGCATTAACTTAAAGGACTTGTATTTTTAGGAAGGAGAGCACTTCAAAGACACTGAAGTCCCGGGTACCTCCAGCACCGGCAGCTGCTCTAAAAACAGGTAAAGGAAAAATCATTAGTACATGATGACATCGAACTAAAACTATCAATGCTCTTTTATATTTTATAATGGCATGTTTCTTATTGTGTTAGTGAAATTTAGAACAATTTGTATTTATGTTGCTGTATTTAAAGAAATCAGTCATTGGGTGAGAAGGTGTGTCATTTATCTGCTCTGATTTCTTCTCAACAGCTGTTGTCCAGAAGAAGCTCTTTAGAGATGGGTGGACAAGTCGGGTGGTTTGGCAAAAGACGTCTGTGAAGCCTCCCGTGACAACAAATCCAGCACGTCACCCATCTAAGTGAGTGGAAAAAATTATCTTGATAAAAACACAGCAACCCAAATGCTTTAATATCTGTTCATACTTAAAATAACTTGACGTACTGGCATTTTTAGAGATTGACGTTCTGAATGGAGATCTTTTCCATATGACTGAGTTAAACAAATTATCTTGATTTGTACAAAGCAATCTAAATGTATGAATGTTTGCAGAAACAATACATAGTGCTTGTATTTTTAGGCAAGAGAGACAAAAAGAGAATGTCTGAGTCCCTGGTACCTCCAGCACCAGCATCTGTTCCAAAAACAGGTAAAGGAACCAAAATCATCAATGCTCTTTTATTTTTAAATAAATAAATATTTAAAAATTTGGACCTCTATTTAAAGCTATCAGTCATTGGATGAACAGGTGTGTCAGGAATTTATCTACTCTTATTTGTTCTCAACAGCTCCCTCACAAAGGCAAGAGATCAGTGGACAAGTGACGGCAACAAAGCCTGTCGTTACGCCAGCTTCTCCACCTGAGTGAGTTAAAGAAATTCTCCTGATTTATTCACATCAATCAAAATGCTTGAAACTTAAAATAACTTGATGTATTTGCATTTCTAGGGGTCTGTGTTCTGCCTGGGGCACTTTTTTACCTCAGTGAGTTGAACATTCTCTTGATTTATACACAGCAATCTAAATGCTTGAAACTTGAAATAAGTTGATGTATTTTTAGGGGTCAACGCTCTTTCTGGGATACCTTTCCATCTCAGTGAGTTAAAGATTCTCTTGATTTATGAACAGCAATCTAAGAGCATGAATGTTTGCAGAAATAATACTTACAGTGCTTGTATTTTTAGGCTGCAACGACCAAGAAACAAACCTGAGACCCTGGTACCTCCAGCAAGTGCCGATGTTCCAAGAGCAGGTAAATGAAAAAGTTATTTGTGTGTTATTACATCTGTCCAAACCATCAATGCTCTTTTATCTTTAGAACAGTTCACATCTTACTTTTGGTAGCATGTGTCTTGGTAGATTATTGAAATTATAACAGATGTTAGACCTGTTATTATTGATCTGTTTTTAAAGATATTACTCATTGGATGAACAGGTGTGTCATGTATCTGTTCTCATTTATTTTCAACAGCTCCCTCACAAAGCGAGGAGATCAATGGACAAGAGACGTCCACAAAACCAATCACGCCAGCTTCTCCACCTCAGTGAGTTAAACAAAGAAATCTTCATGCTCTAGTGTTTGCAGAAACAAAACTAACAGTTCTTGTATTTTTAGAAAGCAGAGTTCTGCTCAGAGGCTGGATGAACCAGATCCTGTTAAATCAGAGTCCTTGGTACCTCCAGTTAATGCTGCCGATCCAATAACAGGTAAAGGAAAAATCATTTGTATGTAATGAAATTAGAACAAAGATATCAATGCCCTTTCAATTTTAAACTGTTTTGAGAATCTTACTCTTTTGGTAGCATATTTCTAAGTGTGTTACTGAAACTTAGATCAACTTGTTTTTAGCTCCAAGAGATGCTGTGGACACACCAAAGGTTTCCAAGAAACCAAGGAGGAGGAAAAGAAAAATGGCAAATGGTAAGTTCATATATTCTTATTCAATCTGCTCAACCGTTCAGTGCTCCTTTATTTTTAAAACACTTACTTTTGTTAACATGTTTCTTAGTAGGTTATTGAAATTATAATAGATGTTATATCTGTTATTATGGACCTGTATATAAAGATATTACTCATTGGATGAACAGGTGTGTCATGTATCTGTTCTCATTTATTCTCAACAGCTCCCTCACAAAGTGAGGAGATCAATGGACAAGAGACGTCCACAAAACCAATCACGCCTAGCTTCTTCACCTCAGTGAGTTAAACAAAGAAATCTTCATGCTCTAGTGTTTGCAGAAACAAAACTAACAGTTCTTGTATTTTTAGAAAGCAGAGTTCTGCTCAGAGGCTGGATGAACCAGATCCTGTTAAGTCAGAGTCCTTGGTACCTCCAGTTAATGCTGCCGATCCAATAACAGGTAAAGGAAAAATCATCTGTGTGTAATGACAATGGACCAAAGATATTAAACCAAACAGTTTTTAAACTGTTTTGAGAATCTTATTCTTTTGGTAGCATATTTCTAAGTGTGTTACTGAAACTTATATCAACTTGTTTTTAGCTCCAAGAGATGCTGTGGACACACCAAAGGTTTCCAAGAAACCAAGGAGGAGGAAAAGAAAAATGGCAAATGGTAAGTTCATATATTCTTATTCAATCTGCTCAACCCTTCAGTGCTCCTTTATTTTTAAAACTCTTACTTTTGTTAACATGTTTCTTAGTAGGTTTGTGTTATTAAAGAAGATGTTAGAGCTGTTATTATGGATCTGTATTTAATGTGTCATGTGTTTATCTGCTCTGATTTACTCCCAATAGCTTCCTTACAAAATCAGGGGATTGTTGGACAAGAGATGTCAACAGGACCCCTCTTCACCCTAACTTCTCCACCTCAGTGAGTTAAACAAATTCTCTTGAATAAAACAAAGCAATCTAAACTTCATGAACCGTACTTACAGTTCTTGTATTTTTAGAAAGGAGAGTTCCACGATACTGGATAAACCAGATCCAGTAAAATCTGAGCCCCTGGTACCTCCAGCAAATGCTGCTCTTCCAAAAACAGGTAAAGAAAAAAGTCATTTGTATTTAGTGACCTATAATGTCAGTGCTGTTTTTTTAAACTGTTTTGAGAATCTTTAGGTGCCATGTTTCATAAAGTGTTCCTGAATTTAAGAGCAACTTGCTTTTATGGATCTGTATTTAAAGATATCATCCATTGGATTAACAGGTGTTATCTGCTCTGGTTTCTTTTCAACAGTTTTAAGAAAGCAGGAGATTGCAGGAGAGGAGACACAGAGGCAGGAGGCGAGCGACACTGGGACATCTGTTAAAGACCTATGTGAGCGACTGGAGAAAGTAAATCAGTCCTCAAAGCCTCCTGCCAGAGCTACACAAGCTCCTGTACCTGAGTGAGTTAAACAAAATAATCCTTAATTTATATGTGATTGAATGTTTGCAGAATTGGTGCTTACAGTTCTCTTTATTTGATTTTTAGGCGTCATCATTTAGGGTTGAACTCCTCCAGCCCATTTGATGGACTGAACCAACTTGGTCCGGCCAAATTTATTTTTGACCTACCATCCACATTTGGTAAGTTGTTATATTTTGTTGATCTGGCTGACAGTATCTATGCTCTTTTATTTTATCAAACTTTTTTGAGAATGTTTCTAAGTCGGTTAGTGAAATTTAGAACAACTTGTTTTAATGAAATCAATCATCGTTTTGATTTCTGATTTGTTTTTAGATCCAATTGAAAATTTACGTGAGCTTCTGGAGGAAGTACATCTATCGTCAAAACCCCCTGCCACCCCTAGACCATGTCCGGTACCTGAGTGAGTTGAACAAAACATTTCTCAATTCATAAGTGATTGAATGTTTACATAAATTATACTTTCAGTACACATCCTTGTATTTTTAGGTATAATCTTTTAGGATCGTACTCCTCCAGCCCATTTAACCCACTAAAGCCCCTGCGTCCAGCAAAATTTATCTTCAAGTCATCACCCAAATTTGGTAAGTTTCTTTATTTTGTTGTATTGATTTTCTTTTATTGTTTAAAATAGATTTTAAGGGTCTTACTTTTATTAGTATGTTTCTTAGTCGGTTAGTGACATTTAGAACAACTTGTTTTTATGAAATCAATCATCGTTTTGATTTCTGATTTGTTTTTAGATCCAATTGAAAATTTACGTGAGCTTCTGGAGGAAGTACATCTATCCTCAAAACCCCCTGCCACCCCTAGACCATGTCCGGTACCTGAGTAAGTTGAACAAACATTTCTCAATTCATAAGTGATTGAATGTTTACATAAATTATACTTTCAGTACACATCCTTGTATTTTTAGGTATAATCTATTAGGATCGTACTCCTCCAGCCCATTTAACCCACTAAAGCCCCTGCGTCCAGCAAAATTTATCTTCAAGTCATCACCCAAATTTGGTAAGTTTCTTTATTTTGTTCTATTGATTTTCTTTTATTGTTTAAAGTAGTTTTTAGGGTCTTACTTTTATTAGAATGTTTCTTAGTCGGTTAGTGAAATTAAGAACAACTTGTTTTAATGAAATCAATCATCGTTTTAATTTCTGATTTGTTTTTAGATCCAATTGAAAATTCACATAAGCTTCTGGAGGAAGTACATCTATCCTCAAAACCCCCTGCCACCCCTAGACCATGTCCGGTACCTGAGTGAGTAGAACAAAACATTTCTCAATTCATAAGTGATTGAATGTTTACATAAATTATACTTTCAGTACACATCCTTGTATTTTTAGGTATAATCTATTAGGATCGTACTCCTCCATCCCATTTAACCCACTAAAGCCCCTGCGTCCAGCAAAATTTATCTTCGAGTCATCACCCACATTTTGTAAGTTTGTTTATTTTGTTCTATTGATTTTCTTTTATTGTTTAAAGTAATTTTTAGAGTGTTACTTTTATTAGTATGTTTCTTAGTCTGTTGGTGTAATTTAGAACAAGTTGTTCTAATGAAATCAATCATCGTTTTGATATCTGATTTGTTTTTAGATCCAATTGAAAATTCACATAAGCTTCTGGAGGAAGAACATCTATCCTCAAAACCCCCTGCCACCCCTAGACCATGTCCGGTACCTGAGTGAGTTGAACAAAACATTTCTCAATTCAAAAGTGATTGAATTTGGGCAGAAATGGTACTTACAGAACTCATTCTCATATTTTAGGCTTCATCATGTAGGATCCTCAAACGTTCATGGATCGAGCTCATTTAATAGACTGAAGCCTCTTCGTCCGGCAAAATTTAGTTTTGAATCACCATCAGCATTTGGTAAGTTGTTATATTTTGTTCCATCTGATCAACAGTGTCAATACTCTTTTAATGTTCAAAACTGATTTGATTGGATGAAAGAGAGTGCTATTTATCTACTCTGATCTGTTCTTAACAGGCTTTGGACAAAAGTCTGAATGGCAGATGAGTGGGCAAGAAAGGTCCGTAGAGCCCCCAGTGACAGAAGACCCCAGAACAACCCCTTCTCTATCTCAGTAAGTTATACAAATTCTCACAATTTACACACTGCAATTGAAGTGCTTGAACATAATTTAAAGTACCGGTATTTTTAGGGGTCATCGTTCTGCTCTAAGCCAGAGAATCACGCTCCAGGTGGATATGTGTTCGCTGTACATCCGAAAGATTCAAAGTTTATTACGAAAGAAAAAAGAAAGATGAGGAGAACTAAAAACGGTAAGTGTTTCACTTTTTTCTAATCCGCTATCAATGGTCCTTTATTTTTTAAAGTGTTTTCTTAAATCTTTGGGTTCCGTCAGTGGATGAACAGGTTTTGATTTCTGATTTGTTCTTGGCAGACTTTCAAAAGAGGAAGGAAGCGAACGGCACACTTGAGACCGTTGAACATTTATTTGGGCTCAAAGGACTCCATCTGTTCACAAAGCCCTCTGAACCAGCTACACCATCCTCTGTACCTCAGTGAGTGCAAAACAAAATCATTATCAGAGATAGTTACACTCCTAAATATTAATTGCATCAATTTAAAAAGTGCTGTTTGATTATACTTAATCTCTGTTTGTTGTATTTGCAGCTAAAACTGGGCAGAGAGGCACCTGAAATGCCACCCTATGGACTCAAGAACAGGGTAGTGACGATCTTCCGGTGTTGTCAGGATATCAGTTTCCGGTTTACTTTCTTAAATGACTTAAAGGGATAGCTCCCTTTAGGGATATCCCTTTAACGTCACCTAAACAAGTAGAAATAGTGATGCATAAGTAAACCGAAAACTGATATCCAGCCTTCTGACAACATCTACCGTTCGTCACTACGCTTGTGCAAAGAGTCCATGGATGCTCATCAAATAAATGAGCAGCAAAATAAAAAAACATCAATAAAACATCTTCTGTCCTTTCAAATGATCAGAAGAATCTGAAGCGTCCTACCTCTGTCATCAGCCTCTTGTTCACATATTTACTTTTTTCTATAGTGAATGACAAATAGTGCACTAGATAGGAGATAGGAAACAATTCTGATAGTAATACTGTCTGTTGGGATAAATTAAACTGGTTCTTAGTGCAGTTTTGTACATATATAGATCATGCTATTTCAATGGGTAGATTTGAAAACTATTTCGCCATAAGGGGGCAGGTGGTACCTAAGTACATGTGATTTTAGTTGGAATCAAACGCAAACATTTGTCACATTGTGGAATTTTTGCTCTCTGTACACTAAGCTTTTCTTGTTTTCATGTCTCACCCTCGGGACACCGGAGTCGGACAGACCCAACTCCAGTTTGACTGGATGTTCCTCCCAGATTCTCAGACACTAAAAGATGACCACAGGTGAAACCCGCGTCGAGCTTAAGGTAACAAGAGTTTGCACTGATCACTGCACATTGCGTTTCTCATGTATTTTATAATATTGTCTTTATTAATATAGTCTTTCTGAAACCTTTTTGATGTCCAAATTCGCTGTTTTGAGGAAATGTAAAATCAATTTACTTTTTAAATGTTTGCATACTGTGTTAACAAAGTTGACAAGCACTTTTTAATACTTTATATAGGTTAGATATTTGCAAAACCCAGTGACAAACATAAAGGGTGACTAATGATTTATGGCTCAAAGCAGTAGGGAGAGAGAGATTGAGCAGCTTGTGAAGAGGCGATGCCAGCTCCTAAAGAAGTAGGGGAAGGCAAGCAAAGAGGAGAAGGAGGGCCTGAAGCCACTGTGGGAGGAGGTGAAGAAGAACCTAGCCAGCCTTCGGAGGGCAGAGTGCATCCGCGAACGCAGAAGGCTGAAGGAAAAGGAGAGAAGCAACTTCTTCAAAAAACCCTTCAAGCATGCGACACAACTACTGGAGGATAAGAGAATCGGGAAGCTGGAGATTACACAATCACAACTGGAGAGTTTCATCAGGAGCAGTACAGTGACCCAGCGAAGTCTACTCCGCTGGGATCACCATGTTAGCCAGCGCCCCCATCTTTCCTGTTCAACGCTGATCTCCCCAAACTCAGTGAGGTGGTAGAAGTTGTACGGAAAGCGAGAGCAGCCTCAGCTCCAGGCCCCAACGGGATATCTTATAAACTGTATAAGTACTTCTTAGGGGTTCAGAGATACAGTCAGGTCCATAAATATTGGGACATCGACACAATTCTAACATTTTTGACTCTGTACACCACCACAATGGATTTCAAATGAAACGAACAAGATGTGATTTAACTGCAGACTTTATGTATCATAAATAAACTTTAAATAGCACACTTGAAATGAACTCTGGACCTTTTATCTGCTCATTGTCATTGGGATAGTGAGGGAATAACACACACCTGGGCATGGAACAGATGAGAAGACAATTGTCCCATAATTTTTGGTCCCTTAACAAGTGGGAGGCATATATGCAAACTGTTGTTATTCCTACACCGTTGACCTGATTTGGATGTAAATACCTCAAATTAAAGCTGACAGTCTGCAGTTAAAGCACATCTTGTTCGTTTCATTTGAAATCCATTGTGGTGGTGTATAGAGCCAAAAATGTTAGAATTGTATCGATGTCCCAATATTTATGGACCTGACTGTATCCGTGGATCACCTGAGTGGGGCCTGGAAGAACAAAGTACTCCCTTCAGAGTGACAACGAGTTGTTATAGTGTTCATCCCGAAGGAAACAAACTCCACCACCATTAGCCAGTTCAGGAGCATCGCACTCCTGAATGTTGAGGGCAAGATTTTCCTCTCCATCCTGGCCAAGAGGTTGACCAACTACCTCATAAGCAATGGGAACATCGACACTAGCTGGCAGAAGGCAGGCATGCCTGGTTTCCCAGGGTGCGTGGAGCACTCTGCAGTCATAGGAGAGCAGATCCAGTGAGCAAAAAGAGAGAGATGTGACCTGCATGTGGTGTGGCTGGATCTTGCCAACGCTTACGGGTCCGTCCCCCACCAACTCATCGAGTATGCCTTCTTCTTCTACATCCCAGTCAGCATTCGTGCCCTGGTGGCCAAGTATTTTGAGGACATGCACCCATTAGAACTTCACGACAGGCTGGCAACAGCTGGAAGTAAGCATTGCCATGGGATGATTAATCTCTCCCATCCTGTTTGTTACAGCCTTCGAGATCATCCTGATGGGGGCAAGGGTGATGGTTAGAGATAAAAACTACCATGAGGCCAAAGGTTACCACCTGTGAGAGGCTATATGGACGACATCACCACCATTCTCCATACAGCAGCATGTTCAACAAGACTGCTGAAGAGGTTTGACGGGCTTGTGGGGTGGGCAAAATCACACAGCATGTCCCTCAGGAAAGAGGTTAGAAGCGACCATACCATCTGTCGCAGACGTTCTGGAAATCCCATTGCTGGCAAATCAACCAGTCCGTAGCCTGGGTCGTACCTACACAGCATACCTCTCTGATAGGCAGATGAAAGAAACAGTACGGAAGCAGTTCGCAGATGGCCTGGCCAGGATCAATCAGAGCCAGCTCCCCGGCAAGTATAAAGTATGGAGCTATAGGTTCATACTGTTCCCAAGGGTGACGTGGCCTCTGAAGATGAGCGAAGTTCCCTCCTCGTTGGCAGACGGATGGATAGGCAGGCAAACACATTCATCAGGGAGGGCTTGGTCTGCCGAGATGCCTTTCAAGCGTAGGCCTCTTCGGCAGTAACATGCTGTCATACAGCTGTCACTGAGATCCTTTGGCCTGGGATACAAGCGGTAGAAGGCTCGGATGGTACTGGAACTGAGGGAATCCACTGACCAACTGGTTAGAGCTGCTGGCCCTAACATATGAACAGAGAGGAAGTGGAAAGCCCAAGGAAGAGGTCGACAGGGCAATTAGCAGGCTGAAACATCGCAAAATAGTCTGCAGATTCCAGGAGGGTTAAGCAGGCCTTGGGAGGAGCGAGACCCCCCTCTTCTGGTCAAAGGCCTCCAAGGAAGAGCGAAGAACCATGGTGGTGGCAGAAGGACCGAGCAGGAGGCTGGATGTCATGGTAAGGTGTCACAGACAGGCATTTGTCATGGTGTGATCTGTGGAAGATCCCCTAAGCCAGGCTCAGCTTCCTGATCAGATCCAACTATGACACCCTACCTTGTCCCAGAAACCTCCACAAGTGGTTCGGCACTGAAGAACTCTTCGCCCTTTGCAGTACCAGGCTGGAAAACCACCACGTGTCCTATCAAAGTGGGCTGCAAGGGCTTTGTTCGGTCCTTGACGGTTCGCCTGCTCCGCGACATGGGATGTGCAGGAGCAGGGTGCCGAAAAGCTATTAAAGAACTGTCAGAGGAGGCAGAGAAGGGCAGCTTTTGGCTGTGGCTAAGGAGGAAGCATCGGGGGTGGGGGCCGAATAACACCTAGGGCATCAGAAGGGGGTGGCCGGGAGTGATCCCTGCCGTCACTCCGCCACCAGGAGATGTACTGAGATTAAAGGAGAGAAACATCCATGACTGGTGGTCAGCTGATGATCCGTTTATGCCCAAAGAGGTTTTAGAGGAGCACACCTGCACAAAAGGCACGGGTGGAGTTGCGTCAGGCAGTAATGCCTACCAGGTCGACCATCATCCTGTATTTCGATAAGTATGGCAAAATGTAAATACATTAATAATAATATAAATCATGAAATATGGAAATTCAAGGTTTTAGAAGGACAGCAGCGGTATAGAGAACAAAAACTGATATTTTGTCATCATCAAATCGAATTTCTGTTGAATAGAATGTTCACGAGTTCACCTGCCAGTGTAGTGTGCAAAAAATGACAAATCAATGTCTTATTGTAAATAATAAGGATGATAAACTAATGTGGTTTGATGTCTAAGGAGTCGCATGGGTGGAGTCATGGTGATGAAGAGATGCCGGGAAAGCTGAGGTAAGAAAAATATATGCAGATGCTTAAGTATGCTTTGAAATTGATTGACAGGACCATCAGGCACCTACTGTGGGCTAAGTGGAACATCTGTAAAAGACTGAAATATTTGTATATATAAAATCCATTCTAGATATGTAATTGTCTAGGTATAGCATTGCGCGCATGTACTGTCACTTGCATATGTACATATTTACTTTGTAATTTCACGTCATTTTAAAAATAAAATACTCCTTGTGGACATGATCTTGATCTTTTATGACCTTTGAATGATCTTTTGTACCTTGACTTCACATGCACTGAGCTTTCTCTTGATCCATATTCACTTCACTAATCCAAAATGTCAATTTTTACGTGATGACATTGCCTAAATGTTTTTACTATGGTGTACTGGGGTGTAACTAAAATATTACTAAAGCAAAACCGCTGTGCAGAAAAGTGAAAGCATTCAACTATTTGGTTTATAATTATGGGAATAAGAATAAGAAAATAAAGCAAGTCTTGAATCCTTTTGATTTGTTTGACATCAGCAGGTCATGTGATGCACAATTATCACAGGACAAACATATAACAAACATTCCGTTTAAAACAGGAACCTTCTCAAAACATTTATCTAAACATTCTTTTGCTGTTTTAATGATCAATGTAACTACGGCAAGTTGGGCGATATATTTTCATATAAGATTTTGATTGTCTCAACATTTTTTCCATTTCACACCCATGAAACACCAAAGTACTTTAACACCTCTGTTAGACTATCTATATTCACGAAATACATTTTCCATCACATAATAAACCACATGGTTATCCTAAAATAAAAGGAGAGAAATACTGCCCTCTACCGGTTTTTCAGATTTACTGAAAAGTGAATCTAACCGCTGGTTGATAGGAATACACACTTGTGAGCCTATAGATATATATTAAGTTGCTTTCTAGAAACATCGTAATTTAAACAATGCTTGAAAATAGTTATATGAGTGGTCCACAACATATGTTTATGGTCTAAATTGGACTATGGACTAAACTCTTAAGAGACGGACGACCCCTTGTGAGGAAACAGCGCAACTACATCTTAAAGCGTAAAAACAACTTTACGTACAACTTTACAACATTTACGTAAGTCAACAATTAAATACACATACATACATTCATGATTGGATTAATTAAGATAACACGCAACATTTGTTTCCGTTGGCAACGTCAGGCACATCATTCGTATCTCTCTCTGTGTGTCCACTGATGCTGGCAGCATTCATGCTGGAACACCAGGTAGAGGAAAAGGCATTGATTTTTGGTGATGAAATGCCCCTCCACAAAATAATCAAAATTGACGTTTCTGTCAGCCAATCAGGTAAGCTTACTGGGTGTAATGCTGTTTAATGGCAGTAGAGGTGCTGTTGCTCTTCTATTGTATTTACCACTTCCACAAAAAAGAGAGATAGTTCACCACGAATGCGTAAAACATAACAAGTAAAACGTAATTTTCACGTCACGTCACGTTTTGGTTTGCACATTCAACACGTTGTAACACTGCATATCAAATAATTCCCACCGCACAATTAGTCTACCTCAGAAATATTTATACTAATACAATGTTTTTTTTACTTCTGTTAAACCCAGTTATTGTAAAGAATTTCTGTCTTTAAAAGGCATTACATTTCTCCCGAGACAAATAATAGGCTACTCGATTTAAATGGGTAATAGAAACTCAAACAACTATTTAAAATTCATCATTAAGGCGTAGAATGCAGGTTACCCTTTCTGTCTGTTTTTCTTCTTAGTTTAAATATAAGATTAATAACAATTTAAAAAAACACACCAAAACTTTATCCACTGGGCAACAAAACGAGCTAGATTTTTAATAAATTACATATATTTAAAACAGTAACAACATAGCTTTTTCTTATTTAATCTGCTTTCCAGACCAAATATAACATTACTCACAAAATGATTCTAATTTTGAGCAAAGTGTTTAAAACCACACAAAGTCACGGGAGACTCGCCTTTGTGTAAATGGACGTTTGTCTCAAATCTTACAGAAATATTGTGACAGTCTCAGTGTGACTACTCGCCCTGTAGCCTATATTTTGTAGCTGATGCTCTCAATCATGTGTGGGGAGGAAATCGTAAATTTATGAAATGAAAAGATACTTTACAAGATGTTTTATAGCAAGGTCAACAGCAACAGCACAGCAGTGAATGTGCAATGTTTACACCGACAGGTGTCGCAGGAGTTCAAGACGCCATAATGGTGCCCATGAAGAATTTATTTGCAAAACCAGATAAATCCCTTTCTCATTTTTTCTATGTTCTTATGTTTTTATTGTATTTAATTGTGTTAAGTGTAAGTGATTAGCCTACTTAATCAAAACATCACAACTTCAGTTGGATTTATATTCATTGGAATTCACAGAATAAAAACATGAGCTTTAATTTATCTGTTTTCGCAAATGAACTCAGATTTTCACACGAATGAACTCTTCGTGAATGTTTTGCAAACTCTTCATATTTTCAATCAATATTGGCCTACTTTAAAATGCTCCTGATCACATTCAGCAAAATGCGTCATTGTTTTCTTAGTTGTTTACTTGCTTTTTAAAAGCATGCCTTTATTTAATAGCTCAGAAGTCATTTAATAGATCATTTAAGCTTTTGGCATTTGAATTGAAATTGAAATCCAAGATCTTTGTCATTGTAATTTAAATCATTTGATCTATTTAATTTAGCCTTGCAAAATAAAGTTTTGTTTGTCAATCCAATTAAACAGTGCAATTCACGTGTTGCTTCTGTGTTTTCATGTTACCAAAATTCTGCGGTAAATCACCACGCGATGCACACGTTGCAAGATTATGCGCAGATGAGCGATGTGTATCCGGCATTCATTGGCTGCTCCGCGCGCGCAAGTTCATCCTCCCCCGTGACGCGCGATAAATGTCCGTCCTCCCGCATCTCTGCTGACAGACAATCAGAGTCGTGCTTCGTGTCGGGACGCGTCTGCCTTTGTTTTCCTCCAAGTGGAATGCAGCACTCAACAGAAAAAGTGATTTTCTTTGCCTTTTCCCTTTAGAAGAGTTTTTATGGGTTTGCTCTTTGGTTGGACTTGCATTCGTTACGTATTTTTGGCGTTGTGAAAAACATGACTGGAGTCTTTGACAGCCTCAGTACAGATATGCATTCAAACCAGATTACCTCCAATTACCACAACCTGCATAAATCCAAGGAATCGCCTACTCTACCTGTCTCCACCGCCACCGACAGCAGCTATTATAATAATAACCAGCAGGTCGGACAGTGCGCCGGCTCTCCATACGGTCAGCTCAGCTCTTACCAGTACCAGAACAACAACATGAACAGCGTGCAGTACGGCTTCTGCAATGCTTTCGGCTCCTACAGCGCGTACGGCTCCTGCACTTCACCAACTGCCGCAGATGCTGGTAAATATGTCGCTCCTCTTAAAATGACTGTTTTTGCGCAGTCGACGTTGTTGGGTGTGTCATTTGACATTAAAACGTAGGCTACTAAGAAAAAGTAAATCATTTTTACGCACGTAATTATTTTATGGAGACGTTATTATTAATACATTATTATAACATGTAATCTAATATAACATAATATGCTCCGAAAGATAATGTTGTTCATGTACATAACGGGCTTTATTTTTACTGTCACAGAAAAAGAAGAAAGTGAACCTGAAATCCGAATGGTTAATGGAAAGCCAAAGAAGGTCAGAAAACCACGAACTATTTACTCGAGTTTCCAGCTGGCGGCCCTGCAGAGGAGATTTCAGAAGACGCAGTATTTGGCACTGCCGGAGAGAGCCGAACTGGCCGCTTCTATGGGTCTCACGCAAACACAGGTACCGATAACAGTTCTTTTTGAAAACTGTCGTTTATATACAGCATATCAACATACTAACCTTTATTTAATGGGCATTTTATTATATACTTATTAGTACTTGTAAAATGTAAACAGTACATTTTGTAATTATTGTGGATTCGCCAGACGAAATGTTAAATGCTCCCTCGTCAGCTAAATATGTCAATTTAATAAAATCTTAATTTTTGGTTTAGTCATTAATATATATTCCTAATTCCAAAATAGATGAGACGGGTATGTTTTGGTGACCTTGCAACATGTTATTATGAAAAGCACGTCTATTATATTTGATCGTGTTGCTTTTAGTCTGCAAAATTAATTTGAAGTCAAATTAACTTTATACACTATACAATATTTAATTTTCAAACAACAAAAGATTGACTGTAGGACGGGACATAGATCATTTTGTACGATTCAGATGAGACAGATATGCGTGTTTTCTTTTTTAACATTTGCATAATTGTCATAATGCCGCTCTTGCAGGTAAAAATCTGGTTCCAGAATCGTCGTTCAAAATTCAAGAAGCTGTGGAAAAGTGGAGAAATCCCACCCGACCAGCATGTGGCCTCCGAGTCGCCCCCTCTCCCTTCGCCCCCTCTCAACACGACTTGGGACTTCGGACACAGTCAGAGAATGCACACTGTAAACGGGTTGCCCCAGAGCAGCAGCCCCCCGATTACGACCACCCCATCTTTTCTGACGAACTACCCCTGGTACTCATCTACGAACTCTGCAACCCACTTACAGCCTCTGCATCATCAGAACACTATCAGCGCCGGGACAATATTTTGACTCTTAAAATCTGGGAAATTCATATTGTGAACTTGCAACTAATCGAAAGACTTTCACTCCTGTATTTTCCAGTTTAAACAGTGAGACGTCACATTTGCCACGTTGATCATGTCCAGTGCGTTTTGCGCGTTTCTTTTCATGCAATGGCGTCTTCATGCTGACACAAAGTAATCCAACACATACAATTATTTTTGTATTTATTTATTTTGTTGTTTAGCGGTGGTATTTTAATGGACTAAAACCCATTGCTCAGTGAACCACTTTTATCCAAAGCTTAGAGAACTCATGTGGACATGTTTTGAAGCGAATATTGCAGCAGGGTTTATAATAATGGTTCGAGCACATGTAGCACAACCTCAAGCTGTTTGGTGCCTTTTAAAAATGACCTCACTGTTTTTATCCAACGTAAACGTCTTTAATGTGGTTGCCTTTGATTAAATACTTTGTTAAATTTGGTACATAAGTTGACAGAATGGAATCTATCGCTATAATCGCTATAATCGATTGTTCCACCGGATCATCTTTATACTTTTGCCAAATAGTTTTGACACGATTCTCACTGGGTTTTTTGTTTACTATTTTTTTATGGAAAAACACTAATGAAAAGCACTGGCAACTACTGATTGTCCAAAAGTCAAGTGTAAAAGGAAATTGTCTTTGAAGTAGCCTACTTTGTATTATTTATTTTAAAATCCAAATGAACACTTCTGCCACTTAAATGATACAAACTTATTTAAATAAAACGTTTCATGTGAATTCACTGTTCATGCACTCTTTTTTCTTTTTGACGTTTTTCTCTTGCAGTTTACTGTCGGAATGTTAGCTGTGTGTTTTTTTCGTGGAACTGTCCACGCCTCTCTTTCTGCTTCGGCGCCAGTTGAGTCTGTAGTCTTTAATAAGTCTGGCTGCAGACGCGATGCAACCGCTTGTAAATGTTTCACACAATACCCACAAATTCACCTTTTGTTGACTAACGTGACAGGTGTGCCAAGCCCACTCTGTAATAACTAGGTCAAGAGAGCTTATGCAACTTACTTAGAGTTTTAAATTATCAGGTGCGCGGCTCTTTTTAAGGGAGAATAAATTAGGTCGGACTACCGCTCCTTGCGTTTTGGAGACGCGCGCAGACGTCAAAAACAAAACGCCGGGAAGCTAGACACAAGCGAGACGCTCGACGGAGCCTCGGGCGGAGAATGAGCACTCAAACACGCCCCGGCACGAAGGCGTTCGGCTGCGTTCAGACTCTCTGGAGTCAGAGCTCTGTGCTCCAGACTTTTTATGAAGTCAGCCCACCAAAAAAGCATGCTCGCAACTGCCCCGAGCAAAACAACGTGGAAACATTTCTCATAACTTCCACCGCCCCACGCACAATGCAAGGCCTTTGTAATAAGGGGCTTGGCTGCCTGGTAGCCTACATGGATTTTCCACGGCATGTAACAAAGCAAAACTTGTTTATTTGTTTGCAGGCTTGTTTGCAGAAGAAAATAAAATGCCGAATGCGTGACAGAGGCAACAGAGTAATGAAATGAGGCCAAAACGTATAACGCATGAGTATTATTACTAATGTTTGTCATGTGTCACAGCCAGTTAATTTCTCGGTAACACTTTATTTTATGGTGCCCTTATTACACGTCACACGTATTTACTATAGTATTTATAGTACTATAAATTCTGCATAACTAACCCTGAACCAAACCCAAATCCTAACCCTATAAGTACATGTAGTTAATTTTTAATACTCAGTATTAAAATGTACAGTCTGTAACACGGGCACTAAAATAAAGTGTAACCCATTTCTCAAATGAAAGATTCAACACCACCACGCGTGTATTAATCGTCTTTGTCTTTATCCACAATGGGTAAAGATGGCATCAAAGGATGCTATTCACTTTACATTAATCTATTTGTCTAAAGGCTGAAAAGCTATTAAGCAGACAGATATAATGAGGATGTATCTTGTCAGTGATTGCCGCATTACAAGTTGTTATGTGTCGCCGTGGGCTAAGAATGCGCGCTTATTGAGACGCGCCCCGCAGAGATCCGCAAGATCCAGGCTATATCCGTTCAAACAGGCCAGGAAAAGGGCAATATTTAGCCAATAGTGTGTGACTTCCTTTGGAGTGTTTTTTGGTAAAGCCATATGGGACACTTCTCAAAAACGCGCTCTTAATCTAAAACAGTTTTACGCACGCCGTCTCTTAAGACGAGCTCTTGGGGCTTTAACTTGAAACATCACCTCGGTTGGTACACACCGTCTAACCAAAGCAAATTGTGTTAACACATATTCCAACTTTAAAACGAGCCAGACGCTTGACCACATGCGCAAACAGCTTTTGCGCCGCTTTCTGTCAGCCTGTGTTTTTGCTGTCTCTGTTTTTTCAGCAGCTCGCGGGAGGAACGAAGGAATGAAGAAAAATAAGCATTTTTTTGCCACAGTCGCGTTAACATTGATTAGGTCTCTCACAGGTGGTTCAGCTTGGACAAGTGTCACACCTTGCAAATGCAAACGAACGTAAAGTTGTGTTAAAACCGTGCGCATGCAAATGCTCTGCGTGCCTTTCTCTCTGAAAGATTAGCAATGATGTGGTTTTAGACACTTCCGGAATCCTGCAGACAACTTGAAAAATGCCATACCCCATCCCTAATTTATACTCTGATCTGTAATTTTATCCACAATTGCTCCAGTTGAGCATTCTGGCTCCCCGATCTGAAAGCCTGCAATTACTACATAATTCTTCGCAATTTTAGATGTCCTAATATGGACTGTAATTTTTGCGCAAGACAATTTCCAGCTATTTCAAGCATCAACATTGTCAAAGTTGTATGTACATAATAAATGGTAATATCAATGCATAGTTTTTAGCATAACATCTTGACTCCGCGATAATTATATCCGTTTGGAGCCTACGCAAAATTAGCCTGAATTGCATGGTAACTGCCGCTTTAAATTTTTAAAAATTACTCATAATTTTCCCAAAGATTACCAAGATCTCGAGTGCACAATGTCATCAGCGTAATGAGGAGTAAACATTTATGCTAATAATCAGCAATTTTTTCCATCAGCTATAAAGAGGGAAAATAAAGCTGGATTTTTCATTCCTGCTCGGAGAGCGACTGTCAAGCTCTATAAGCCCAGCTAGACGAGGCTGATTCTGGGAGCCGAAGAGCCGAACTCACGCCATGGCTGCTGGATGCTCGCGTTCTTATTTCGGGGGCAATACGCATCCTATAGATACTGTCCATTTTCCGTGCTCTCCTTTATTAAAGATTAAGGTAAGATGATTGCGCAATTTATTTAACTAAATAATGATTGGAAAATGTGCGTATTTAAATATGCTATTTATTTAGGCCAAGTATTATTAATTTGGTATAAGAAACATTCTTGCAATGAAGAAAAATAATATAAACGGGAAAACATTTTGAAATCATTTGGATCATTTTAGAAGTGCTGATATGCTTTTGTTGTCCGCGGCATTCTGCAAAATTTACATTAAATAAAGCGTTATATCGAATAATGATATTCGAATAATACGAATAATATAATTTGACAAATTTTGACGTCTTGTAGTAAAGTGTGCGTCGGAAAACAAACCCCGTTTGATCCTTTGGTAAGGAAACATAATACAAACAATTCGTTACTTTGAATCAGACAAACAGGGTATATCTCTCATTAATAAAGCGGTCTAAAATTGCGAGATAGTTTGTCTTTAGAATCCAGTAGAATATAAAGCAGCCCTTGTTCTATAATTTCACCTCTGCCTTCATCACTCCGGCATTGTGCTTTTGCTCATTTTGATCCTTCTTCCCATTGACAAATCTCTCGGTATACACCTGCAAGCAATTTGCCAGCCTTACTTATAACTACCGCTGCGCACCTATTTCGCTCTTTTTTCCCTTTTCTTTCCCCCCCATCGCACAGCGAATTTTCTTTCATTGCGCTATCTCTTTTGTTAACAAAAGATTCCACGTGCGAAAAAAAATTGCTCATAATTATCCCGTAGATGGGAAGCTGCATTAGAATAAGTAAGGAGGGAATGACTGTAATTATGTCTGGTTTGATGGGCCCGGCGCGTAATCAAGAGGAGAATAGAGTGAAATAACGCTGACCCTCTCTGCTCCACAGCTGCATGTCGAGAAAAAGACAGAACAACGCGGATTTGTCTTTTATTCCTTCTTAGAGTTGTGTATTCGATATTTTTAGAAAACAAGACAATGTTGTAGCTTTAAACTTTGACAATACTTGTAAGGCCTGTCATGAAAATTCATCGCAGCTTGTAATGCTAGTTCAAACTATAAAAATGTTTCATCGGAATATTTTTTATCGTTGTTATTACAAAAGCTGGACATTTTCAGTGCCTTGAAAAAAAAATTGTAGTGAGGTTTCGATGAAGAGTAGCATTTTTAAATAAAATAAGCATAAAGAGCATCCAATTTTAAGCAATTTAACAAGCAATGCGAGCTAAGATACCATTTCCGAAACTGTTATTGATTATAATAATAAATATATATATATATATCAACAATAATAAAAAAAATAATGATTATACAAATAACAACACCAACAGTTATAATAATAATTGTGTCATTTAATACAGGTGCGTACAAAGCGCAACTCATAAAAATCTGAGAAGACTTCACTTGCACTGAGAGCGCGCGGGGCCATTTCCTGCTCTGCCCAGACAGTTTTTAAGGACCTCACATGAAGAGTGTCAAAATTTGTCAAAATAATTATTGGACCCTCCGAATTTATTTTACCGCAAACGAAGCTACACTCAATTTATGAATGAATATTATATTCTTTTTCAATACGCCTACATAAAAATAAGTAATGACAAACATTAATATGCTAAAAAAAATTACGAATAATTTCTTCAGCGTTGTACTTTTTTAAATTAATTTAATTTAAAAATTAAGGAAATAAAAATACACAGACAAAATAAACAAGCAAACTAGAGGTCTATAATAGGCTAGAATGTAACTTTAAGTTCTCTTATGCATAATAGTCAACTATTTGCAATGTATTTTAAAAATATTATTGTTATTATTATTTTTGTTTTCTACTGGCGTCTATCTGCATAAGAATGTTCATTAAATGCGCAGTTAAACCATCAGCCCCGAACAAAAGGCACTCTGAACATGTCATTCTTTACCTATCTGCATTTCCCCCCTCCCGTCCCCAGCCTTTCTTCATGTGGTCCTCCATGAGCGGCACCTGCCCGATTATTCACTTAACACACGGCCATCAAAAGCAGCCACACAAGGGTAGAAAAGAGCTTATAGCGGCTAAACGAAAATGAAAAGAAACAAGTGGCCTTTTTGTCGAAGGAATTACTGTGTTACATAAACCAGCACAGGATTCGGTGATTCAGATTGCAATCAAAAGTATAGGCCAATGCAAACAAAACACCGAGTGACAAAAGTACCAAATATTGAACAAAATGTAAAGAATAAAGTACATTTGTAAGCTATTTTACATCTTTTTTGTTTGCGTTATTTACCTAGATATGCATGCTGACATGCACGATTTTATTTTATAAATTCCAATCTAATTTCATTACATTTAATAAAATTACATTTGATCAAAATACTTTGTGTTGTTTTAATGTATGGTATGTTTGTCTCTGATAATGCAAAATTTGCTGTTTGAGTTGGATGGTAACTAGGCAGGATATCTCTTTTAATTCCATTGCATTTGCTTCTTTAAGTACAAAACAAATAGTCTTGTTTACGTGTATTAGTTTAACCTAAAGATTTGTTTTAGTTCTGGCAAAGCAATAATTTGGCAACTTCTTTCATGAGCAGGATTTTACTGTCAGAATTTACACATTATACAAGACTCCATGAAACAAAAACAATAAATTAATGTGACCGGTAAGCGATGAATTTTTCCAATATAAAATGAAAAGACACATGAATTTTAATAAACACAATCATGTTTAGACCCCTTTGCACAAATTATTCAGCACACAACGAAACGACTATTTCTGTACATTAGAGCTGTCAACACTTCCCATGTAACGGTGATGATAGACGCGTTTATCTGCACCGCGTGCCTCTGTCTGTATATCAAACAAAAACGCTCGGGATTACAGACTGATGGGTTCAAATTTGGGGAAGTGTTTCTTCTATATAGTGCAGCTTTATAATCATAATTTAATGAACATTTATTTTAAATAAACATACAAACAGACAAACAATCTAAATAAGTTATATTTAAATTAACACAAAGAGCCATACATCCAAAATATTTTTTTAAAGATTTCTCTGTTCCCTTTAAAATGGGGAAAATCGTGAGACGTTCGTGTTTGTGATTTATCCCATTTCTAACTCATTCACCGAGCCATGGCAAAGCCTGAAGCGACGGGATGCACCAGCATTTGGCGCAATTCGGTGTGATGTTGATGACGCCGTCGTAGCCCATAATCACAACCCGCACTCTTGTGCTAGGGACAGGCCGGCGATTCCAAATTACAGGTTTAAAGAAAAAGCATTAAATAAATTTCTTACAGTTTCATGTTTTTTACACAACAAAAGGTCGCGGAAATTGGGAGAGTAGCAGCTTTGATTTGACCCACTTTCCCGGCATTGCCTTCATTTAAAAAGAGTCATCATCGTTCTTCTCCGTTGCACACGACCCTCTTTCAGTTCAACCTGACCCAGGCTGTGTGTTAGCAGGTGTCTTTGCGAGTGTCCCCGCCGGGTCACGTCTGGTCTGGGCTGTCCGGGTTGTGTAAAAGGCCGCAGACTCGCAGAGTGACCGGCCTGTGGCGGGTCCCCTGGACTGGGCCATTGGTGAATAGATGGGCGGGGTTGTTGTAGCAGTCCTGGTTCACATGAGTTGGGGCTGCTGCATAGTGTCCTGGTGTGCTGTCGGATACCACGAGGTGTAACTGGGAATATAAGAGGTCGGCGTGGATGTTTTGACGGTGGCCGTGGAATTCCAAACGGGCGCTACGGACGGAGATCCGGCGGAGAGAGCGTTGGCCAGAGCGGCTGAGTCTATTGTTCCTCCGCCTTGTTTCATCAGTTTCTTAAACTTGGACCGCTTGTTCTGAAACCAGATCTTCACCTAAAAAAAGAAAGCCAAATCAGACAGAGCCGAGCAACAGGATAACATCATCGCTATGCAATCTAATTGGGTTTAACTAATTCTAAGCCTCAAACCAAGAGCCGTCATGAATTTATAGAGTTATCCACCCAAACAGATACTATTACAGGTGGATGGCAACGTCACATGTCCATTGCAAAAGCAACGCATGATGGAAAACGATGGAATTACACAATTTTGTTGTAAAGTCAAATGGTTTCATTAAAAGTGTCGAGTACATGCCTGTGTTTGTGTGAGCCCCAGTGATGCGGCGAGCTCGGCTCTCTCCGGCAACGCCAGATACTGAGTCTGCTGGAACCTCCTGTTCAGAGCCTGCAGCTGGAGACTGGAGTAGATGGTCCGAGGTTTGCGGATCTTTTTGCCCTTCCCGTTAAAGCGAACCTCTCCTCCTTCCACCACTGTGTTTTTCTCCGACTCCGGTGCTGCGTTGGAGAGAGAAAGTCAAGCGAAGAATGCGTCTCACAGACTGTTCACGCAGTGCAGCTCACATCAGCGCGCGCAAGTTTTACAGGCGGCACTTTAGGTATAATTAGCCTTAATTGCATACATTGTTTATAGCATTACGCAATAAATAATTACCAAGCCTAATAACAGCACATCTGGGCAACTCCGGCCCGACGCGTGCTCACAAAGCGCAGAGAAATCCGACGACCGGCAAAACCAAAAACATGCAGCATCGTTTCTTACCTGGGTCCTCTAACCTCGTCTGAGCCAAGGCGGCGTTGTTTGGGTAGGTCTGCACGGTGCTGAGGTACGGACTCGTGGAATGGCTACCGACCGAGTTGACGTATGGATAAGGCAGGGATCTGGGGAAGGACGGAGCCGGGCTGTAGGCGCTGTCGTGCTGCGGGTGTCCGGAGGAGTGTAAACAGTGCATTGAATAATGTCCGTGGGTCATAGATGAAGGCGACATTTGCTGACTCGGTGGCCCAAATTCCATGAACACGTTCTTTCCTGAGACGGGGCTGTTTAGACTCTCTGGTATTGTAGACATGGTCATGTCTTCTGGCGCAAACTCTCTCTCTCTCTCCCCTGCTTTTTTGTTTTCTATGATCTGAGTGAAGGATGGATCCCAATTTAAGCGCAACTGATTTTTTCACTTTCCATTCATAAGAAAATGTAGTTTGTCTCGGTGAAAAGTCTAGGTACGATGCTGTGGATCCACACAAACTCGCTCAAAGGTTTGAATCGGGGAATCATGAATATTTATCCAAGGTGCTCTCTGATTGGTCCACTCCCTCCGAGAGCGATAGGGATTGGTAATCCGAGGGTCGGGTCCGATGGACCTGATAAACTCAAGGAATAAGACCAACCTGTGACTCCATTGTGCAATGGTAATATAGAAATTTAGGGAATGGACGCTGTACGCAGGGGTCGTGTGTGTGTGTGGAGGGGTCAGAGCCAACAGCTTTAATAAAACCTTTTGCAATTTGTTTATCACATCATTAGTCGCGTAAATATCTGCATTTAGGTTCTGATAATAATTACAGAAATTAACAAATTGGCAAACAAGTTAAATTTAACCACCATTAAATTATCATTGACATACAGGACAAAATTTGCTCTACATTTTTAAAAATCAATTATATTACCAATGCTTGATAAAAACAATGTTACTTCATTATTATTATTGCTTAATTAATAAATATTATATTGGGTGAAAATATATATCTATATAAATAAATCGTCATAACAATACACTAAAAGCGAATCAATAATTATGGGAAACATGTGCTTGTAATGAATAAATCCATCCCATCTTTTGATGTTTTGTCTGTCCGCAGCTTTAAAAACAGAAGATCAAACAAAATGTTTAAACACAGGTATAAATGTGTTTCTCCAGGCATAGATGAATTACTTTGGCGATTCGTTTGATTAAAATGGTAGTCTCGAGTGCTAGAAGACACAAACGAAACCTGCTAAATTAGCATAACAGTGTTGTTTAATTTCATACGCATAATTAGTCGTGTATTTAACACTTGCAGTGTTGCGCAATTCAATCACACGCACGCGCGCGGGTTGAATTATTGCACTCGAGGATCAGTGAGATGAGTCCGTGTTTATGACAGCTTTTCTCTTTTGCTGAATTCGTTTCACACCTGAGTTTGGTGCACGATGCAATAGTTGCATAGAAATGAGCTTTTGTTTACTTTCCATTCTTTTCGTTTGTAGCTCTGGTTTAACCTTGAATTTTAATAGTTTATCAACATGTAAAATACCTTAAAAATAAGAATAAATGCATAGCAAGAAAATATCAAGGACAACTGCAACTAGTTTCCACAAGTTTACAAGATATAGATTTAATAGTGTTCAGCGGAAGGTAGCAAAATAAATCATAGTTTTTATCATTATATTATAAGGCATAAACATCGCCTTCTAACTGATTTTGGTGGACCACATATATTTCCTGCCATAAAATTGAACTTGGCCGTTGTTCTCTTCTACTAGATTGCAATATTTAGTTAACGATGTGTTAAAGAACAGGCCTGATATAGAGATTCATTTGGTACGAAAGGATAACTGCAAAATATCACTTAACAACACTTATTATAGAAATATGTTAAATGGCAGTTCTATCGAACAAAAGCACACAAACATCTATTTTTACACATTCGATAAAAATGTAAACGCAAAAATCTACCCATCTTTAAGATGAGTATGTCATATTGTGGGAGATAAAATGTCAATCTTATTTTACCAGAAGCATCTGAGAAGGAAAACTGGTCATACCGTTTGTGAACGCCTCCACATCCCCTTTTCATTCCCTGTCTCTCTGCTGTTGCCTTCTGCCATGCATTCATCATCAAAATGTTCACCACCTTCACATCTGTTTACTTACATTCCGGCGTAATAAAAATCTTTAAAAAATAACAGCTTCAAATAAACGAATCTCCAAAACAATTCTTATACTTTTACAGAATAAGGCCGTCGGGACCAGCACGATGCCCAGAAGATGCGGACTGACGACCACATTTGACAATAGCTGTTACATATCCACCATACTCAAAATGGTCCAATTTAAAGCAATTTGTATTTCAAATGACATTCGCAAAGTACCTCAGGGAACCTTCATCAATAGCGAAAATAATGACAGTATTACAACCGATAATTATCATCATTCAGGGACCAACACTGAAAAAATGCTCGTTCTTTGCCGTCAGTGGCTGTGTTTATTGTCTCCAGTTTATGTAAAACGATCAGATGCACAAAACAGTTTGACGTTAGACAGTAAAATTCATTATGAAATTAAAAAATGACCAGAACTGGACGAAAATTCGCAGTTAATTATTTGCCAATTTTTAGTATTTGATAAGTTCACAAATTTCGTTATTTTCATTGTTTCGTAACGACCCAAAACACACATAAATTCACAGAACTTTTGCACTGTATAACAAGACAACAACCGTTTCTTGATAATGATCAAATATATATTTATATATATGTATATACATATAGTACACAAAAAATATGTATATGCTGAAATATTTATTTGTGTTGTTTTGTCTGGTCTTTATATCCAGGTTCCTACATATAATCTAAGGAATATGGGTCTACTTCTCTCCAAAGTGGATTTGACTACAACCCAAACAACCAAAATCCAGTTCCATTCATAAACATCGTAACTGTAGTCCTCATTAAACTGTAGTCTTATTTAAAGGCCCCAATCAAAATGTTTGTGTCTGTTCGAAAAAGTATTGCCATCACAGAACAGTGGCTCCAGTATCCGTGTGGTCAGTCCCATCGTAATTATACAGCCCATCAGCCCACAGTGTGGGGATGATACCACAGCGGTTCTCTGTTTAGACGCAACTCAAATAAAGCAGTATGTGAGATGATGAGTTGGAGCACTTTCCAGAGAAGAGGATCATCAAGAATAAGAGTCAAACACCTGCTATGCTGCCCTGATTTAGTGCACCACGCCAGTCCAGGTCCACTCGGTGTGTGTGTGTGTGTGTGTGTATGTATTACACATACTGACATCAGCTGACAAACTGATTCAGCCAGAGACGACCACAGAGTTTATGGCTTCGTCCGTCCTCTGATTCATAAGGAGAACTCCCAATTTGCTTCCGGAGTAAAGTTCCTGATTAGTATCTGTTATTGGTGGCACAGGATTCTCTGGGAGTTTAAATTGTTTCAATGTGAATCGTTCTCAGCAGCTCTTCGGTAGTGTGACCCACGAGATGTCCTTTGATAAAGAGTTCCTGAAAACCAAACCTCAAATCCGGACAGATGCCTAATGATTGTTAACAGACTGGGAAGCAACAATCTGCAAGAAGGCAATTTGTTACATTTTGTGGGTTCAGTGCAGTAAGGGACGTATAGAAATTGTTTTTTCTGTATGAGCATGACTTGACATTAATATGTGTTTTAGTGTCAGAGGAGGAAAGTCATTTTCTGTTAAAAACACTCACTGATGCTCTGGTTTCCACTGATTCAAACAGGGTCAAGTACATTTCTATTCGATTTAGACACATGTTGACTAGATATGTTGAATCAGCGCTTACAGTAAAGCACATTTGCATGTACTAGTGAAAATTTGGCATTTGTTGTGTTTTCCGGATATGTTTGTGATATCATCAAGAAGTTGTTTTCCACTAAGCACTGTTGCACAGCACCGTTAAGGTAAGACACAGACTCAATGTAGTTTATTTTCGTCAAATGTTTGAATGAATAAAACAGGTTTAAATGGAGCAGTTTAAAAAGTTGTTAAGGCAGCATTAACATTGCTCAGTGTTTAAAGTTGTGGACCAACATTTATTCAGGGCTTTACAATTACACCTTATTTACAAAGTCACAGCGGTAGATTCGATCAGACGTAATGATCCGATTTAAGAGTCTCTGATCAATTCTGACGATGAAACAGCTGTGTGTCTCTGGGGTTCTCTTAGAGGGTTTTAAGCAGGCAGCACCTTCAATTTGCTGCTTCACTGAATTCCAATGGACAGCGAGACACTTTGAGAGTGTTTGTTGAGACTCAAAGCAATACGTGTGTGAGAGAGAGAGAGAGAGAGAGAGAGAGAGGACACTGAGATGTAACCACAGATTATTGTGTCAATCAGTATGGAAGGGTTAAGCGTTCTGTTAAAATAATGCACACAGGTTCTGGGTTTGTATTCATGGGTGGCGAAGGGTCAAAGTTCAAGGCTAGTTAAATATTTTTCAGTACGTTATTGTTATAATTACTATAAACAATGTGTAAAATTTTGAAAAAAGAAGATTGCGGATCATACCATTTTACAGGGCTTTATGGTTCTTATATAATGCATTTTCGATTGATTTATAATTTATGTGTTTATTCTAAAAAATTATTTACTATGCTGATTTTCTTTCTATTTGTAATAAACAGCTCCACATTTGTAAGTAAGTAACATTCAATAAAATAATGAATTTCTAATAATGCGAAAATTCAGATGTTATTTTATAAAATTTTAGGGAGATTTAAGCTTAACACAAATAATTGTAAACTGTGTTTCTGTATTTTACAGCTGATGGGACTTGTTGCATAAATATTTGTCTGGAAGATGCAGATGTAATTGTCTTTATACCTTCAAACATCCAATGCACACAAAAGAAAATATAACCAAGTGCAATTTCTGGTGTAGGCCTATTTGTATGTATATTTCCTACAGGCCATGAATTTTGTGTCCAGGCCTCTGAAGAAGTATTTAAAAGTAATGTGTTAGTAAGTAAACCTATCTAAACAGCTGGTGTGTATTTATGACCACATCTCGACTAATATTATGGTAAACTTGCAATTTTTTAGGATGTTGTGTTTACTGAAACAAATACGCCTGGCATTAAATCCACCCACTGGCTTCCTATGGAGTAAAAGATCACATGGTTGCACAAAACACGAATTCCCTAAAATGCGAATGCAGCGGAAAGTGACAGGTGTCGCGTTTACCAAAACATACCGTCGAAGAAGCACTTGCGCGGGAGATTGGATAGGATCTGCTCGGAATCTTCGGCTACCTGCTAATGCTCACCCATCACTCACCTGGGCCGCAGAGCCGGAGCAGGTGAGGGCGAGCGCAGACCGCACGGCGCGACACACAGCAGTGCCGCGTGTGTGAGAAAGACAGGACTACGACAACCCAACAACCTCCACCATTACCGCAGCAGCAGGGGTCAGAACAGTCTGCCCAGCATCCCCTCACCTGCCCCAAAATTGCCCTCCAAAATGACCAATTACCTGAGTTAGGTGCTACTGGGAGAAATAGAAAAATCCGCCCCAATAGATGGTTACTTAATGCATCAACAAGAAGGAAAAGAAATGACTGCAGAATTGTCACTTGTGGTATTTTTCCTCGTTTCATCTGCGGGCTAAAGGCTCGAGAAAGGCCGTCATCAAATGTTCAAACTAAGCAGTGAATTAAAATCAACGAAAGCCATATAAGTCAGGGAAAACAGAGCGATTTGGACGCGAGGGAAGCCAAGGCCTGGGAGATGATTTCAAACAGCTGGGAGCAGGAACACAATCCATGTAAGTCTGCATTTACTCTTTATTTAGATGTCTTATTTTACGCATATTCAAACGAGGTTCGATTTGCTTCACGTGGTCCAGTAATTAAAAGACCGCAAACATGCACATTTTCCAATTAAACAATTAGGCGCGCGCGCGCCTCTCCGTCCCGTTTCGCGTTTTGTTCCGAGTTAAGTCCCGAACAAAGACGGGCAGGGGTCAGTGCTCGAGCACACCTGAACGCGATCCCCTCTCCCCTTGATCTCCTGAGGCAGCCCGCCATTAGTCTTAATAATGGAAAATTGTCATGTTGATACAAGTCTCCCTCTCTCGTTCTGAATAAGTTGTAGTTGGAAGCTCCATTTATTTCCAAGTTCTTTGTGCCGAAAGGCCAGGGACGGTGCTTTTGTGGTGGGGAAGAGAAAAGGTGCTGGATGCTCTTTCCATAGTCAAGATAATTATCCCCACTGTGACCTTAATGATCCACCCTTCTCCCCCGGCGACTTGTGCGCGCCTCGCAGCGCGCCTCAGCCGCTCTGCGCCCGCCTCCCCCCTCCGTGCCCTGTGTCAGGGAATATGAAAACCCCTATAATGAAACCATTTTGGCTGATGGAAAAAGGGCTCCTCGAGCCGCACTTGCCACAAAGACGGCTCAATTATGTGAGTAATTGTGATAATTTTCCATCCATTCATGGGCTCTCTCTGAAAGGGAAGGAAAGAGAGGAGAAAACAGAGAGACACTGAAAGGGAAATTACACAGACAATGTCGAGTGTGAAAACTGTTACACAAAAATGACTGTAAGAAAAGTGTAAGTCTATAAATAAATATGTTAATGCAGGGAGGCCGAGATCCCACGTCACAAACAAAAGGCGCGGTCGGTCGGATGACCGCTATAGGAAGAGAATAATGCCGAGATGAAAGTACGTGTGCAGCTGTCTGAAAATTAAAGCTCTTTCGACTTCCTATTGACAAAGCTGAGCCCCTAAAAAAGCTCCCCAGTGGTTAGAGATCATTTGGAGCCCTGTGACAGGAAAAAGGATAATTACCTCTCTGAGAGAGAGGAGAGAGAGCGAGGAGAGGCAGGCGGACTGACGCGCCCTTCAGACGCGCTGCTGAATGCGCGAGCTTGATAGAAGGCAGGGAGAATAATTTTGTGCTTTGCTTTTTCTTTTATTCCACCGAGCATGTTTTGTTGGCTGGAAGACAAGGAGGCGAGCGGCGCTGAGTGCATTAAACCCTAGGTATTCGCAAATATAAGGTTCCTCCGTCCATCATCTCGTGCTTTGAGAAGAACTCTGAAATGCATTAAAATGTCTCGGACGACGGAGGCGCTGAGATGCCGCATTAGACTTCGGCTTCCCAGCGGGAGACAGATTAAACATTTCCTCGCCCTATTCCTCAAGGATATTCGGGCCTCTTCGACAAGCTCTATACGAAGAAATGCTATTCTGCGTCATTTCGTCAATGGCACGACTGGACCCTGTTCCTGAGCTTTGATTGCCATTCGATAGTTCTCCAATGAAATTTGTGTTCAGATATGTGAAGAGTTTGGTTCCAAAATGAGATTCACGGTTTTTATTGTGCATTCCATTCAATCAAACTGCAGTTGGTTTGTTTTGATTCAAGCCATAATAACTAAAAAAATGCAACTAACTTACACAATAATACACCATAAAAATATTTTTGTTATCTCGTTGTGGAACCGAACTGGTCATTTACTCTTCCAGAGTGTAAGTCTGATATTCCAACATAATTCAAATTCAATATCAATTATCCATCACAGCAACCACAAATCACGCAATAGATGAAACATTGTATCCTTCCCCTTTCCACTCTCTCCATTCCTAAACTGTTCCCACATGTCTGAAGTCTGACCCCCTGTGTGAGGGACCACAGACATCTGGAGAAATTGCGCTCAATGAATCGGATGCGAATCGTCAACCGATATACCCAGGATTCGTCACTGTCATGGCCGAATCAGATGCTGCACTTTTAAAAGATAACGCTGACTTAACAGGATAGGGTTAACCTGCTTTTATTGTCTCTTTTAACACACAATATCGTCTTCCATGCAAGCACATAAACTTGCACACTTGGACATGCACCTGGACCCATTAATGGCTGACCGGTTGTCATATCACTAGTAATTTGCCCAATTCTTAAGAATCAGCTGAGCGTGTCATGTAAACATTGAACATCTCCATCAGCAAGAAACAAACAGACAGACACCAAGTCCTTTAGTCGCCAACAGTAACAACAAAAACCGTCATTGTCATCAATTAGAATGAAGTAATAACTTGATTTGCATGCCGTCTGTCAGATGCTAAAACGTATCTTAATAAAGAGCGTAATAAGCATAACAAAAGAAGACTGCACAACAACACACCTGCACAATGTTAAATATATGAATAAGTAAAATATTAATAATCTAATGAGTGTTGGCAGTCCAAATGGTTTATATCGCATGAGCAATACCTCCAAATGATGTAATAAAAAAAGGCCTTTTTATAGTTACTGAAATATAAGATGTTTATTTGTTTGTGACATTGCTTCAAAATTGGTCAACAAAACAAGTGAAATAAATGCAAGATTTTTGGGATAAAAACCAATTGGAGTCAATGGCACTAATGGTTCAAATGGCGCAGGTAAAGTTCTGTAAATTTAAGGAATACATTTGTTATCGTACCAAAAATAATAGATGTAACCATCACTAGACTTTTTTGAGTTTAGGCCTTCATTTTTTTACATTGTGTGATACTGTATCATATTCATGTACCATTATCAAAACAAATACAACAGTACTATCCTTAGGTTGCCGTGGCAGACGTCAATGTGAGAGCGTAATCCTCTGTGTCCATGACCGGTGAATACAGGTGTGCGAAATGTAAAAACTGAAATCAAAACAGTTAATCTGTGTTTTGTAGCCCACAGTGCTGTCGACATGTTGGTAAAGCCCCGGACCCCCGGAGCACAAGTTTGGGATTTAAGGGCCGCTGCTCCGGATGTGTGTGTGTGTATGTGTGTGTCAGCTGCTGTTATAAATGTAGGGGCAGTGTGAGGGATGGGTCGAGCTGTCTGTACAGAGTGATGCGGGCAGGGCCGCCTGGCTGCTGACTCCACTCTAATGACAGAGAGGGTAATGACAGAGCCCCAAACAGCAGGAAGAGGAAGATCAATCTACAGCCCAAGATGGAGAGATGGAAGAGAGGGGAGGGACGCGGCGCAAAAAAAACAGGGCAGTGCGATTTCTATTATGTTCTCTCTCCGAGTGTTAGCCTGTCTGCGAACGTGTCTAACCCCCCGCCTGGCTGTGGCTGTCAGCCCACGCCGCACATTAAAAACACAGCGGATCGATAACTATTAACACTCTTCAGGAGAGTCACACTGCCCGCATCTCACGCTCCATATCCAATCCTGCGCCTCGCTCTCTTTCGCCATCTCTCTCTGACCGTGGCGCTGGTCCGGCTCATGGGCTCCTGATGCCTGGGGTCAGTGGGAATTGAGGACAGTCGGGAAGGATGGACAGAGTGCGGAGAGGGGTGAAATGAAACGAGACGGGACTCACTAACCAGCTGGCCGAG
The DNA here is from genome assembly GCA_008369825.1 of Triplophysa tibetana. NCBI lineage: Eukaryota > Metazoa > Chordata > Actinopteri > Cypriniformes > Nemacheilidae > Triplophysa > Triplophysa tibetana. The sequence goes on from CM017902.1 coordinate 23,044,658, forward strand.
CAAACAGCACACATTCCTCACTCCTAATCTGCTGTTTTACCTCCTTCAAAACAACAATGAAAACATCAAAATAAATCAGGTTTTCATGCAGTGGGGTCCAAATGTCTGAGAACACATTGGAAAAATGATTTCATATTAACCTGAAAATAATGTTTTGGAAAAATCATAAACAATAAAAGGGTATGATGGAAAATAAAAGCTTATTTAAAAGTCGGCACAGTTGGTCGTGGGACCGAAACACTGTTTATGTTGATAAATAATATTTCTTATTTGAAAAGCAAACGATTGTTTGTGGGTCTTTTTTTCTTTTTTGGCTTTGCTGTTAATGAGAGTGGGCTAGATAATGTGTTCTTTGATCCCTTGAAGCACATTAAATACATTCTTACATCATGCTGGTGTGACATTGTTCAACAGGTTTTGCAACCAGGTAATTCTCTCAAAAGCATGTTGAGATGAATACATTTATCATTCAATTTAATATGAATAAAATTGCAAAAACTATATTTCTGTTTGGCAGAAATTGTTTTTGTTTTGCAAATATTTATTATTGTTATTCTTTGAATAAATACTGGTTATTACAAATAAAAAAGAATAAATAATAAGTGATTGCAAAATATAAACATTTTCAGCACTCCTCTTATGCAAACGTTTGAATCCTATTTAAAGACCTGTGTGTACAACAAATAGTCCAACATTGATAAGATCTGCCTTCTGAAGTAGAAAATAAAAACAGAGCCATAAAAAGCATCAACAACATTGTGGCGATTAAAAGGAAATGAGTTCCTGAGACAGAGAATGAAAAATAAACAGCCTTAAAAAACAGCGAGCAACGTAAACTGAGCTGCAATTTGGGTTGATTTCTGTTTAATTGTCCTTTGGGACATGACTTGATACTGATCTAAACATTTAGCAGGATAAAGACTTAGTCAGGAACTGGAGGACTAAATCATAAACAGCAGCAGATTGTGATGGTAATGAAATGATATAGCTCTCTCAGAAAATGAAATATCAGACTTCAGTCGGGTCAGAAATAAACATCCACCTTTTTTGGATTTATTAAAAGTAAACACATATGAGTTATGCATTATGCGTTTATCCAAAGTGAGATACAGTTTATTGTATTTTACATCTTGATCAGTGTGTGGCATGCTTAAAACTGTAATGGTGTCTAGTGGTATGAGGTATGTATTTTTTAAATGGTTTTAATGGAAAAAGCTAATGGTTCCATTAAAATCATGACCGTTTTGGGCATTATTCCAATAAGATTTAACATCTCATCAACAGAATCCATCACATACCAGTAGACACAGTTTCCATTAAAAACACAAAAATTCCCAGTTTAACTATTAAATCCATCCAATTTTCTATTGTGTTTATGCAGGGATGTGAAACAATTTGATTATATAATTGTAATTTTAAAGGTTCTGGTATATTATTCAGTTCTGTTGAAGCCTACAATAAATCACTTTTACATGGATTTTTAAATGTCCTTAAAAATGTAATGGCAATTTGCTTTTCAAAGATGTTTTTAAAATGTAAAATGTTTTACAAGTTTACACATTTTTACAAGTTTTAGTTGCATACTGATTCAGATCAAGAGAAAAAAAACATTCCTTAGTACTCTGATTATGTTTTAAAGGAGAATTTGTCAAAGTGTGCAGTGTTGAAATAGTCAAATTTTAAAAACAGCATGAAACACGTAGTAAAAATAGTATATTTTTTTACAGTTTATTGATATAACAAGGCGGACATGCTAAATGTCATAAATCAATTTATGAATTTAATCAAAAAAGAAAAAAAATATTTGTAAACATTTTAGATTTTTTAGATCTCTTTAACATAAAACTATTTTAAAACCTTTAAATCAAATTTTACACAAAAAGTTTTTTGTGCCCAGTCACAGTCTAGAAGCGATATTTATTGGGAAAAATGCAGTAAACTTTCCAGTATTAACTTACGACAGCACTCAAATGGTACCATACAGTATATCAGTGAAATCCAGTATTTCAATACCGTTTATCTTTTATAAAATGGTGATCACACTCGGATACTCTTTGTGGACACAGTTCCGGCTCTAAGACATCTCTGCAGTGAACACAAACAAAGAACCTTGCATTTGTTTCTTTAAGCAACAATCATTACAGTAATATAAAACCACACTTTCCCATCTCAGTCCGCTCATTACACTGGCCTGCATGTAATTTGTCTCTTTCCTTACTGAGTTTTACAGTGTTCAGTGTCTCTGCAGAACCTCCCCAATCTCATGTCAACTGAGGTCTCTTATGGCTATCGGTACATCAGCCAAACACAGACCGTTCAGTGTGTTCCCTGCCTCCTTCCTCAACAGAGCTTTATCTGAACACCAACCCAAAGGATCATAATAGTTTTGCTTGCTTCTACTCTGGGCTTTCACTGCTCTGAATGGCGAGGGGGGGTCCCAGCGTGACAGAGGACATGAGCTGAATACCTCAATACCTGTCAGGTGTACGGTAACATCACAATATTGTTTAGAGAGGTTCACATTGATTTCGGATAGCCTGGCCAGAGCAGCGTGGCCTGATGGGTATTGTGTCTGATTGCCAGATCACAGAAAAATGCCATCGGTTTCATCTGTTGTCATGCCAACCTGTACGGAAAAGAAGAGAGAAGAATCGAATGAACAGTAATTGAAAGGTGGACGGGGGGGGTGAATTCACTAAGAATGAATTGTGCCCGCTGTTTATTTACACATGCCGCCTGGATTATTTACTGCAGGAATTATGCAAATAAAATAAGGGGGAAACAAAGCCCCCCCCCGAAAAAACATTTTTGCAATTTGTGTGCATGGCGAACTGAACTACTGAGCTTTCTGGTCCGGTTTAAGTTGACCGTTGGTGGTAAGTGAATAACACGGGCATTTGGAATACTGCACACAAAATTGTATCAAATCAATTCCCAATAAACTAGATAAAACCTTTAACTCATCTACAGAGAGACATGGATCTTAACCGAAATGTGTCACGATAATAACCTGAGCGTGTTGAAAATGAGACTCCATTAAGGGCTTTGGTCATGTGTGAGATGTGCCGTGTTCAAGCCATCCCTCTGGATGTGGAAAGTGTGCTACTGATATTGAGATGCTAATGGCTTCGGTACAATTATCTCACCATTTCAGCAAATGGATTCGGCCATGCGTGTGTGGCACCGTCTCGGAGAATGTGCTCCCCTGAACGAGCGGCTTCCATGAATATGTAACTACATCTGAGCCTTTCTTTGTTACAAAGGGTCATTATGGAAGCAAAACCTCCTCAATGAGACTTCTGTATCCGGACAGCCAGAGAACAAGACAGGCGGCACTTTACAAAACAGTGTGATATAAAGATGAATCCAACTGATCGGGTGTTAACCATCACACGCGCTTTATGGGTAAAGTGCCAGTGCGCAGCAAACAAGTGGCAGGAAGGTGCAGTACTGTTGGATTGTGGGTAGTTAAACAGCCATGGCAATTAGTGACCGCAGTGTGATGTCAAAGTCATATGTCTAGAAACCAGAATATTATAGAATCCTGGGCCAATGAGCAACATGCATCTAGCGACCACCTGCCAATACCCTAGCAACCACGCAAAACACCTTAGCATCCCCATAGCAACCACCCACATCTTTAGCAACTTTCTCACAGGAGACCACCTCATATAAAACATTCTGACGTTATCTTCACTAGCCCATATTTATTATTACTAGATGCTTTGAAAATAATCGACTGATAATTTAGATTTAACTGATCAATTTATTAATTTTATATAAAAATAATATTTAATATATACTAAAATAAGTAACATACTCTACTCTACATCCCGAATGGATTGACAGTAAATTACAAGACAATTTTCATGTTTAGGAAAACAATTCCTTCATGGTATGAAATTAAGCAGCATCTAGAGGTGAGGTTGCGAACTGCAACGAACGGCTCTCTCCATCCCTGCCTTTCCAAGCACTACGGTGGCTGACACAGGACTGTTATGTTGTATTTACGAAACGTGCTCTGTAGAGCAATTTGTCCTTTTAGGGCTACTGTAGAAACAACATGGCGAAATCAATGCGGTGTGTGTGGATTTACACAACATTCTAAAGAAGTAAAAACATGACGCTTCACTATATAAGATAAATGTTATCTTGCATTTCTGTCAATCGATCCTCCACAAAAAATGACACATTAGATGTTTGATACTTAAAATGTTGGGAGAATAATATCAATTGATCACAGAACCAAAAATATTTACTTCTCTTACACTGGCCTCACATAAAAATAAGAAATATTCATGAATAGCATTTTATTAAATACAGCGAGGAGGAAAGATTGAGATATGTGTGTGTGCTCAGGGGATTCCCAGATCTCAGGACTCTCACTGTTAGCTCTATCTTCAACATGTGTGTGTGTGTTTGTGTGCCGGCACGGACACAATGGCTGTCGTCACATAGTCTGGGCTAGTAATGTGTTGAGAGAGAAAGAAAAAAGAGATTAGACATGAAGACCAGAGCAGGTTGACTCTTACAATACTCTCATTTAGAGAGCTGAGCCTTCCAGGCTCACAGGCCGTCAGTCCCTCTGTCTCCAAGCCTCGGCCTCAGGAAAGGATCTCCACCCTGGGGACAGACAGACCGCTGATGTCCCCTCTCCACACATGAATCACACGCTCCACTTCTCGGTCCTCCAAAGAGACGCTTGGGGCGGTCTGAGTAAGCCCAAAATAAGCACAGACATGAGTCTCAGAACTCGGTCTGTACTCTGGGCATTTCGTGCATAATGAACTTCACAGTGACAAGAGCTTTCTCAATCTGACAAACAATAATCTGATGCACTGAATTTGAAATTGTATTAGTCCATCTGGAAACAATGCGGTTTACATTGTACTTCAATGAGGAGTAATGCCATTGGTTGGCACCGGAGTTTATTAAGCTCCAAAAAGCGCATTCCATCCGTCTACACATTATATAAGTCATTTATATAAATCACACGGGTTCATCACAATGTAATTAAATTATGCGTTTTGCAGACGCTTTTATCCATTGCATTATACCACACATTTGTTTCTAAGTATGTGCAATGCCTGGGATCGAACCCATGACATTGAGTTGCTAACACCGTGTCGAACCACTGAGCTACAGGATATCAGATTTTGAGGTCATTTAAAAATAGTAACGTCATGTATGAATGTAGACAGACAGAAAACCCAGCAACGAAAGGCCACATATGGCCAGACATCAAATCTCCTTGGTCCCCGCGTCACACAACTTGTCAACATACACATTGTGAGAAAACGTGTCGTTTAAACGTGTTCCCAAAAATGGTTGCTGTCCATCCGCGGCCTGTTTAACATCTTACACATACACACTGCAGACGGACACAGAGTGACTCGTGATCTCATCAGACCCGGAGCAGAGAGGCTGCGGAGCTGTGCAGAGCGGCGCTGTAGGGTTCAACACTGGCCTTCTCCTCATCATCTTCATCGCCCACCAATCAGAGAACAGCACTCCAGCCACTCTGAACACACTGCGCTCAGCAGGGAAGACACACACACACACAAACGCTCTTCTATACAGATCGAGAACAGCATGGGTCGCAAAACACACTCACATACATTTCAAAAGCCATCAGTAGGCTACTGAATATACAATCACTCACGCACACAACATATTCTTCTACAAGACCCAGCGGGGTTTCCAATAGAGGGCCCTCTTTCTTTCTGACACAAATCCACATCGCTCTCTTCAGAGAGAGGCCTTCACTCACAGCCAGAGAGCGTACCTGAACACACACTTTTGATTTCTTTTGCAGAAATAAATGCTGCAGTTAAACTTGTACATATAGCTTTCTTACACACACACACACACACACACACACACACACACACACACACACACACTCTCACATACTCTCACACACACACAGACACAAACGCATGCTTACACACACACACACACACACACACACTCTCTCACATACTCTCACACACACACAGACACGAACGCATGCTTACACATACATACACACACACAAACACATCTCTCTCTCTCACACACATAAACACACACAAACTCTCTCACACACACGCACACACACACACACACACACACACACGCTAGCACTCTCTCACACACATGCACACACACACGCAGACATCTCTCTCACACACACACTGTCTCTCACACGCACATACGCACACACTCAATCTTTCACAGAAGCACACACTCTCTCACACACACCCGCATTCACACATACACTTTTACACGCATGCACACACACACGCACTGACACTCTCTCACACACACACTCTTTCACAGAAGCACACACACACTCTCTCACACTAACACGCACTGACACTCTCTCGCACACGCACACACACACACACACACACACTCTTTAACAGAAGAACATACACACTCTCTCACACACACGCACACACGCAGGCACACACACAATCTTTCACAGAAGCACAAACACACTCTCTCACACACACGCGCACACACACACTTTTACACGCATGCACACACACACGCACTGACACTCTCTCACACACACACTCTTTCACAGAATCACACACACACTCTCTCACACTAACACGCACTGACACTCTCTCGCACACGCACACACACACACACACACACTGTTTAATAGAAGCACATACACACTCTCTCACACACACACACACACACACACACGCAGGCACACACACAATCTTTCACAGAAGCACAAACACACTCTCTCACACACACACGCACAGACACACTTTTACACACACACATTCACGCACAGACACACTTTTACACACACACATGCACGCACACACACACTTTTACACGCATGCACACGCACTGACACTCTCTCAACCATGCACTCTTTCACAGAATCACACACACACTTTCTCACACTAACACGCACTGACACTCTCTCGCACACGCACACACACACACACACACACACACACACACACACACACACACACACACACACACTGTTTAACAGAAGCACATACACACTCTCTCTCACACACACACACACACACACACACACACACACACGCAGGCACACACACAATCTTTCACAGAAGCACAAACACACTCTCTCACACACACACTCTTTCACAAACACACATGCACGCACAGACACACTTTTACGCGCATGCACACACACACACGCACTGACACTCTCTCACACATGCACACACACACTCTTTCACAGAAGCACACACACACACTCTCTCAGTCACACACACATGGACGCACACACACACACACACTCTTACAAGCATGCACACACACATGCATGCACACACACACTTTTACACGCATGCACACACACACTCTTTAACAGAAGCATATACACACTGTCTCACACACACACGCACTGACACTCTCTCACACATGCACACACACACTCTTTCACAGAAGCACACAAACACACTCTCTCACACACACACACATGCATGCACACACACACTCTTACAAGCACGCACACACACATGTACGCACACACACACTTTTACACGCATGCACACACACTCTTTAACAGAAGCACACAAACACACTCTCTCACACACACACACATGCACGCACACACACACTCTTACAAGCATGCACACACACATGTACGCACACACACACTTTTACACGCATGCACACACACACTCTTTAACAGAAGCACACAAACACACTCTCTCACACACACACACACATGCACGCACACACACACTCTTACAAGCATGCAAACACACATGTACGCACACACACACTTTTACACGCATGCACACACACACTCTTTAACAGAAGCATATTCACACTGTCTCACACACACACGCACACACACACTTTCTCTCTCTCACACACACCCTTTCACATGCAAGTACACCCACAGACTCACACACACACACACTCCTTTAACCTGTAAGCCATAAAACTTCCCTCAGGGCAGCAAAGAATCTCAGATAAATATCAGGTCTCAGGTCTTCTTGTGCACTTGGTCAATCATCAGTGATTAGTAAGCAGAACATGTAAAGTGTGTAGGTCACGTGTACATGAATATGCGTTTGTGATCAGTCCTCAAGACAGCGTGGTGTGTCTTTTAAAACGTCTGTGATTAACAGCACCTGCACGGCCCACCGTCTCAACCAATCACGTCGCTGCGTTACAGTATCACATTCGACCAGCTCATCAATATCCAGAAAGACGTGATGAAGTTCTTCCGTCCAGCTGTAGGAAAGACTGAATCCATGATTGTGCAGCTGTTACTACACCGCTGACAAGGGCCGTGACCCACATCTGTCGAGCTGTACTCGGCCTCATTCACTAGACAAATGTCGAGGAGGAAATACAAAAATCAGCCCTTTCAGGCACACGCAATTTATTTATTCCTTCATACATTCTTCTAGATTTGGGCAAGTCCAGCGTTATGGATGTGACATTTAAACGCTCAGAGAATGTATTTCTCGACAATATCCTGAACAATCTGTTTGCTTTTTACTAAACCCCAATGTTGATAGATTGGGATCTATATCAGAATAATATCAGTCCATGCACAAGTTTTCTGTTTTAAAAAGGGAAATATGGGTGTAAAAAATAAGACAAATTTTACAGGATTTCTTTGAATTAAAATGCACAAACCAGAAGCAATTGTATCCCAAAAATGGAGAAGGGGTGTCTCTTCACAGAACATGACAGTTAGTTACTTTGTGTTATTTTTCATCTGCCCATTCATGATGAATATGTACCTTAACAGATGTGACACACCTAAAAATGACACTTTATCTGATTATAATAAATCATGCACTTAAAAATAAAACAAATGCTTCAAACACTTGACGAGAAACCTGAGATGGGTAGTTGAAGCACCAAAATGTTGACATCTGTGCTGTTAGTATAGAACCTTTGGCATTTTCACACTTCTAGTATACTCTAGTATTTACTTTAGTAAACCGTAGTCAAATTCTTAGTGTTTCTGAACCTTACTTTTACAAAGATAACACTTTAGTAGAAGGACCGATTCTCACTATATAGCATGCCTATTATAAGCATATTGGCTGTTTATAAGCACTTATAAAGCATATATTTGGCATGACTTTATTCTACATCCCTAATCCACCCAAAACTTAAACCTAACAATTAACTAACTATTAATAAGCCGCAAAGTTGTCGTTAATAGTTTATTCAAACCAAGAACTGGTCCTTAAAATAAAGTGTGACCAAATACTGTACAGTTGGTTTCATGTAGGATTCCGCTAGTATTTTTAGTTTAATCATTTATTGTTAATTGCATAAATGTTTATGTTTGCTTGATATAGAAAAGTAAAGCAGATCAATGTTTGTTTCTAAAAATACTGATATCTTCACATACTGATATCTTTTTTTGGGGCGTTTTTGACTTCGATTTGGCTTTTTAAGGTTTAGTTTGTTATAATTCAACACCATGTATTGTAAGCTATATATAGCCTACTACTTATTCTGTTGAAAAAGAAAGGACATAAGGTTGAATAAGTGATGAGAGAAAACTTGACAAAATTGGTCCATCAAGTATTGGATGTGTTGGGTTCCAGCCAAACAGGTCAGCTTGTTAAAAATACTGCAATCAACCGTAATTCTGGTTTTAAAAAGAAAACCTTCATCAAGCATACCGGATAAGCAATACCTATTATGAACACTACATGTATCATGTATCCCATAAAACTCGGGAAAGTAATGTACAGTAAGCATACAGTTGATCAAAGCAAGCTTTGGTGAATCAAAAGTATTATTTTTTGTGTGCACATCTCAGAGAGAATTCCAGATCAGAAGTGTTTCAGAGCACTTGACTCGTGATTTTACTTTAAAAGAGGTTGCAGTTAAGCCTGTTATTCATAGACGTGGCTTAAATGATTTGTTTTCCATTCTGGTTGTGTTTAGTCTGCTACTTCACTTGACGTGGAAAGCTAAGTAAGCTTTCGCCCAGAAATAAGCTTTAGAAAAGATACACATTTGTCAAATAAATCTTTCTCCTCTCACTAAAAGACTGGACTGAAATCTTGATCCCCCCTGTGTGCAGCCAATTAAGAGGTTACAACAGAAATAAAAGCACATGTTGCTCATTCTTCTTTTCTGTTTATTTGCTTTGCTGTTTTTTGCCGTGATTCCAGAATAAGCATCATCTTCACAGATCATTTAATAGAGCTACACCATCAGTCAGGGTGGAGCGGTGGCATATCTACAGATCAGCGGCTGAGCTCTCCATCAGCCACACCCACACAGACTGCATTCACACGCGTGTTTGTTTCCATAATGACTAATGCTGAGATTTGTTTAATCTTTGTGCAATGACAGAGAGAGAGTAAAAATGAGGAATGAAAGAAATCACTGAATATGAATATACTGCATCATTGAAGTCCTTGTTTGGCGCATTAACCAATAAAACATGTTTTATTGTCAAATATATTATCTGTATATTTTATACCCTATTCATTGCAATAACATTAAAAATAAACTGTTAAAAACTGTTAGAAACACCAGGGGTTCCCAAACTTTTCAGTCGGCGACCCCCAAAATAACAGAGCCAGGGACTCGAGACCCCCACTATCACCAGAGGTGGGTAAAGTATAGAAACATTGCGCACATACACTTCTATCCAAACAACACAAAAGAACACAGTCTAACATAAAATGACTTTATAGTAATTTACTCATTATTTGACTTGTTGTTATACATAAACCATTAACTATTACTACAGATGGTCAAATGTAATCTTACTGATTGGAATGCTGATGGATGTGCCTCTTTATGCAAACGTCGGCGTCTCTTCGTAGCCTACCTGAAGACGATGGGCTTTCTTACTGCGGTGCTTCTCCGTCCTCCACCGCCTGGCCTCCCCGCGTTGTCTTTGGTGGATATTAACCAACGTTTAATTTAGACAAATAAAAATATTCTAAGATTAAAGCCTGAAATGTAATCTGCATGCACATATGGGAATGTTTAACGCGGTGCTATAAATGGACTTGATCTCTTCGAGGGTCACGATCGAGGCGGAGGAAATTCCAAAGGCTGAAGGCTTTTTATTTTAATGGTTTTATTTTTAACTTAACTCAATTTTATGTTTTGTTACACTTTAATTACGCTATTCCTAATAATAAAAAAATATTTCTGGAAATCATCTTGCGACCGCACCCATGTGGCCTTGGGACCCCCTGAGTTACAGGTTTTGCACTAGACATTCAACCTGACAACATTTTAAATGTTACAGTGTTGAAGAGTTGTTTTACAAAACACTTTTAAAAGAGGATTTTTTAAATATTTTTTGGCTTTCATGTAGGTCAGTGTTAAGGGCATGGCACTAAAAACACCAAGGTCGTGGGTTCGATCCCAGGGGATCGCACATAGAAACAAATGTATAGGATAATGCAATGTAAGTCGCTTTGGATAAAGCCTCCACCAAATGCATAAATGTGAATTAGAATTATTATGTGGCACACAGAATGCTCTGAACTTATTCCAAAGGATTTCGAAACTTACTGTGACAGGGTTGACATTTTCAATAAAACAGGACCATTTCCTCAAAATCGGCCACTTAAATAGCTATTTTCAGTTTAGAATGCCCGTTAAACTCAAGAAGTATGTGGGATCACAGTCTCAAAGATCAAGATAAAATAATATTCCAAAACATTTGGTCATCAAAAAGCTCATAAACATTCGGTCTTTAGAATTCCACACATGCAAAAGGCCTAAATCAGGACTGATCATGTTAAATAACCCAGACTAGAGGATTAAGTTGAGGGCTGCACTAAGAGTATCTGGCCCGAGGAGGTCAAAGGTTGAGCGAGTTCGCTCTGTATTCTCAATGCCATCAACAAATGATTGGAAAAGCCCTTGATGAATCCATTGGCGTCATGTGGAAAGCATTATGGGAGCTATGGAAGGTATAGATGTGCGTGAAGATCAGGTTATCAGGTGTTATGTCAATGACAAAGTCGTCAATCCCCTCGCAAATGGAACAGAGATGAAGAAGACTTTTGAAGCACATCTGAAGCAGGGCTGGTTCAAGGGCTGACCCACCAACCCGCCAAGCAAAATACTCCAAGACGCATGCAATTACAGACTCAGTCAAAGGCCATGCACAATTTGCAAGCCTATTTACACAGCAGAGAATGCCCTCCCAACCGGCCAGGAATAGAACAGATCAAGATTGGACGATACAGATGCTTTCCAACTGAATATGACTTCAGTTTCGGAGAAAAGTCTTGTTTTGTAGTCTTATGAAAAGTGTAAAAAAATAAACGAATGGGCGAGAAATCTTCAACCATGGAATGATGTGGTCAAATACGTCCATTGGAGAACTGGATCTCATCTCAATATGAGGTCACAGCAGGAGAAATGAAGTGAGCAACTGTGCTCGAGCTGACAAACACACATGACTCGCAGGTGTCTCGACACAATTCTCCCAAACGAATCCATATGAAAACATCTAAACGACAAACAGCCTTGTCCTGCTGTGAAATATCCTTCCAGCACCTGTCTGAGGGGATGGGGCATGAGACCATTTAGATTCGGGTTTGGATTGAGTAAACCTTCAGCGAGTTTAAAAACTGAAGACATGTAACAGTCTTGATATCAAAGTTTCATCAAAAGTCATGATTATTCATAAATGCTATACGCGAGGTAGCAACATGTGGTGAATTCTCTCCGTGCCTAAAGCAGTTTGAGATGTTTAAAGGATTAGACTGTTTTTCCCTCTGATTTGGTTGGAGCGGGTCTCCCTCCAGGGAGGCGTAAAGAGGAGAGTGGAGGTCTTCAAGGACCACCAGACCAGCACAGCTGTGAGCCAGCACCGAGATCTAGCGGCCCTCTGTGTTTCCTCCCCACCCCGGGATGACAGGCTGCCCTCGGGGCACAGAACACCAATACTAACAACATTCAGCACACAGAGAGCAGGTCACCGCTGCCTTGACCTGCCATCAGAGCGCAGAGGTCTGGAAACGAGCCGGAGCCCGGAGACAAAGAGCGAGAGAGAGAGGAAATGTCAGATCACCGGGTTTCTGATCACTTCCTGTTCTGTATTCTGCAGGGAGGCCAAAAAATGACCTTCGGAGCTGAGATCAGGCAAGGTGCTTTACAAACCTGTGTAAAACATCATTTAACATCCTACCCCAGAAACCCAGTATGGTCTCAAAAATATGTCCTTCATTGAATACAATTATTTTAACGTTTTAATAGTATTTTATCGCTTAATAATCACGTTATTTCAAAGCTGTATAACTTTTATCTTCTGGAGAACACAAAATAAATCATTTTGAAGAATGTTGCAAACCCAAACACCACTGGCCCCTCTTTTACTTTCATTGTATGGACACAAAACCACTGAGAAATTTCTCAAAATGTCTCTATTTTGTCATAAACACATTTTATAGAGGGTGAATAAATGATAAGAGATTTTTTTTATCGCTTGAATGAATAATTATTTTATAGTGATGTGATGATATATACATTTTCACTGCACACCAACAAATTCACGATAAGGATATCTATAAAAATGTTTATAAAAATAAATAAATTATGCCATCAATGAAATTCAATTAATTAATTTTTTTTTTTTTAATTCATTTGGTCAATGAATCAAACTTAATAAAAAGTTGTGATCGCAAAGAGACAGTTTGTAACCATTGAAACTGTCATGTTGAAAGATTTTATTGGGTGCTGAATAGTTTACAATATTACGATATGTGTAGCATCTACACAATTTCGATAATCATGGGTTTAAATATCCCGGTTATTGTCAATATGGATAATATGACACCCCTAGAATGTCATTAAGGGTTGGGTATAGTTAACTTTACGCATCCGTCTCCGTCACGCACGCATCTGCATAGCTTCCAACGCATACTCAACCGGGGATGAGCGAGGATGGACGAGCTCAACACATGTGGAGTATGTCAACTGGAACTCGGGCGACCCAACATTTTTTTTGCGCATGCGCTGTAGTACATGTTTTGTCTGCACGGTCTCAAAAACAGGCTGCATACGGACAGGGTGTGTGGACGACTGCGGACCCTCCTAATGACAAGGACGGCAGGACTATCCTGTGGGCTTTAGATGCCAAAAGTGCGCCTTCACATATCTGTAGTCCAGAACTGGTTGGACTGTTGCTAGGAGACCTTACCTAAGCACTTTGGTTCCCACGGCGATAACCTTCTCAACACACTTGAAGTGATCTTACTCTGAAGACGACTCATCAGCCTGATCAAACTGATCAGCTGTCAGTTAGTTTGACTTTAATCAGACCATTGCTGTCTTCATAATGGAATGAATATTACTTTGTTGCATACGGCAATATGAAATGATCAACAGAAAAATATATAGCGCAAAAATGTGGGAACATGAACTCACTGCTTTGCATCTTTAATTCAGGTTCAGCTATCATCTCTTGAATAAACTGCACAAAGTACATTAGTGGTCAAAGTCTTATTTCTTTGCCAAGCCTCCTTAAATTCTTCTCAAAAGGGATATTTAGTCAACACTCCATGTACAACCACGCAAATTGTCCAAAGGAAATCACTATCCAAAACACGAAGGAAGTGAATCTTGGTTCAATTACTCAAAATGTATAAGTAAAAAATCTTAAGCCTATTAGTTTGGAGTGGACATCCAAGCATCAAAACAACCTGTCACGATAATTCAGAGTGTGTTTGCAAATGTGTTATCATTAAAGGTGGGATAACAGTTTCTGCCAATCTAATATTAATCTTGAACACCTAGACGTTACCTATGCATCCGTCATATCTTTAAAAAGCATTTAGTTTGATCAAATTTATAAAAGAGAGATAGAGCTGTACGATTATTTCCGTAAAAAGACAAGCTGCTGGAGGCAGGCAGGGGGACTGAACTACAGCAGGAGCACACAATCCTATCAATGCATTATCTCTTCGTGTTGTTTACATTATGAGCGTACGCACCGATTGCCAGCAAAACACAGACATTTGACTTAGTTTGACTTACCTCGTGCGGTTCATGTCCAGGATCCTTTAGTGCCGGGACCCCGCTTTTTATGAGTTTTAAACGATCTTTAAATCCAGCATTAAACCCATTGTTTATATAACATCCATCACTGAAATGCAGTGTACAAACAAACACACAACTTCTCTCACTATGGCAAGAGTAACGAGCTGCAGCTGCAGGACCACAGCGCAGCCGATCTTGACGCAGAGCAGCCAATCTTGATAAACGGGTCTTACAATAGCTCGTCGGGTTGGATCTCTTTTGCCTTGCGGTGGGCTTGCTTTTCTGGGAGAATGGCCAAATGAAAGGAATAGGATCTCTGTTACGAAACAGGATCCAGATTTATAAAAAAACTTTCCGAAACAAGTTGGAGTGCTGGGGGAGCTATCAAGCACAGAAATACTACTTCAAACGTCCAACTCGTTTTTTTAAAAGTTGACCATGTTAAGCATGAGAAGCCAGCACGTTCAACGGCGTAAAGAAGTCAGAATGGATGACATAGCATGACATAGCATGCCTTTAACAATTTTGAAAAAACAAGAATTTGATTCAATGCCATTCCAAACACGCAGATCCATTTTTATTCCGAGAGATCAGACGCAGATCGAAGACAAACATCACTAGGTGAATGGAGTCTTGTAAATAAAGTCCTTTTCATACTGTAGTATTTGTGAGCACAAAAGCCCAGCAGGGACAGAAGCAGAAGTGTGTGTCAGAGCAGAGAGATGTGTTATTACAGTACAGACGGTCAGCGGCCGCAGGTTTGGGGAGGGAGGATGATGAAGAAAGAAGTTTTTAATGGAAAAAGTCAATTAAATAAACCCTCAAACTGAAACTCCCACAGAACAACACTCACTCTTTCAGAGAAAAAAGGTTCCCATGAAATTTGTTTTCCTTTGCCTTCACAGCCCATCAGAACCATCTTTCTGAAATAAGCCTATTATAGGATGACAGTTTCTCACTCTCTGAAATAACTCCCTGTTGGATTGTAAAGCAAATACCAAAGAGGTGTTTGCAGTATGTAAACAGGACCAGTCTTGTAAGGTTGAGGTGCAGGAGTGTGCTGATCTCTCAGGGACACACACTCGTCTGGTTTCTCACACACTCGGCATCATGGGAATACTCCAGGCTAATTAGCTCTCAGCATCTGGGAAACTTCAGGTTGTCTCCACGCAGTCTTGGCGGCATTCCTATTCTCTTAGTAAGTTCGTGCTGTCTGAGACACCTAAAATCTCTCTTAAATACTTAAAAATATACAATAAAACTTTTGTTTAAAATATATGTTATACTTCATTAGTAAATTAGTAAACTTTATTACAATTAATTAAAATCTAAAAAGAAACAAAAGATGTTTTTACATGATGTGATCCTTCTGTCCTGCTGGGTGACAGAATAAATAAACATGCTGTTTGGCAACTGAAATATGAACGTCCAGAACAAAATATAACTACGTATGTTCAATAAAATGTTTTTTATAATAATAAATTATTCAGATTTAACACACTTTAATCACTGGCTATATGTACATTACTTAGAACACAGATATTCTCCACACAAGTAAATAAAATGTTGATTTACCATCCATTTTTAACTAATACAAACATTTTCCCAGCAAATTCAAGACAAGACACAAACTTTGAAAATCATGAACATATAATGTGGTTTCATAATTTATTAAATTAATCTTGATGTGTAACATTAAACCGCACCAGTCAGATGACTTGCAGTGCACTGATGAGTGCTGAGTTATCAGGTTTTCCCGTTGAACTAAATAAATTGTAAACTTCAAGTATTACAGAGAGTCATGTGATATAACACAATATAATATAATACAGCATAAATATGTTATATATACATTATCTAATATTATATATATATATCCTATTTTTAATAAAAAAATATATAATAAACATTTTAATACGATATATTTACAAAAAGAAACAAAACTTTGATTTCGATTTCAGTGGGGCTTTAATCAAGCTGTTGATCAAGTTTTACATATTTCAGCAAATGTTCCTTTTCTTCCCTCTGACCCTAACATGTATTGTTTCACAAATACAAACTGTTTAACTATTTACAATTTCATAGAATGAACAGACACACATACACAGGATATCAGAAATCAATCTGTAATAGGGGTCATGACCCACATGGCCCTGAAGGAGATTGAGGAGCTCTATAATCTGTCTTTAGTCGAGATAACCAACAAAATCACAGGCTGTGCCCACATCAGCACAAACCACTAAAAGTGACAGTGAAATATTAAAGCCTGACACTTGATATGTAATATCCTGAACCAAGGTTTTAGAAAAGAACACTGAAAGGACGTTCGGTATGCAAAGGCCTGATCACCTTTCGACTTTAAATGAGTACAGGGACAGTTAGCAATAACTTGTTATTGGATCTTTATTTCAAGGAAACAAGTTTACTACTTGGGTGATACAAGCATTGAAAAAAAATGTTTTTTGAATGCTGAGTTATTATAATTTTGATTTTAGTTTAAGTATTTTAAAATGGCTTTTATTTTTATATTTTTTATATTTTATGACATTTTTACCTAAAGTTTTAGCAATTTTGGTATATGCTTTTGTAATTGTATAATTGATTTGTTTGTGTTTTATGTTGCTATATCAGATTAATACATTAAAACATTTAGTTTTATTTATGTTATTGTTTATTATTATTATTTTAGTTCTTCAAATTTATTTAAGTTTATTTTTGTGGCAACACTTCAAATTTTCCTTTAGTAAAATTTTTAGTAAGTGTTTCGGGTCAATATTTCATTTCCATGAACAGAAACGTTTTCAAACGTTTTTTGATAAGTAGTATTACATCACTCTTGATCATGTGATGTTATAGGTTGTCCGGGTTAAAAGTGGATAATATTATTAATTTTCTCTCATTCTTTAGGAAAGATAGTTATTTATGGAAACTATATATGATTAGTATACAGTGATTTTCAAGAAGAAACTGTATCGACTGTAAAATATGTGTTTTATTTGGCATACATTTTAAATTTGTTAATGCGTTTTGAATTTGTAAGGGAATCAAATGTGAACAAATGAGATTGTGGATGAGTAATAATGAGGTCATACTCATTTTTGGGTGACCTATTGCTTGATTACTGATTTAAGGTAAAAAATGTGTTATTGTGTTTTAGCTCCTATGAACAACACTACTTACAAGCAGTATGAAAATGCACCATTCTGCCAGTGATCTATGACGTAAACACAGTAGCACAGAAGATTAATTCAGATGTATGTTGAAGAAACAAAATTAGCAGAGGGCTCTGAACAGATCCATCACCTGTAAACATCACTGACTGTCTCCCTGTACTGATACTATCTCTCATACACATCTGTGGAACCCGTCATCTTCTCTCAGTGTTTGGCCACAGTTTCCAATCAAACCACACAGACTCCAGCGCTGTTTTAATAGCAGTCTGCCAGACCACCTTTGCGATCGCCATTTCTTAGATTCAAGAGATTAATGTCTCCACACTGGACCGCATCTACATCTGATTTATTTCTGCACCAGTTGAAAACAAATCTCGCTGAGCAGCTCCAATTTCCATCAAATGTTTCTTTTTTCTTTCAGACAGAAATTCACTTGTTTAAAAATTATGCAAATGTTGGTTCACTGCACGCTGAGCCAACCATTTTCATGGTAAAGAACATCACTCTCGCCATTTAATGAGTGCCAAAAGGAAACTGGTTTTGTCTTAACATACTGGTATTCTGCTGCAGTTTGAATTGCGCTCTGGGTGTAGAGAGACAGCCTCCTCCGAGGGGCTCAAATAGAAATCGCTCACTCCTACAGTTCTTTCCGACAGCCTAAACTATGGAGTTTCGGTTTAAGCAAATGAGAAACAAAAGCACAAAGTCGCCCATGAGTGAAGGTCACTCAACAGCTTGTTCAGCCGAACAACATCAACCCATTTGTTCATGTCAATTAAAAGAACAACACGTTAAACAAGCGAACAAATCAAGTAACAAATAAGCTCGACGGATTGGCATGACATACAGTTTGAAAGTTTTGCCACGCCTCACTGGCAGGAAGGAGGTTTGGAGGTGGAAACCTGAGCGTTACGGAGCCACGATTCAGGATGGGATTGTTTGTAGTCTCAGCACTACCGACATACATCACGAGTGACAAAAAATAACAAGCAAAGAACTGCGACCGTTCAATCAATGTCAATCATTATAACCAGATGCACAGTGAACAAGTGCTTTCTTACAGTATCATTGCTGTATGTAACATATCTCTCTTATAACAATGAAGTACACAATTAAATTAAAAAAAGGTTCCTTTAATAGTAATACGAGCCAGCAACAACTTTTAGTGCTAGATTTCAGCCTTCGATATCATTGACCATGTATTGCTACTTAACCATCATGAATCTGTATCTGGCTTGTCAGACAGTCCTTGACTGGTTCAGGTCTTATCTTACTGACTGTAGGCAATTTGTGTGTATGGGTGGTTTTAGATCTAAGGTTGGTCCTATATATACTGGTGTCCCACAGGGGTCAGTGTGGGGTCCCTTACTCTTCAGCATATATATTTATCCACTAGGTGAACTACTTAAGATGGAGCTGCCTTGGAGTTTCAAATTAACTTTTCCCATCTGAGAAATATCGCTCGCTTACGTCCTTTGTTGTCCTTTTCAGTTGCTGAGAGCTTGATCAATTATTTAGTTTTTCATGTATTGACTATTGTAATGGTCTTCTTGTTGGAGTAACTGAATACCTCCATTAACAAACTGCAATATGTACAAAACTCGGCTGCTAGAATTCGGTCTGGGGCCAGGTCTGGTGATCATATATCTCCTGTTTTGGAGTCCTCACACAGGCTCCCTGTCAGGTACCATATTGATTTTTAAAAGCCTTATGTTAA
Organism: Triplophysa tibetana; assembly: GCA_008369825.1. Taxonomy (NCBI): domain Eukaryota; kingdom Metazoa; phylum Chordata; class Actinopteri; order Cypriniformes; family Nemacheilidae; genus Triplophysa; species Triplophysa tibetana. The sequence goes on from CM017902.1 coordinate 23,064,536, forward strand.
CATTTAAGGCTTTGCATGACCTGGCTCCGCAGTACCTGGCTGATCTGTTGTTGCCTTACACAGTATGTCGAAATCTGCGTTCTTCTCATTGTGGTCTTTTAATTGTTCCCATGACACAGGCTTCGCTCCATGGGAGATAGAGCATTTAATCATATGCTCCTGAGGCCTGGAACTCCTTCCAAGCTGACATCGGGAAGGCAAATAAACTAGCGACTTTTAAATCTCTTCTTTAAAAGTTTTATTTTAGGACTGCTTTTACTTGATTGAATTATTATCTTTGAGAAAGACAAATATAACCGCGTATATAAAATAAATGTAGAATTATTATTATAAATATAAGCTGTAATTATTATTGTTCAATGATTCGATATTTAAAAATATTGCTACCTTCAAGTGCAGTCTGAAATATTGTAATTTTGAGCACATGAATGACCAAAAGAAATCACGAGTGGAAACTCGGAATTCTAGATTATACGTGAGTTGCGATGTTGTCAATGATAATAATTTTGCAATCATTTCAGTTTTACGTGCTGTATTTCAATCATTATAAAGGTGCAACGTATGAAACACTCTACACAGCTATGTTTCTATCACACTGTTTTTATGCACATTTTAAAGCATCGCATCAGAAGCTAGTGATGGAAATTAAAAACATTTTAAAATTCTAATTTATCTTAATTCAAAAAAAGTTTTTACGCTCGCTTTTCATGCTAAAAGAGTTAATGTGGATTATGGTAGATGGTAACCCATTTGGTAAATAAAGTCTGATGTAGCGAACATTAAATCCATGTGACTGATCATCGTTTTTTGTTAAAGATGTCTCTACAGTTTTCAGGTCTTATTTATTTCTGTTGGTAATCCGCTAGAACTGATTGTTGAAATTGCACCTATTTCGGATTAGTTTTTTGCTAACTTTAAACCGGAGCTAAAATTCTATTTCATGAATTCGGACTTCTTTACACTGTTAAACCTGCTAGCTTCTCAAGGTTAACCTGGTCAACTTGAACGTATGATATAGTATTTCTGTGCTCGATTCACTCTGCCAGGGTTCGGATAGGTTTCGGAAAGTTTTTCTCGAACATGGATTCCCATTTCGTAACAAGGGTTCTTAATCCCTTAGTGGACAATTCTCCAGGAAAAGCATGCCCACGTGTCATCCGTTAAGCAAAAGAACATGCCCGCGTACATGCGTGAGACAAAGAGCATGCCCATCAATGCCGTTTCACTCGGTTGACAGAAGTTTAGCTGTGTTTGTTTGCTATCCCATCTGCACGCCTCCAGGAGCTCGACTTTTTCCAGAATTATTCGTACAAATGTATCTCTCTTTTATAGATTTAATCAAACTAAATACTCTTTTAAGATACAAAGTATCGAATAATACTGTGGCAGAAACTGCGTGTGTTACCTCATCTTTAAAAAGATTCGCTTCACGTTTAGAGGGAACCCCAGTTTATGAAAACAATTTATTTTATTAAAATACAAATGCCTGGACACTTTAAACATTTGTTGCTTGAGTTTTTGTTACATTCTCCATGGCTTTGTTTGGTTCATGATATTCAATGTTATGACTTGATCACGTTACACACCCCAGGAGTCATTTAAATCTAAACTGAACCTTTGACAGGAAAAACACCTGTAACAGGTAAAGAAAGGTGTGTGTGTTTGTATATGTTTACATAGCGTGATAGTCCCTGGAGATCCCTGGTTTCACACACACACACACACACACACACACACACACACACACACATCAGACGTCTCAGGTTAACAGCACAACCTGTCCACCTGAACCCCCCTCACCCCTCGTAATCAGTCTTTTGCTGGCACACGCAATTAAAGGATGTCAAACCTGGTTTCTTTAACCGTGTTTGGGTTCGGCTTGTCAGCGTGTCAAAGGGTATCTTGAAGACGGTCTCAATTAAAGGAGAAAAAGAGCGAGTTTGAGGAGGACTGCTGTCCCTCAGGCATGAGAGGCCGCTCACAGAGACAATAGTCTGGGAACACGATAAGAACGGACCGAATACAGCGCGTCTGTCTCTCCCGCCCCTGGGAATTCTGCGATTGAGACGGTGGGATTCCAAAGGAGAGGTATCGGGTTTGTGAGGCTTCTGCGGACGGCTGGGATGAGTTCCAAACGCTTCGCCCTGTCTCAGGACGGGAATACGGAGGCGCCAGCAGGTAACGAGAGGCGTAGGGTTGCCGTGCCAAATCACGTAACCGGAGATTCAAAACTCAAGACTGAAAGTTTCAATCAGTCATTATTACAGAGGGAAACGCTGTCTGTCACCGGAATATCCTGGTCAACATTTACAGTAACACGCACACACACCTTAAAGCTCTATTCAGAACAACGTATACAAGGCCAAAGAAGCCTAGAAACGGGAGCACTTGTTTCCGTGTCATTTTGTTGTGGCTCAAGTGAATTTCTGGTTACATTTACGGCAGTAATGGTAAAAGTTTGCTGCATGTGGTTGAATGGTCACTCCCTGCCCTCTTCACATAGAAACCAAGTGAAAGAATTCAACAAGTTACTGTATTTTTAAGAACAAATATTGTTTTTCTGCTATTGTTTCCATATTATTCAATTGTTAATGACTTTTTTTCTATCTCCTCTTAAAACCTGCAATCTGCACCTTTTACCTCTACCCAACTTAAATCCTACCCAACAGCTCTAATTACAGGCCTTATACGCAACGTTGTGAAGTAGGTGAGGAAAATGCTCTTCCAAAGTTCAGAAGCATTAATGGAGTCAACAGTTGTGTTTTTATGTATCAATTTAGTCTATAAGCTGGATTTTGGCAAATTTGATGAGAATTGTTTCGAGTTCATATTGAGATTGTCAATAATAAGCAGAATTGACAGATCTTAACACAGCATGTGAAATCGTTAAAGGGATAGTTCATCAAAAAATGAAAATTCTTTCACAAAATACTCATTCCGCAAGTTGTTCCAAATCTGTATAAATGCCTTTGTTCTGTTGAACAAAAAAAGAAAGCTATTTGGATGTATGTCAGCAATTGAGATTTCTGGGGCACCATTGACAACCATAGTAGAAATTTAGGTTTTTTTTAAGAATTTTGGAAAGCAAATATTTCTGGGCCTCCTCTGACTACCATTTTTTGAGCACCCCAGAAATCTCAGTTTATATCATTCTTCTAAATATCTTCCTTTGGGTTTAACAGAACAACAAAATGTATACAGGTTTGGAACTACTTGAGGTTGATTACTCAAGACAGATTGTGTAATGTCCCTTTAATATGCCATCTGAAAATCCAATGGAGAAATGTATGATATGTCTGAGTCTCTTTCTCAGGAGAAATATCTAAGATGCTGGAGCCATAAGCAATAATTGCAATATGCTTTCAGATTAAAGTCCACATGAAACGGAAGTAGTGATTGTCTTTTTTCCGCATCATGACGTTACGAATACCCTAGTGAAACAACTTCTGAAATGAGAAAAATTTTATGGGAACTAAACGCTTTCCTAAATTCGCTGTTTATGTTGAAGAACGAAAAAAGTAATACCTTACTGAATCATTATGAAAAGTTTTTTCCTGAAACCCCTGTTTGAACTATCTCATTTTTATTTTATTTTTTTCTCTAATTATAAGTTTAAATTATTATTAATATTTTTTGTTTGTTCTATGTTTACTCAAATCTGTATTTATTCCTGGATTTATTTATTATTTATGACAACAATGTGCTGTTTGTTCTGTATACCTTGCAGTTTTGTACATTTATACTATTCAATAAAATAACAAATAAAAAAAGAGAAAAAATGTTTGACGGGATTTGTTTCATCCACAGACAACTTATCCGGATCGTTAAAAGGTGAAAGATTGAACGTCAGTTTGCAATCTGTCAGTCATTGCAGCCCCGCCCTCGCGCCATTCCTCGTGACCAGAAGTGAAGAGAGGTCGTTTGGAGGGGAGGTTAACGTTTTAAATAAAGATAACAAGTGCAAATTAATAAAAAAAAATTGATGGTGTGCACGGATAAATATTTTGTAATAAATACGTCACCACTGTGTAATACAATTAGAATGATCAATTTTAATTTCATGCCGACTTTAAAGATCTCATTTGTGATTTTTTTAATTGTCGGTTTTCAATAAATGAATAATAACGAAAACAAAGTTACGAACTGCAGATTTTATACGCAAAATCAGTAGAACTAATATATGCTATATCCCCCAAAAAGATTCAATAAATTTCCGTTTCACATTCACAGTTTCGTGATGACATCTTAAAAGCGGTTTACCTCAAACACATTTTTTGCGTATGAATGTTTTAAAGTTCGGGTAAGCACAGGTAAAAAAACGTGCTAATGCCATAAGAGAGACAGACAGATTCCTGTAATCTAACCAACTGTCAAACAGCGATTCTGACTACGATGATGGATCCTCTAGAATAAAACACAAAAGCCTCTGTCTGTCGTGTGATTTATCTGAACGGGCTTCTCTGTGCTGTCTGTCTGTGCTTTGCTCCCAGCGGCTCGACGCTTTGAGTGACTGCAGTCGGGAAACCTTGCAATACAAGCACATATTACTCTTTGCACAGCACTCAAGAGTGATGCCTCCAAAAACACAGTTATTTCCCCCAAATACACACACACTGTCAGCCGCTTCACCAGTGAGTGTTATGTATCGCTAATATAAGCATTTAAGCGTCGTGTTCTAGAACACACACTTCAAATATCAAGAAAATAGCAGAAGTAAATGGCTGTAGCTTTAAATACAAAGTACAGGGTAAATAAGAAAGATAACAAAGCTGCTGTGTTTCTGTGGTAATAGACTGGTGACAGCACAGGCTGGTTAAGCTGGTTATTGTCAGACTAGTTCTAGCGGTCAAACAATGACGCGGTTGTGATTCCACACTGTATCAAACTATCTGCTATATTGTTTTAAACAATAAAAAAAATCAAATGTGTTTAGAATAACATATCTTTAGATTCCCTGATAGCACGCATACATCTGGCTTACGTCTATTTGACGTCTGCATTTACATCTTACAGACATCTACATTACATAGTTTGCTCATCTGCAATACATCTCGGAGATGTCTGCTGTCAGACGTTATATAGACATCTTGAAGAAGTCTGTGAGATGTTTATGATTTAGAATGGATGTAAAACTGCTCTTTCTAAGATGTTTAGCAGATGTTTTTGCTCAGGAAATCTCAAGATCTTTAGCAGACGTATTACAGACATTCAAACGTCTCCGAGACGTATTGCAGATGAGCAAACTACGTATTGCAGATGTCTGTAAGATGTAAATGCAGACGTCAAATAGACGTACGCCAGATGGATTGTGCTATCTGGGTTCTACATCGCTTTAGACTCACGGCAGGGTAACATTTGAATAAAACCTACCGCTGGGTTATAAAATTACCTATGCTGGGTTGTTGTCCCCGACCATGCGTTAAAGGGATACTTCTCCCAAAAATGAAAAGTCTTTATTTAAAAATTAACTTAATTAAGATATTTTGAAGAATGTGATGGGAAGACAAAACCGTTCAAGGGCACTATTGACAACATAGTAGTTGTTTCCCTGTGGGAACTGTTCCAAAAATTTTCCTTTCCCAGATAGCACAATCTATCTGGCTTACGTCTATTTGACGTCTGCATTTACATCTTACAGACATCTGCAATACGTAGTTTGCTCATCTGCAATATAATGATGTCTGTAATACGTCTGCTAAAGATCTTGAGATTTGCTGCGTAAAAACATCTGCTAAACATCTTAGAAAGAGCAGATTTACATCCATTCTAAATCATAAACATCTTACAGACGTCTTCAAGATGTCTATATAACGTCTGACAGCAGACATCTCCGAGACGTATTGCAGATGAGCAAACTATGCATTGTAGATGTCTGTAAGATGTAAATGCAGACGTCAAATAGACGTAAGCCAGATGTGTGCGTGCTATCAGGGTTGTGTTGAGCAGAACAACCAAACTTACACAGGTTTGATGACTATATTTACATTTTTGTGTGAACTCCTACATTTCATTTCAAAATGGAGTCGGAGAACAGATGTTAATCTAAACATCTCAAGCACCCAGGAGCAGATCCTGTTCTTCCACGAATGTCTACTAGCGAAATGTTCCATCATTACAATGCAACACATCATTAGATTCTCCAACCACATACATTTTTCTCTATTTGGATTTAAACTAGAGGTCTTGATATGAGCTAGAAGAACATGAGAGCGTGCAATTAATATCTGACACGGTCAAGAGTTCTGGGCTTAACTTCTCACAATTTAAGAGGATGACAAATGAAAATTAACCTCTAGACCTTCATTTTTTAACCGAAGGATAAGGATGGTAATTCATCCATGGAATCAGCGTGAGTGGTTGGCGTGGCACAGGAAGTGCTCGTGCGTTACGGCCATTAGCCAAACACTCAGAGCTCAACGCAATCAGAAGATGCATTAACTGAGAGAGGGAACAGATTTGTACTTGTACATTTGACTTACAGTGAATGATCATAGTTTTAAACCCTGTATAGTTTTATGTAAGCTAAGTGTGTAGTCTAAAATATTCTCTATTAACGACTAACACATGATCTTTGCTCTATGGGAGCACTCCTACACAATAAATGCCCAAAAAATGTGACACAATTTATCCTTCAGTCAATCACAGAATGAGTTTTTCATTAATGCTTATTTAATTAACCCTTCAATATAAATGTTTTTTGAAAATTATATTAAAAATATAAAATATTTATGTAAAAAACTGTTGTCACCATTTCACGCTATAAAAAAAAATATATAATATATATCGGTTGTAAGTTTGTTGTAAGATCAAATTCAAGGATCCCTTTACACTGCATTACATTTCTTTTTCGTTTATTATCAAAAAGATCAACAAATATTTTCATATATCATATAAAAAATATCAATATCATACCATAAATTAAAATATTGGTGTTATCAGACTGATAAATGTTGGCAGGATTAATTACTGTCATAACCATATAGAATTTTGCATATAAAACAGTATTAAATATTAATGAGGCTCTTTTTTAACCCATAGAGATGGCACAATCGAGACATTTGAGCAATATACAAAACGTTTTATTTTTCCTCAAAGGAAGTGCTTCAAAATCTACATTTTTACATTTTATGAAAAACATTAGGTTGAAGAAATAATAATACATCAGCTCAAAAAATCTTCCGTTTAGCTCCACGGTAGACCGATAATCGTGTCAGATTAAATGAACGGTCACCCAAAACAAATGCAGCTGTATCGTTTTAATACAGTGTGAAAACAGAACAGAATGTCAACACAGAGCTGTGTTTGTGTTGATGTCGCGGCCAGTCTCTGCAGGACTCTCTCAGTAAATTTGTTTGTTTGTTTACGCCTGAGCAAGTCGCTCCAGGACTCTGCGATAATCCACCAGCACATCCTGGTAGCTCTTCTCCAGCTCCTCGTGTTGCAGTCTCGTGTCCATCTGGTTGACCTGCGACGCCAACTCTTCGGGCCTCAAACATTTCTGCATTTTGGCCAGCTCACGTTGGTTCTTCTACACACGTTGGGTAAAAAACACACAGGTGTCAGCACAGCGCAGGAGAAATGAGATGCAAACCAGCACACCCGATCCCATGCAAGACCCCAGGGCCCCAGATTACATCACAGCTAAACTTCATCACGTATCAAAATAAAGCGAGAGAAAGAGATGAGAAAGAAAAGAGTAGCGAGTCTGTGAGTATGCTGGGAGACTGGAACCGCACCAAGAGTAACAAAACACACATACTTCGCCTATATTTAGATTCAGAAACACAAATTGAATGTGAATTCAGGAAACGGTCGCACTACTTTTGTCTGCTCGCCTCTCATTCGCTAATCACAATGTGGTGTATTCATGCGCAGGATTTGTGCTGCAGGCTTTATTTATTAAACACAAACAGAATAATTTCAGTTCAGAGACGAGGTTCATTATTTCATTATTATACCGTTTGAAAGATCAACAGTTTATGAATCTACAACTATTATTTCATTTAATGCACCTCGACAATTTACACAAGAATGGTTTTGAGAGTGGTTACACAAATGTGTTTTGCTTGTGCTTCATGAATAATCCTTTTCAAACAGAATACGCCTTACAGTGGTCTGCACCATTTGCCTGGTGCAAATGGTTAAAGAATTTAGTTTTAAGCGAGATGTTTGTGTATGTTTTCTATTGACCATGGCAGCAGTAATTCATCATACGATCATCAGAGCAGCCTAACCAGGCGCACGTCCAGACGTGCGGTCCAGCATTCTTTCAGCATTTTACACAGATGATTCAGGTGTCTGGACTGCGTTGGTGATGTGAAGCTGTACAGTCTCCGTACAGTACGCCAGATCACGCGAGTCTGCTCATCGACAAGAAAACATGTGCAACCGGCCTACAAGATGGACAAATGCTTATGCACGTCACACTAATTTAATGTGTTTGTGTACTGGTAACTAATTTGAGTTCTTTAGTTAATCAGGCACTAAAGACATGACAGACAGCGCGTGTGCGTTATTTAAAGGTTTTTATTTGATTAACAGCGGCTACTAGCGTTGTATTATAGATTTGCAAGGAAGCGCTCAGTCTGTACTCGACGGTCGTTCTCATGTAGAAGCAGGGAAGAGATCATGCGGGCATTACAAAGACTGTAGAAAGAGCGATGTCTTATTTAAAACATAAAATAAAAGGTCTGTGGATTTTAAGTATACAAAGAAGGAAAAAAGTCAGGCAGGAGCTAGGACCTGCGCTAATATTATAAAGTCTTTCCAGCAGAGACACATTAGGACCTGCGTTACTAAGGCTTTCAGCAGAGATACTCATAGACATCTATTGAGATACTTTCCAGCAGTGAGTCGTTGGAGATCGTCTAAAAATCACTCACGAGGAGGATGCTTTGATTCAGATCAGTATGTAAATAACATTGTTTTTTCTGTTTGTAAGAACCAAGATATGTTGTTGTTTTTGTTGTAATATTAGCTGTGTGACGGTGCAGTTTTGAGCGTCATTGTTTAACTGGAACCGGTTTAGTATTGTACTCGTCCAAATTCTGGAGAGAAAGAGCGTTTTGTTTCTTACTCAATGATAATACACTTACATTTAATCCGTTGGTCAAATGCATTCTGAACCGCAGAGTACGATCCGTTTCACCACGATACCGCAGGGGAGAGGAAACGTGTGTTGTAGAGTTGTTTGTCCGTTTAGGACTGATGTACAAAACATGGCGGCGAATTCAATATATGTAGGGCCGCTCTGTATTTAGATATAAACTGTTTATTCTAAGGTATTAGAAACACAATGGTGTATGTAAGGTCTCTATACACCTCTGAAGAAATAGTATATTATATTGCATTTCTGTCAAAAGATCCTCCTAAAAACCCAGTACTGTTACTTTAAATAAATAAATGAGTTAGTAAGTGAATCCCCACTGTTTGATACATTAGTAAGGACATCTCAAAGACTTCCATTATGTGAGGCTAATGATCTTTGCTATCTCCTAAACCCAAACTCACAGTAACCTTTTGACATTTTTACGATTATAATAATCATTTAAGTATAGATAACACCTGTACACACACACAAAGCAAATGCGAGGAGGAGAACATCTCCAACGAGTGAGAGAAAGACATGTGGTGTGCAGATCCAGATCTACATCCTGTCCAATCTCGTGTGTTTCTCTCCGGCTCTTTGTTCCTGTGTGTGGTTATTCTGCCGTCAAGGTTTTCTGTTCTGGACAGTGTCATGACGAGAATGGTTCTGATCCAACACATTAAAACTGCTGGGGTTTTGGTATCAAAGCCCTGCTACGCTTCATATCGACCAACACTATCTGCTACACATCCACCAATGTCATCACAATTTCCATAGAGAACAAAGACACAAACCTCCAAAGTGGTTAAGTCATTGAGAATATGAAAAGATCAAGAATTACTAGGCCTTCTCGGAATCCACAACCACAGAACAATGCTCAGAATTCATTTGTGTCTTCGCTCCAAAATAATTCTTCATTGTTCCAAATCTTGGACTTTCACTTAAGGAATATTTCTTAAAAATGTTCGTGCTGCTCTTTTCCACACAATGAAAGAAGCTGTCAAGATCCAAAAATGTGAGCTAAAGAGAGAGAGAGAGAGCGAGAGAGCATGCAGGTGACTGGGTGCTGCTGCATTCTCCCTGCTAAATGGCTCCGTTTAAATCAGATGCAAATCTGTAATAATGACACTTGTTGTGAATGGAGCTCGTGGGGTGGATGTGGAGACTGCGGCTGCCGCCCGGTGTGAACCATTATACCCTCAAACAAACCCAAACCGAGGCCTCGGGTCCCTCGCGCTCTTAACACCGCGTGAGAGGATCACACAGGAAACGGCAGGAACGATTCACACCACTCAATGAATAAATTACACCAGACAAAGGCCGCAGAGCGTTCCAACAGCAGCACTGAAAGACTTCAGTTTTTCTTCAGTTTCTTGGGGCACATTAATATAACTGTGCAAATCAGAACGGTTCACTTTGTAGTAAAAAAAGCTTCATTTCACATGTTGAAGTTTGAACTGTGCGGTTAAGAGAATTTCACACAAACGGGCCAATCCTGGCAGTTACAGTTGATAAAAGCATTAGGGTTTATTTTGGCTGGGCTTCACTTATTTTGTTGTTCGTTGTTATCTATGTGTACACCTTACTCAAGCTCTAACTGCTTTATTAAAGCATGTATGAGGGTTATACCTGAAAGTGTGTGCAAGACCGACTGCAGCATTTCAAGCTGCTTCAAAACACTGCAGGTACGAGCAGATCTTTAAACACACACTTACCCTGTAGGGTCCGTAGAGTCTTTTCTTCACCTCCAGGCGAAACTCTCTGGCCTTCTCTTCGTCGCTCATGTCTGTGTTTCTGAGACGCAGGATTTCGTAAACACGTCGCGCATGTTTCTAAGAGAGAAACAGTAGAAAAACAAGAAAGTGTTTGTTTCCTTGAAGGAATATTCTGGGTTATTTGACCTAATGTCTAGAGACAGCAACTGTCCATTAGTATGTGTAGAAACGAAAGGGAAACAAAATTGGCAATGCAGGCAATGCAAAGCTCTAAAATACACAGTACAAATGTAACAGCAAAAGTAAATGAAAACTTTAACCCTGTCTGTCTCTCTGGATCTAAATCCCATTTTATTCTAAGATTCCAGTGCTGGTGAGTCTGTAACCATGACTTTTTTCTATAACCATGCCTCCGGGGGTCCTCTATACCTCATGCAGCTCACACCACAATAGTATGGAGAGCCAAGCATTTTGCCTGGCCATGCCACAGGCACCACCCTGAGATAATCACTCACAAACAAAACGGGCAGAGGGGATTGTGGGAAATAAAAGGGGATGCTGGGTTATAATTGGAGTCGTTAGAGAATGACCAGAGCGGAGAGAGGGAGAGGTGTCCCACAGGGGTCACTGTTAGGCCCACTCCCACTCGCTAGCTGCTAATGGCCAACGACCTTTAGAGGAAACGGATGCTCGCTCCTACCTTCAAGGGGATTTTATGTGTACCTAAAAGCCTGTCCGTGCAATGCCATTACCTCTGTATATAAATGCTTTGACTCTGCGAGTCAATTTATTGGCTTCTTTTATTATTTAAATATAAAAGCGCCCGGTGGAAATTCAAAAGAAAAGGTTTCAACAGAGAAGGGGCAAACAATTATATATATATACACCTTATATTTTTCAGCCTTTCAACTACTTTTAATGTACATCTGAAAATGCATTGATTTGTTCTGAAAGGGCTTAAAATGATCGAATGACAACAGTTGTCAAGATTAAAAATGCTGAAAACTATAATGCAGTACAAATTATAATGTATTTTAAAGATTACTTAATGATATGATTTGTTCTATGTGAAATGTAATGTAAACTTCATTAATTAGGCAAAAGCGTGAGAGACCGTCACAACTGAATACTGTTGATCTTGCCAGCTTACAGTCACCAAAAAGGGTCTAAACATATCACATCTATTGCCCAGTGAGCTAACTGCTATATCAAATCAGCAATACCATAAAATTAAAAAACTTTCCTAGTCAGAATTTTCTATTTAGCACAAGCAATATAAGTTCGGTCCCACCCTTTATTTCTTTCCCCTCTATATAATGTCTTTCAAAAGGTGACCAAGAACTACACGATGAAGTAGAATAAAGCTGTTACCTTGTTGATTTTAAGTTTCTCTCTGGCTTCAGACACCATTTCGTCACTGAAACCTTGCGAGAGTTTCTCGCTGGAGAAGGATTGTAGACTTAAACACAGCTTCACTAAAACAAAATCTCTCAGCTTTACATAGTTTTCTGATGGATCTTCCGCTGCAAACAGAGGATTATGGAAGATTTTAAAGGATTAAAGTGACATCATTTCACATAACCTTTGTGTTATTTCAAACCTTAATTGTCTAACAGAATACATAGCAGAATGTATACATATCCATTATAAAAGTTGAAAGGTGCCATGAAAGTTCATACGATTCTTGAATTGTACTGCAAGTCTTCCGAAGCCACACCATTGTTTATAAAACAGGTGGTTATGGTTGCTAATGCTGATTATTAATATATTTGTGGACTCTGATATGGAACATTAATAGTGTTTTAATCCAATTTGGGGGCATCTGCCGCTGCGTTAGGTCTGTGCAATAGCATGCTAAATAATGCGATATTTGCTATGGATACGATATATTTTTTTTAAAATCAATTTAAATTGTATTCCAATATATTTAAAAAAATTATATAACCAGCATATGGTTCGTATTATTTTAGGAAAAAGAAAGCATCACTACAACTTCTAAAAGCTAGCTGAAAAATACTGACATATCTTTGAGGTGCTTCTTCGTTTTGGCATTAAATCGTCAGCAGCAGCTCCGTCACAGGATTGAAAGGTTTGCGACGCAGATTGATTGATTTGCGTAAGAGTACATGCACGCTAGCATTCGCACACACGTATATCCCAACTAACATCCGCTTGACAGATAGATACTACCATCCCCATCAACCTAAAACTTTGACCATACATATCTTTTCGAAGAATTAAACGGCTCATTTATTGCAAACCATTGCGATATGCACATCTGCGATATTTCGACATATTGCACAGCCCTATTTTACATTTATGTAACGGGGCTTTTTTGTGTTTCTAGGAAGAAAGTCGAACAAGAACATTTTTACTGACCACTAAGGATAAACCAAACAAAATGTTATGCGTGTACACACAGCACCAGAAAGACATTAGGAAGGTTGTAAGCGGTGGATAGAGATCAGCAGTGGTTGAGTGCGGTCTCTCTCTCTCTCTCTCTAAATAACTGTGTCTTTGTTGAGGGGGTGAGTGAGTGGCAGCATGTGGCCAGCACATTTCAGCAGCCAACGGCCTGCAATTAACATCACATCCCTTCACCTCCCCAACACTGAACCCAAAGCAACTCTAAAGCAACGACTGCCTTAAAAGAATATCACAGCACTTAGCCCTCGCTCTCTTTCACACAGACGCACAGAATATTTTTTGTAAACAATGCAAAATACCACACGGAAAACCTGTGTGACTTTCTTTTTCTGCAAAACACAAAAGAAGATATTCTGAAAAATGTCGGTAACAGAAAACCGTTGGTTCCCATTGACTTCTACTGTATAGACACAAAACCAAAGCAAGTCGGCATAAGAAAGAAAGTCACACAGGTATGAAATGACAAGAGGGTGAGTTAATGATGACAGAATTTTTCATTTTAAAAGTGTTTCAATCTAAAGGAAAAATGTTAAATGCTCCCTCATGCACGAGTTGCTTTGAATAAAAATGTCTGCTTATTGTAATAAATGTTAATAAATGTAAATGAATCTGAACTTAACATTTAACAATTGATCAAAAAAACAGACACAAAATAAGACACATCATTGCTCGGTGTCACAGACAAGGCTTAAGGCTAGTCCCAGACTATAATGAATGTTTGAGGTGTCTTAACTGATAATAACATGCCCCGACGTATCTTCAAATCAGTGTCATTATTTTGTCTCAAGATGCACACCAGTAAGGTTAATCAAAGTCATTTTTATAAAAGCGACTTAGATATTTACTTAAGGAAGACATAAATATATACAGTATATACATTAAATAAATACACAGGTCAGCTCTGCATTAATGGTAGAAAGAAAGCAAAGTTTAATTTTATCCCGTGTGGTCCAGACCAACAATCTTTATAATAAATTGTAAATAAACAAACTCCCGTTTAGTGTTGTCAAAAATATTGATATTTCAATAAATATCGATACTGAAATATCTGAACGGTACCAATACTAATTTCCCAAAGTATCGATACTCCGATCCTAGCCGAGCTGTCACTTTCACTTATCTCCAAAGGCGCGTTGACAAAGACCGCAGTGCCTGTCACGTGTCTCGTCTCATTCGCTCTGGTTAAATAGCAAAAGTGAAGTGAATATAAATATGGCGTGTGCGGCGCCTCCGCAACCGGCTTTGGTTGATAAAGAACACAGCAGGAGTGCTATCTGGAAATATTTTGGATATGAAGCAAATGAACATGGAAAGCCGAAGGACACAAAATAGCCGATATGCAAGAGTTGCTACAGAGCAGTGCTAACAAAAGGCGCTAACACCTCTAATATAGCAATATGAGTGTTGTCTCATTTTTTCACCGTAATTCTTTAAGTTAATATTATCCGACTGAGGAATCTTTAACTGTGAATCTTTAAATACTTTAACTGTGGTCAAATGTAAATTAACTTGTGCTTAATTAACTTAATTCAAAAAATGATTACTTCAATTCTGTAATTTGTCTTCATGTCGATCCAGTGAGCATTGTTTTCGTGTGTGATGCACGCAAGTTTGCGTGTGTGGATCGGTGATATTTGAATCCGGCATTAAAATATGTTCATCAAATAATATTATGTATTAACCAGCATTTATGAACGATGAGCAATGCATTTGCTACAGTATATTTTAATCTTTGATGACAGTATGTAATAAAATACAACGGATCATGTTTGCTCTAGTCCAATGAAAAAAAATATAAACAGATAGAACTTTGGATTTTAATTGGTACATGTATTAGTAAATGTTAGTTTAAATTAACTTTTAACTAAGATTAATGCATGTTTTGGAAGTATTTTTCATTGTTTATTCATGTTAACAAATATCTATTACCATTAACTTAAGTTCTAAGATTAGTTACATAGTTCAGTTCATTTTAAGTGTGGTCAAAAAAATTAATATGTTTATTAAAGTTTGGCATTCTCTTGTAGCACCAGAAAGAAGATGAGACTCATGCAACAGTACATATTGCGTTACAACACACATTATGAAGAATTATAATGCATTTTACCCTTTAATAACTCTTTATAATACATTATATATGTTATATTTATCTTTAAATAATAATAAAAAAATTACCCCCTTAATGTTGTGGCAGTTTTTTTCTCTGTGGTATCGAAAATGGTATCGAGTATCGATATTTTTCAAGGTATCGTATCGAAGTTAGAAATTCCAGTATCGTGACAACACTACTCCCGTTTACAAACCTTTATCAACGCTGATATCTAGAGAGCAGGGGAATGACGGCTGACAAAAAAGACAGATGGACAGATCAAATTTGACTTCATACCTGTGATGTCCTGAACTTTAGGGGAACTGCAGTAGTATTTGTGGACTGTCTCGAGGAGCTGAGCCCCGTGGCCTTCTCCCTGGAACGGCGGCAAGATCAGCATCTGGCTGCGCGCACACACAAACACACAAAAGCTTTAGTGGCCCCGCACACAAGAGCATGAAGCACAATACCAATTTAAAGTTAGAACTCTTGAGCCTTTAAGCAACTGGTTTGAAAAAGTAAGCACCGCTAGAACTCCAGCACCCTTCAGATTGCACACTACACTCGTGACTTTACAGAATATACTGAAACTGACACTATAGACCTGATCTTCCCCAATGCTTTTGATGGTGACCCAATATGTCATTATAATCAATAATAATGATGATGAACTGAACATAGATGACATGACACAGTGTGAATTGTAAAATTTAGTTCTTTGTAAATGCATAACACTGTGCCAAAAAATAAGTGACTTAAAGATGATCCTGTATATTTTACTATCCTAACTATACAGAATTATATGGTTTGACAGCTTTAACATTGTTAATCCCCTGCTGCGCGTGACCTTGTCGCAGGTGCTGTTAACCATCGCCCCTGTAGACCGTGATGCTTTCTTCATCAGCAACACAAAATGCTCTTAAATACAGTATCCAATGATATCACCAATCTCTGTGAGGTTATACTGTTCACTCAGTTGTGTCCAACGTAATGAAACGTTAGCACGTTTGATGCCAATCAATACATTAGACTCGTTTTCAAAACGTGATTTTGGGTGGGCGACGCTGGATTCGCTCTTCCCATAATACCCAGAGAGAGGCTGGCACGCCAGAGACACGAGACGGTAATTTAGGAGATGCAGGGACAAGGGACAGAAAGATGTGTAATTTTCTTTTCCTTTTTTTCCCTCCCTAGAATAAAGCCGATAGTGGGCACGTGCTTCCTCAGTAATTACCTGACACGTGGTCTGGTTTTGTCTGGGTATACGTAGTAATTATACACTGTCATGTAGCCAACCGTCGCGTAGAGGGTCTCTCCATCCTTATTGTACTTCTCGAATCTGCGAGGAAGAAAGAGATAGGCACAGAGAGAGAGATGACAAAGGCAGGCAGGTCAATCGTAGGCACGCTCCCATGCACCGGACCCCCACTGCAGAGGGCCAGTGGCCGTCGCTGCACCTGCTGGAGACACTGAACGCATTATGCACTTAATTGGTGCACTGCAACTTAGTGCAGAGAGGCAGGCATCTAGCCTCTTCACATCACTCCAGTCCATTTGCCTATTGTCTGTTTTAATAGGTGCCAAAGCAAAGAAAACACAGGCAGAGTCCCCTTCACTACCGCTGGAGACTTTCAATTCACCGTTTCAAAAGACAACAACGTTCAATTGAGCCTCTTGGCCTGACTCGAGAAAGAAAGACACGCAAGAGCAAAGAAAAGAGACAAACAACACAAAGGAAACTCTTGCCAGATCAACAATTTGCTTCAATGCAGGAGAAAATGTAATTAAAGCGGCCTGATAATTGGCCCCACGGACCCCACAAAGGCCGGAGAGACGTAACTAGACCCCTTTTGGAAGTTTTGTGTGTGTGTTTGTGTGCATGAGAGACATTGTTAAAAAAAGTTACTGTCATTACCATCCTCACTATTAATGGAGTTCGTTCTTGTCCACACTCGCTGGCTTTGTGCGAGCACTTGATTTGTATTTCTGCTCTGCTGAAGTTAGCAACACAGTTGGACTAAAAACGTATGACCACAATGAAAATGTGACAGAAAACATGTGACAAAGCCTCTCTGTGTGGTTCTTATTTGTTACATTGTGTAACAATCAAGTTTGGTATATTCTCTTAAATTATCTTAGTGACATTCCTTCAAATACAACAAATAATTTATCTTATTGATATGTGAACACTCAAAGTGGTCCAAAGGTTTTCAGGCAGACATGTGCAGCGTGAGTTTTTGCTTATAATGATTGTTTATATATTTTTTAAAAAAGCTGTAAAGTTGTCTAAGGCTTAGCAGATAACAGTAGCTTGAGGCAAAACTGAGAGCCAATGAACTCGCAATAAATATTTTTTTAATACGTGCAACTGATATCGCTATTGAATGCATGAAACATGAAGAACAGATCTGCTCACAAAAGGAAGAAATCCCAGCGGTCGTCGTCCACTTCGATGTAACTGGCCGTCTCAATGAACCACATGAGAAACGTCTGCAAGCGCTCGTGGTACTCTCTGAACCCCGGACACGAGATATCCACCTGACACCACAAACAACATAAAAACCAACAGATTTCATAGCATGTCCACCAAGATTATAGGCGTAAACTTCAAATTTACTTTGGTAAAGTCAACATTTCATTATAACAGTTGTGGACAGGCTAGTAACTGATTGTTTCAGGGTTTATTGTGCAGTGGGGCGGCATCTGTACTTGTTTTCTAAACACAGCAATGATTTTTTATTTCATTTCCAATTAGGCCTAAATGTTCGAAGAATGACCTATTTCTCTTTCCGTTCACAATAGATAATTCTTAAAGACGCAGTAAACTGTACCAATCTGTGATTATATGAGTACCAGCGCAGACCTATTATGCAAGATAAACGTTTTTAAAATATAGTATAAAAATACTTTTTTGAGGCCTTTTAATAATAGATAACTGTGCTTTTTTAAAGGGTTGTCCAACGGTGTGTCATGCATTCTGATTTCTTTACAATGTTAAAAGTCTTCTCATGCTTAACATGGTCAACTTGTCAAAAAATGAGTTTGCCGTATTACATAATACTTCTGTGCTCGATACACACTCTTTTTTTCGAACATATAAAACTGTTTCGTAACCATTTTTCCCTTATCTTTCTCAACTTTTCCCTTATTAGACAATTCTCTCAGAAAAGCATGTGACAGCAAGGAGAGCAGGAGAAGGAGTATGCGCAGACGTCGATTTCACTTGTAAGCAGGAGAGAGAGAGAGCATACGTTTCCGAAGTTCAGGTGTTTGTTTGTTTGTTTACTGCATTTGGGTGATGAATGTTATATAAACGGTGGATATAATGCTGGATTTGGAGATCGTTTGAAACTGATATACGGAGCCGTCCTAGCGGTGAAAGATGCCAGACATGAACCGCATGCGGTGACTTTAACTGATGTCTATGTTTTGTTGGTAATGTGCTTTAGTTCAGCCTACCCCACCCAGCCTCCCCCCGCACGCACAGTATGTTTACAGTAATAATCGTACATCTGCATCTATCCTTTATTAATGTGATCAAACTAAATACTCTTCAAAGATACGAAGTATGCAATACTACTCTATAGGTACTCAAGATTAATATGAGATTGGAAGAAATTTTAAATGATAAATTGAATTTTAAAAAATATATATCAATGTCATATGGCATCATCACATTGCATGCCTAATGCAGTTACTGACGTCCAGTAGAAGTTTAGCCTTTTTTTTTTTTATTTAATATAAACAAATTTTTAGCAATCCATTAGGTTAGCAAAGTGATGTTATCATCATGGTTTATATCACTGTGTGTAACAATGCCCAACCTGTTGAAAATGGCTAAAACAGGCTTTTTTTTGATCTGAATGACGTAAGGATAAAACACAGACTCCGTGGACTGTGTTAGGTTAGATCAAGTGTGTCCTGTACCTTGTGTATCTGATACGTCAGATCCTCTCCGGCCTCCACGTTGTGAACTTTATAGGTGTGTTGTATGCTGCCGAAGGGTTTGAAGTTGGCCTCTTTCTCCAGGACAGAGATGAAATCATCTGTGTTACAGTAGAAGCCAGCCGGGATGATCTCTCTTACCTTCCCCTCCACGTCATCCGGCTGAAAAGAGAGAGAGAACCGGATTTAAACAACATACGCATAAGCAACATTACGATTACCACAAGACAAACCAACTGATCTGCAAATATGTAAACTTAACCAAAGAACTGTGTGAAAGGTGTTGGAATTAAGTCATCCAGGTCTGGACCAGCGTGAATACAGAGCGAACGATGGGTGAAGAAGCCCTTTAAGGGTGAAGAGAGAAAATCTGTGCGTCTCCGTAGAGAACCCACATTGCTGTAAATGGAAAGCATAGAGTCGGCGAGCGGTTAACTCAGCTATGTCTAGTCTACGGCGAGAGCGGCTGAATTTAATCATATAAACTCAAGTGGCACATTTATGAGTTATGCGTCTATTCCCCTGACGCTCAGCCTTACATATCATCATAAAAGAGCCGTAACAGAGTAATTTCCTATTGTTCTGTCATTAAGCTATACTTCAGCCATGATTGGCACGATGTAAAAAGAAATTAAATGGAAAAAATACATATTTTTGTGGCACAAAAAGGAGACCCATTAGGCAATTAGCAATGTCAGCTGAGGAGTTTCCAGCCCCCCCGCCCGCTCCTCCTGGGCCTCTACTGAAAGACCACTTAATTGAATACATTTACTACTTATCTTAAACCATGAATATCAGATGAAGTTACCCCCACAATAATGTGTCCCAGCTTCTCACCGGGCAATAAAATTTAATGAATTGATCTCGACTTAACAAAAAAATCCCCAGGCATGTATAATAGGCTCCTGTGTTCAGAAGCTGGCGAGCGAACTCAATCAAACGAGTTTGCCCTCTCCATTCACGGGCGCCCGGGCGGACAATGGTGCCGCCCCCTCCTCCGCCCTCTCTGGGATTTTTTTACCCAGCAGAATGCGCACCCATGTTTGCATTGTATCCATTTCCAGCAGGGCTGACATGAGAACACTTTGTATTAAGCTGCTAAGCAGGGCCCTTTGGCCGCGTCGGGCCGCGTGATGGGTTTCGCTTGTGTCGCGGGACTCTTCATTCACAACGGCCACAAAACACACGACAAAAGGCTAATGCAACACGCCGCTAATTCCTGCTCATTCAGACATCAGCTAATATCAGAAGGGGATCTCTGCACCTGCAGCTCAGTAACACTCACTATTGTCCCGTTGCATTACGGGAGCGAAAAGAGGACGGCGCGGACAGAAAATGGTAGAAATTAACAGTTGCTCCGTCCTCCGACAAATTGCTCAATCAGACGAATAAAAAGCGCAGCATTGTGGAGTTCCCATATTAACTAACACCGCTTAAGGATCCAAGACTCTTCAGAGACTTGAGGTTCATTTTAAGAATACGTCTTCTTTATGAGCTGAGGTTCCACAATGGCATTGAATCCAATTACACTGAAAAAAAACCCTTCTAATCAAAGACATCTTTATCTATGAGAAAAGAAGCGAAAATAAAGAACCCGATATGAGCAACGGCTAAGCTCTGCAGAACATATAAAATCAAGCTATTCTTCAATACGGCTCTGCCATAACCATCTCAAGTATATTTAGGGACTGTACGTTATTAAGGACATGAAAGACATTGAAAAAAACAATCAGAAATCACACTAACTGCATGAGTCTATTGATGTCAGAACAAACTACTTATGTATAAAATGACTTGACCTTATAGAAACAAAGCTATCTGAGATCATACCAGTACACTAGCGTGAAGACTGGTCAAGGCAGTTTTGCAAAACAGAAACAAAAACACTATCTAGAAAGGGTTGTAATCGCTTCTCTCCGAATAGCTTGAAGGTCCAGGGTATGAAACTTAGTGGCATCTAGCGTTTTCACTTTTTTGCCGAAGGAGATAACCTATCAAACGCAATCTGCCAAAAATTTTGTAGGGCTACTGTAGAAACAAGGTAGTGATCTCCATGTAAGGGGACCTCTGGTGAATGAATATAGAAATAGCTTATTCTAAGGTAATAAAAACATAACGCTTCATTATGTATGGTCTATTCTCTTCATTCAGATCTTTCTATCGCCAGCCTGTGATACAAGATAGTATCAAGGGGTGGGGCAATTTACACAGTTATTAATGACAAGATGGATTTGTGGACAAAAAACTGAAACTATAGTGGCTAAAAATGCCAATGTGTAACTTCAATTAGCATTGTTACTTCTCAACCTTTTAAACGAGAGAAATGAAATGAAAGTTAACTCAAGCCGTACTTTACCTCCACACATTCGAACTTGTCTGTGACCCTGGCGGTGTATTTGACTTTGAAGAGAGTGCTCAGGTTCCCAGCGCTGCAGTACAACTGGATCTGAAGACCTTTGTAGCCAAATGCCACTTCACTGGACGAAAGAAAAACATCTTTGATTGTTTTTTGGTCCCATCCAAGACATGCAATAAAATATAAAAAGCATTTACAGTTGCCATTTTATACAAAGACGTACCAAGGTCAATGGCACACATTTGCTGATGCTTGCTTAGAAAGGAGACCTCGAAATAACCAACTTAAATATTACTGTTTTATTTTCCGTCAAAACTCAAAATAAAATCAATGTTCTTACGGATTAACTGCACAATACAACAACAAATCAGGGTTTAGTGAGCACACAGAATAAAGCTATTCTATATGACAATTGGATTATACATACTCATCTCCAAACAGCTGATGACTGTACTCAGGGTGAAATGTTGTGCTTTCATCATCTATATCCTCTGGGAACCGCACTGCATCGAACACAAAGACTTTTATATAAAGACAGGGCACGTATACCAAACAAACAATGCCTTTCACTTATTACGATGCTAAACACAACTAAACAGTTCTCTTATGCATGCATACTGAACACAAAACATGCACTCATAACCAAATGAGACTGACTAAATCCTGGCTCTTTTCTGTTCACTGATGATTTACCTAATTTTAGACAAACAGCTTCGTTGGTGTCACATTTATACTCTGCAAGCTTCTTCTCCATGTCGTTCACAGCTGCAGAAAAGAAAAAGAGGTCGTAAGTCATAATAACATACCACAGCAAATACACCTTCTGTTATCTAAAGAATAATCATATATAAGCAACACACACTTGTGAATATCAAATAATGTACGTTAAATCGTCCGAAATAATAGAAGCAATTTAACAGGTGGACTCCCAACATAAAATAAACATCCGCACGTGTTTACACTGACAGGTCACTTACACACCTGCACTTGAGGTTAACGCGTTAACCAGCTTTTGAAGTATTTTGTGTAATCTGAAGTATTATATGTGACTTATGTGTGTGTCCTTTAACGTGTATTAAAAAAGATCAACATAAATCCATGTCAACAACCATGTGCTGCTTCATCTGTGGTGATTAGCATTTAGCCACAGCTAATACGCATCGTTTCACAAAACTGCTTTCTCTCAGAAATCCACGGCCAGTATCACTCAAACCGTAACATAAAATAACCACTCATTCATCATTAAAACAACGAGAATGACAAAGGGAGGCAGTTATAGCAGGCTCTTTATACTCACCCGCCATTTCTACACGTCTTCACCACGCAACCCGCCAAATGGCAAAACTACTTCCTGTTTACCCACGTGGTTGCGTCCGCTCACGCCATTGGAGGAACAAAGGCGTTGTTTTTCTAATCGCAGCTGCATGCGATTGTGCAGCGGTTGATACATCAATGACATTGTAGTTATTATTTTTAAACTAATTATTAATGTTAAAGCTAAATATCGCAAAACATATTGGGATTTTACGACAAAATTAAAAAGTAAATAATAATTGAATTATTAAAATGTATTAAGAACAACCATGACAACAACAACTGTTATGATATAATAAAAATAACAATCACATTTACAATTATAATAAAACAAATTAAAATAATAATAAAATGTGTATCATTTTAGATTACTTCATATATTAGTTAATTAATTAAGATTTTATTTAAGATTTAATTTCAAGAGCCTGAATGTGTTGCCGTTGAACTGACTCACATTGGTGTGGATTTTGATGATAAAACAAGAAGCTAATCACTAGAAAAACTTTACGCAAATTACTAAAGTAGCAGGCAAAATAAGAAAAAGATATACATGAAACAAAACAAAACAAGAAATAATATATGTATTAATAAATGTAGCAGAAATATAAAAGTATTTCTAACATTTAACAAAATGTATGCTATATACTGTTACAAAACACCTTTCTAAAAAGAGAGAAAAGAGAGAGAGTCTGTTTAGATGTTATATGTTGTCAAAAACTAAATTGGACTTTTATGAAGTGGGCCATTATGTCAGTTTACTCGTAGATTAGATACACGGGGGGAAATTCCTCCAAACGGGGATGACAGTGTGCGAGTTCAATAAAATACATGACCTTTACAGAGCGGAGGATGGAATAGCTGTGCAGACTGACCCTGGGAAATTCAGTGCCATTATCCCTGCCACTGTGATTTGAGCTGTGCCGGACAATCTGCTGAAACCGCTCATGTCTGTAATATCCCGGCTGATTCCTTAACAGGACTGGATTAACGGTTTACAACAAGCACTTTCGTGACCTTTAGTCTATAAAAGAGTAAAACGTGTTGACCGGTTTGAGACCTGTGAGACAGATCCCACTTCTTGTGATACAGACCTCACTTCTTATGATACTGTCTGCCTGGCAAAAGTGAAGAGCAGCATGTGGTCACATCCTAAACAGAAGATCTAGAAGAGTTATTCTGCATTTCCATCAGTTGGTATTTCTGTCTTTGTCCATGCACAGAGCTGGGTAGATTACTTTTTAATTGTAATCAGTTACTTACAGATTACATGACAACATTTGTTGTGACTGGCACAGACTTTCTGCCACAAGTCCAGACTGAAAATTTTGGCAAAAGTCTTGTAGTGTATTGTAGCCTTAACGTTACCTATCGATTGAACGATCTGTTGTCTCCGGTGAGTGTGGGGATGTGAAGCCTCTCCATAGTTCTCCACTTCGACTTTCTTTTCCTAACTTGAAGAATAACAAACATATAAGCAGTAGGTAGACTATGTTTATTATGACAAATTTGGAAAATAATTGAAACGAAACCATCTCCCTGATACTACACAAACATCTGTCAGATGTCTATCGGATGTCTGCATTTACATCTGCAATACATCTGCAAGATTTAGTTTGCTCATCTGCCATAAGTCAGCTGTCAGACATCATATAGACATCTTGGAGATATTTGTAAGATGCTTATGAATTAGAATGGATGTAAAACTACTCTTTCTCTGATGTTTAGCAGATGTTCTTACACATCAGATGTTTTCCAGATCTTTAGCAGACGTTTTATAGACGTACCTGTGCTAGCTGGGGTAGGAGAATCACTGACCTGTAAACAAATCACTGCCGTTCTGTGAAAAATATGTAATCGTGTAATCCATAAAAAGGATTAAGAGTATTTTATATTATAACTCTAATTACAGGCACTTTTTTTAATCTGATTCGGTAATCCAGATTACATGTAATCCGTGTCTAACCAGATCTGCCCATGCATACGTATGCCATAGAAAACTGAGCCCCATGCTTAATACTGTATATGTTATAATATACCTAATGGGGCTCCATTGTGCTTTATTTAATATCGGTGGTCTCTGAAGAAAGTATTGTTGAATGACATTGTTAGCAGCAGCAGCAGTGGTCATTGAAGGCACTTGTCACAGTACATTACACTCAACAGTGCGCTTTTCAGTTGAACCCAGTTCCATTTTAAAAAGGCACTCTCAACACACATCACCGCATAGTTAACCTCGTCTAGTGATCGAATCTGTAATTGACGGAGTTATGATTTTAATACCCCCTTGGCACACGAAATAATTAAGTAGCTCTCTGAAATTAAGACTGCTTTAATGGGTAAAGGAGTCACTGATGGCAAGAGCCGAATTTCACGCCAGCGTTGGCTACGTGCTCAGTTTAGAGATGAATGAGGCGTAGCTCACATGTGAAGCTTTTAATGAATTATCTGGAATTAATGCCATATTGCCAAAGTAAAAAAAAGTGTTTTATTCTGTTTAATTCTCTTATTAATGGAAGTTTTACATTTGGTGTTTGCAAAACCATTTCTAGAGAAAGCACACATAGGCCTACATGGACCGTTGACTATAACCGTATTCTCCTAAAATGTAACCCTTGTCACGCTCAGCTCCTCCATGTGTAAAGTCTTCATCTGACGTGCCTGATTGCAGAAAGACAGCAGAAGATTGCTCGCTCTGGATTTGCATGTGACGCAGGAAAAGCAAATGAACGCAATCAGATAGACACGTTTACGCCAGGTGTAAATGAAGAGGAACTAATTCATTTCTGTGTATGAGAGAAATGAAGTGGAAATGTGTGAAAATAATATTAGAATGAATAGTACAGTGAAAGCACAACTAAACAAAACAAACCTGAACCTTTTTAAAACTAAAATGTGATTATATTTGTCGGTGTGGAGCGGTCCATTTATTTGACCAGACCCAGCAATGACTGAAACCACACCAGACCATGACACAGCTGCCACAGAAAGTGTCTTTAACAACAGAAATGACACATTCGGGTGTAATGTTTTCTTTGTTTTGTATGAACTCTTGCACACTGTAATTTTCTTTGGTTCTAACTGTCACATAACAGACATGTTACCGTTCTCTGTGCCTGAACACAAATACTGAACAATCGCAACACCAGATTTCTTCTCTGGATTTTCTTTTTTCTTCATTTTCTGTGGGTTTCCAGAGCATATTTTCTTAGCTTACTCATTTCTAGACATTTTAAGTTTACATCCACTAATCACAGCACAGTTTTGGGAACAGGTCATAGCCGTGGGAAGAATTAATCTGCCATGCTGTCATTTCCAGTTATGTTTGTCCGTTCATGGCAACACTGCTTACCTGAAAATGTAGGTGCATTACCTACTGCTTGATATCTTAGATTATTTTTATGAAACCAACATACAAAACTACTGCCAAATAATTCACAGGTTTGTGTAATGGTGTTGTTGATTCAAAGCCTACTAAGATTTAACCCTTGTGAAAAAATATGAATATATACTATATAAATATATAATGTATAATATAAAATCATTTAAATATTTAATATATCTTCTGAAGCGACCTTTTGCTAGCTGTACAGCATCTCTCAGTGTATGTTAGCTGCAAATTCTCATTTAAAGCTGCACTACTATTCAATTTTGAAGTAATATCCTGTACACTGTAAACATTTTTGCTGTACTTATGCAGCCAATTGCCAGTAACTTACTGTATATTTATATTTATGTAATTTATTGGCAACAGTTTGTTCAAAGATAAATGAATATTAAACATTCTTACAACCAGAAATCCACATGAACCTTTTTCTGTTTTTTATTTTGGTTCCCAGAATGCTTTGCATGAGGCTGTTAATTTATAGTTTTTTTTTCTGTAAGGATAAAGTCTTGCTAATGTTTAATGATCTTTTATCTTGTTGCCTAAATTTCATTGATGTAAATCTAAATTAGGTAACTGGCAACCTGCTGCCAGTAATACTGTAATTTCCACAGATTTTTTACAGCGTAGTATTACTAAAAGGAAATTAAAATTGACTGTATTTAGTTGCCTCATTGCCTTGAATCTGACACAAAAATTATGCATGTTAGGCTAATTCTTTAAACATGCTTGTCCTCACGAGATCGATAACACATAACTCGACATCAAAAGAAGTCTCACATATTTTAAAACATGCGGTGGCTAACCGACACCTTACCTAACCCCAAATCCTAAAATCATAGTCACACAGGCTAATTTAGCTAAAACCGCGAGTTTAACGAGGTGGCAAAGCAACGATAAATGCCCCCGTCCCTAAACCTGACGTCACACGGGGAAAGTCAAATCAAAACAAAACATATGGCATATGAATTCACACGAATTAGCCACCATGTAAAATAGATTTCCCATCAGATTGCTTCTATCTATATTTATACACATGAAAGTTAGAATACGTAAGACTGAAAATCCTGCTGGGTGACATGATAAATGGTGGAAATTCATGTTCATGAACACACATTAATAACGACAACGTCACGAACTCCTGTGAGTCTGTGTTGCACAATCACTGGGATAATATCTTTCCGGTTTTCATCAAATCTTTTCACGCTCAAGTCTTTCTGTGTCCTCAGGGTGCCTTTGAGCGTCACAAGCAAAGATCAAACACCTCAGAGCATAAAGAAAAGTTAAGTAAGAGACATAATGTCCAGTTTCACAGACGGTTTGAGACAGGCTAAATGGAAAGTTTGAGCTGTCTCTGTTGACAAAAACAGCATATGCTGGTTCGGTATGTTTTGATGCTGGTTTGGGCTGGTTCAAGCTGGTCATGTGCTGGTTTAAGCTAGTCCTAAATTGGTCATGTGCTGGTCCATAGCTGGTTTAAGATGGTCAAACCAGCATCAAAACACGCCTAACCCAGCATTTGCTGCTTTTTTCAACAGGGGTCTTAGGTGAAAATACATTGCAGTGGCACACCTAAAAATGCCATGGTTTTGTCTCAAGATGCACACCAGTAATCTTTTATTAAGGCATTTAAAAAAAGCACCTTAAATATTCTAATTGGAATGAGATACAGTCCTGGCTTAAGATAATCCTTGTCTGTGAAACCGCCTCTTAGTCTAAAACTTAAATGACTTTTCCCTTCCCTTCGAAAGTGCCGCGTTGAGAATAAAGAACAGCCATCAAATGCCGCTATTCAGTATAGAGGGACAATAGCACACCGACTCCAGAATTTTCCAACTCTACTGTATACTTTTCGTCATCCATCAATGAAATCTCTGAAAAGAGTTGAAAATTATTGATTCAGTTCGGCATATGCTGAATTTGCGGAGAAGTCAGAATCAATGACTTTTCACGGGCAGAATAAAGAAATGGTGAAAAGCAGCTTTAGCTCCGAGAAAATAAGACAGACTTCTGATCGCTGTGGGAACAATGATACAAAAGAATGATTGCTTGTGATTCTCTCTCTCAGAAGAGTTTACAGAGTAAACAAATGTTTATCCGTGCGGAGCGTTTCATTTCCCTCTGCTATTAGTGCCACCGAAGAGTGACAAAACAACTCGCTTCGATTTCTGCCTTTAAAATCATTCAGAGATGAGAGTTTCACTGGTAATGAGAAACCAGTGTCCTTTGCAAATAATGTTTGACGATATTGACGTGAGAGATTAAATTAAACATTATTGTCTGTGTTTCATGTTTGGCAATTTGGAACCTTTAACAAAGCATAGAGCATTTTGACTGAAAGCTAATAGTAGTTTTCAAGAATATTCAGTATACAAGATCTGTGTTGGTGAGTTTGGGGTTGTTAGAATATGTGGTTTAGTTGTAAAAGCTTAGAAAGTTGCTGGGTTGAGCCATTCAAACATCTTTTGACATCAGAAGACTTGGACTGTACAAGTTATTTTGACAACTTTGATGTAAGTTTTAGAGTTCTCGTTGCCTGTCGTGTATGGTAAAGAGCGACATCTTTCAAAATATCTCCTTTTGTGTTTCACAGAAGATCAGCCATACATTTCGGACAGAATGAGAAACTTTTGTATTAATGAACCATCCCTTGAACTGTCCCATGAGACCATCTTTATCTGGATTTGTGTCTGAAAGCAGAGCCGGCTGCCGTCACTGATGGCTGTGAAGATCAGAGGGGTTGCTCTCGTAATATCTGATGAGTTCTGACAGCAGCACCGACTCCCACCCCAGCCCCCATCTCCTGCAGCTAGCACCCCTGATTGGGGGGCCGTCCGGCTGAATCACGGCCCACTGCTCCGGAAGCACCTGCCTCCTCTCCAAGGCTCAAGGCTCAGGATCAGACTTCACCTGATGTGGTTTTCATTAAACACACATATTGACACGCACACTCAGAACACACACACAAGCACACACACACCAACAGAGAACTGCCAGTCAAGTTCTTCACATCTGTGATTCCTGTTAGATGGAAAAACTGGGTCTGTGACGATATAATTTTTAAAACACACATGCACAGGATTCTGAACTTGACTTATTGTATTACTCTTCGTGACAAAACACTCAACAATATCTCATACATAGAACATACATGTAAAATGTAATTAGGTCAACTTAAAGGGATAGTTCAACTAAAACATTGTTTATCTTTCAAAATTAACTAATTCTCATGTCAATTCAAACTTTTTTCTTCTGCAAAACACATAAGAAGACATTTTGAAGAATGTAGGTAAACAAACCACACTGGGACCCGTTGACTTCAATTGAACAGACACAAAACATCATAGAATGCGTTGTTTGATTTGAGTGTTTTTCATGACTTGTTTTATGTTAGTTTAAGTGTTTAATGACTGCAAAAATTCTCTAGAGTTTGTTGCACATTTTTGTTAAATAAAGAGGTTGTAAATGGTAAAATATAATATAAAACAAAAAAATGAACTCATGACCATTTAAGTTGTTTTATTTAGTCTTGAAACGTGTTGTTGTTTAATTTTAATTTTTGTTTTAATTTTTTTGTTTTAATTTTTTAATTCAGTTAATGAAATGTGACCCTGGACCATAAATGAGTAGCACATGTATATTTGTAGCAATACCCAGCAATGGGTCGAACATATGGATTTTTCTTTGGTCCCAAAAATCATAAGGATATTAAATAAAAATCATTTTCCATGAAGATAATTTGTACTTTTCCTACCATAATTATATCATATCCCATAAATATGTCATCATACACCTATACACTGGAGCTTGGTATCTTTGGTAAGCTTAGAATTTCTGCTAAAAATGAGCTCATGCTGCTGGGAGCAAGTCTCGAACATCAGTCTTTCTTAACATTCTCTCTTCCTGTTTGTACGGGTGCTTGAACCTTACGGATAGAGAGAGTTTAATGAAGGAGGATGTGTCATCCCATCACCTGACAGAGGTGCACAGACAGGTACCCAAACTCTACAGATGTTGCTCTTCCAGAGTTTCCATCATATCCCCTTTTATTTCATATAAAATGTTAACGGTCTCAATTTTCTCTTTCCCCTAAAGTTCCTTAAAAATAAATATGCTGTACATCTATATAGAGTTCTGCCTTGGGGGACTTGATGGCGTTTTGAGTTGTGTTTCATTTAAGTCTCAACTTAGTTGTTTCTACTAAAACTCCTTATGAGAGATGAAACCAGATACAAATGAAACAATTGTTAAAATATGCAAAGAGGTGAAATATTTTGACTTTTGATTGCATACTCTGTGAATCTGAGCCCAGTTTGTGACATTGTCGAGACCTTTCCTGAAACTCAAAATTATGATATTTCTGCAAAAAATCGAAGATGGGACTTATGCAAAAGTTTACGCCTTCCTCGAAAGCTCATTGATGTCTAAGAGATTGAGAAACTCACCTGTGATTTTTCTTATCTTTCTCATTAATATTGTCTAGAAGGAACAGTGGAGACGTAAGGAAGATCTCATTTGTTTCCCAGATTTTGGGCGGCTGTCCGTTGTTTTGATGTAGATTTGAAAGGAAGCTTTAATCTCCTGGGTGTCTCATCATCTGTAATACCATAATCGCCGGATTATTAGAGGAGAAAAGACACAAACTTTCTCTCGAACAGAATGTGCGGAGGGACGTGGACTCTTTTGTAATCCACCATTACGTAAAGCTAATTGAAGAAGAAAATATCCCCAATTTCCGGCAGCAGCGGCTTCTCACTCTCTCACTGCATGAATACATACACATCTGTCTCTCTCTCTCTCTCTCTCTCACATCTGAGAGTCTTTAATAAGTGCTTTTATCAGGGCACTGCTTTCTGTTGCTTTATTGTGTGAAGGTCCTCAGACGAGCTCTGTTTCGTGTGAGAGAGGAGAAAAGATGGCTACTCAAGATCTGTCTCGTACCCCAGTCAGCCTTGCTGTCCGCTGCCTATAGACATCATTCTAGATGATGATTTGTTTCATTTTAGACAGAAATAAAAGAGAGAGTTTGTAACCATCCTGGCACTTAAAGGGACAGTTCACCTACAAATAAAAATTCTGCAGGGTTGGACTGGAAACAGAAATTTGCCTTGGCAATTTTTGTCCCACATTGGCCCTCCAACATTTTTGTTGACAGGGGGCAGGGGCTACTGGTACATGTTGTGCGGGAGGGGCATTGCAAATGGTACCATGTCTATTGCATTCCCCCAGCGTGCATTCATTTTTACAATATGTCCGTCAGAGCGGCCAAAGCGGCCCAATACGTGGCCCAATACGTTAGGAGTCCACCGGGAATACGCCCTGTACGCCAGATGTCCAGTCCGCCCCTGATATTCTTTCATCCTTTACTAGTGCATTCATTTGCCGTGGCGAAGCCTAAACTTTTGAATAATCTGCCTTCACATGTTAGAGGGGCCCAAACACTCAAGTTTTCAAGTTCTGTTTAAAAACCTTTTTTTATAGTTTGCCGTTTAACTCTGTGTGTTTTTTACTTTTATCTTATCTCACTTGCAAACTTTTTAACAGTTTTATATTGTTATATTGTATTGCTTATGTTTGTGTAGCACTTGGGCAAACTCTTGTTGTTTCTAAAAGGTGCTTTATAAAGAAAGTTTGACTTGATTCACTCACCCTCAAGACGTTCCAAAACTGTATAAAATTGATTTTTTTAAGAATGTGGGAAACTAAACAAGAACTACTGACAAGTTGCTCTTATTTTCTGTACTATTGAAGTCAATAGTGCCCCACAACTGATTGGTTACAAAAATCACATAGTGTTTAGCAGAACAACGAAATTAACAAATCCAGGTTTGGAAATTGTCACAGCTTTGGAACAACTTGAGGGTGAGTAAATGATGACAGGGTTTTTGTTTTTGAGTGAACGGTCCCTTTAAACAGTTAAAAAATGTAAAGAGTTGAGCAACAGGGATGCAATAGAGATGAAAATGAGTCCTATGGAGACTCCATAGATTATCCAATCAGCTTTGGAATGACCTTTCATCACAATTTTACACCTCATATCAACTTGTTGATGGTTTTCTGGAATTTAAAGGAAACTTTCAATTGTTCAGTCAGTTGTCATCATCATTCGCTATGATATAAAAATTACTAAATGATTACTAAATTGTGGCCCTCACAAGTATATGCAAACCTGTTCACACACACACACAGACACACAGGCCTCTCCGGGTGGGTAATTGCAATGACTTTTTTGATCAAAGTGCAGCCTCATTAGCATTCTCCCCTACAGTAAAAACATGTGTGTGTGTGTGTGTGAGATGGAGAGAGAGAGAGAGCGAGACCCATGATCCTCAGCACACGGTTATAACTCGTGTTCAGTGCATAGAATAAATCCCACCGGTATAATCACCCACCCAGTCAGACAAAGCAAATCTGCACTCTCACCCAGCTTCTGGAGGACGGAGAAAATTGAAATGAAAGGAAATAGAAGGTTAAACCTTTCACCTCGTTCACCTCCCTCACCAGCCGCAATGATTTTCAAAAAGCATTAAACGTTTCAATTCTTTTGAAAGCCCAAAAACCTGAACTATGAGGTTTGAAGAAAAATAAAGAATTCAGTTTCTTAAATTAATAGTTACAACCAGAATGAAAATTGGATGACTCAAGACTCACACGATGTTATTTGCCAGAAAGTTCTACTGCAGATGCTATTCTCCGACAATGAAAAGTGGACCAAAAGCGATTTTAAGATTCAGCCTTGAGAGGTTCTCAAACATTAAGATCTTTTTATTTTTGACTTTGACTTTGACTTTTTTTAATACTTGAAACCCAGTAGTCACCCTTCGCTCAACAAACAACTTCTTTATTCATAACAAAAGTGTAAAAATGTTGTCTGCTCAGAACCATCGTATTCCAGAATCTGGTCATTCTCTCCTGTTCATGACAGACATCATAAGAGCACGTCATGGTCTCTGCTTCATTTCTGTCAGATATTCCAGGCGTCTGAAGCACATCCCACATCCTCCAAGCAATCCAGCACACTAAACGTCTTCTGTCCGCCCTGAATCGGACGGACAATTATTTTATGAAGCTAATTCATTCGCTCTCTCTCACTCTCCTGCAGATCTGTGACCTCTCTCGACCGATCTGGCTCCAGGCTGTGGAGTCTGTGTAGCACTTCACTCGTAGCATCATCGCGGGAGGTGAGTGACGTCTGTCCTGCTCACTAGTGAGGGGGTAACCACAGCTGGCCGAAGCATCACAGAATGAGACGTGAAATAGAGAGAGACAGCATGTGTCTGATCAGAAGCTTTGGAGGGCTGAGATCCGGATGTCTCAAATCTTCTGGAACCACAGTGGAATCTCTTACTAATCATGACGGGGGAAACTGATACAAGCACGACCGCTGTATAATAAAGCATAGACACATGCTCGAGGACTCGCCACAAACCGCTAGTCTGGCCTTCATCCAGTATCCCAGTTTGTGGAGTGGATCATGTGATGATTCCTATATCGTAAATAAAATCAGATTTGTAACACTGATGAATTAGAGCTACTGTTGCCTCTCTGTTTCTCTTTGAATCGGGTTTTAGTTGCAATTGTTTCTTACTTATTGTGCTTTAAGGGCTGTGCAAAAACTGTGCATTTACTGAACATCATTCAGAGTAACAGTTCAAATTGAGTAAACAGAACGTCGAAACAAAATAAAATCACAGTTATGTTCGGATGAGTGGAGATTTGTGTGAGTGCGCTGGATTGTTTAACACCAATTGTCAATGTTTGACCAACATTAAATGTTTTTGGATCATTTACTCGTATTCATTTCTTTATAAAATAGTTTGGCAACACTTAATATTAAGGTACTCTTTATGAAGCATTTATTAATGTGTTCCTTAATGATTAATAAGTCCTTTACAAATGCATTATTAAGCAGTTATAACTGCATGAATAAAAAGGGGGGTTATAACAGAATATTGAGAAGGAATAAGAAAAGCAACATAATACTCAAAAGTGTCCAGTCTTAAAGCCTATATTTAAGACAACATCAAGATAATAATGAATCTGCTTTCGAGTCAAATAAACAATGATTAAATACATTTGTTAAGCATTTATAACATGTGAGTTCAAAATGACTCACTATTTGGTAGGAATTTCGTTAGAATCCCCTTTTTATTCATGCAGTTAAAACTGCTTTATAATGCATTTGTAAACGGGCAATTCTGGGCAAATGTCAACCTTACCATGAAAATTGTAGTTTTTACAAGCACAGATATTCACATTTGGTGGATCAAATACCCATGTGAGATCTCTCTTGAAATTTGTAAAGCATTTGTTTTATTTTTAGTGCATAATTTTTCATGGTCAGGTAAGTGCCATTTTCAGGATTGTCACATCCATAACGCTACACATTCCTCGTAAATGGACACGTTTAAAATATGAAAATAAAGTAACTATGTTATGTTCTATAAAGAAGCATCTCTTCTCCATTCATTTGGGTAATATTGCTTCAGGATTGTGCATTTTATTTTGCAGAAATCCTACAAAGTTTATCGTCTTTCAAAAACGTTTCTTTTTTTGTCACATCCATAACGCATGTTTATTTCCCTTTTTTAAAATATAAAATGTGTTCATAGACTGACTTTTTTATGTTTAGACACTATCAACAAGGGATTAGTCAAATATAAACAGATGGTTCAATATATTTGTAACAAATGCATTTTCTGAGCATATTCATGTCACGTCCATAACGCAAAATGTCACTTCCGTAACGTTGGAATTGCCCAAATGACTTATTAATCATTAATGAACACATTTTTTATTGCTTTATAAAGGTTACCTTAATGTCAAGATAAATTTCACAGAAGTATAGGACAGATAAGTTTTCTCTCTTTTTTCCTGTGTTTTAGAGCCGCGTAGTTTTTAAAATAGGCATTATGGCCGCTCACTACTGGCCAATTCCAAGCATGAAGAAAAAATCTAGTTTTGTAGGATTTCGTAACTATCAATAGGTGGATTATTCTTACCTTGTGAATCGAACAAAAACATACGATTAGTGGCGGAAAAGCAAATCATAAAATGCACGAATGAGATGCAAATTCATGCGTCAAATGTAAATCCATCCTAAATAGTGACGTTTTTGCCGTGTGATGTCAATATTTTGTGGTCTCTCTCTATGTTTTTAAAGCACTTTTTTCTTTTTAAAGCGTGGTTTCACATAGTCAGGTCAGTGAATTGTCGACTCACCTCCATAACAAAAATTTCCCATCCATAACATCCATATTCCTTAGAAATGAGCACACACATACAAAACTATTTTGTGGTCTATGAAGAGTCATCTTCAATTAACCTCTTTTTACATTTGTTGGGTATTATTGCTTGGTTTGTACATTTTAATTCACACAAATCCTATAAATTTGTCAAAACCAATTTTATAAAACAGAAAATCTGTGCATAAAATCATATTTTACTGAGTTCTGGACTCTATCATCAGGGGTTTAGTAAAATATATACAGTAATGAATACATTCTCTGAGAATGAAGGATATATTTCAAGTTTTGACTGAAAACAACACATCCAAAATGTTGGAATTAAAACATTTATTTATATTCCCACAGATTTCCGCAACACTTTCTCACAAACCTCACATGACAGGTGAGTCTGAGCAGGTACTGAAGAAGGTTAAATTCAGAAAGGACACAAGGTTGTCTGTGACTTTCACTTCATTGTTCTGTTTTCCCCAAGAGTCCTTCCTATTGACTTCTTCACTTTGAAAGCTAATATAATGTAACAAAGTTTCAATCTTATCATGATTCAAATCATTTTTTCTTAAAGAATCCCTTCAAAAGATTTCATACTGGCCTGCAGATTTTCCCTGCAAACAGGTTCACATTCATTTGCATGTCGACTCATATTTTGAGTGACATATCTGCCGTGAGTGTGTGTGGTTTTGGCTCTTTTTGAGCGTGTAGTTCAGAGTTCATGTTTTCATTCGGCGATTTCTCTGTTATGTGTGTGCGGGTCTGAATACTGATGGTGAGAGCTCCAGGTTTGATTGACAGTCCTGCTCTGTTATCACAAACGGCAGCCAAGAAGAAATGACTGTGTACCCCATTGACCTGGTAAAGACCTGCATGAAGAACCAAAGCTCTACTGGATCCTTTAAAGACGAGTTTGTGTGAAAATAGCTTTGACTGCTCCCAAGACATGTCTGTAACATATAGATATACACGTATATACTGTATATATAGGCTATGCAAAAAGCAATATATTTGATATTACAGTGGTACCATGTGAATATGATCTCTCCCTATATAACTCAGCTCTGTTTTTATAATATCCGTCATGGTCTGTGTCTGTCATGTTTGTGTGGTTTGCATGTTTGCTCTTTTTCTGTAATTATCTGCTAAGAAAAGAAATGCACCAATTTTGTTTTGTCCAATATCCACACTGCAAAAAATGACTTTCTTACTTAGTATTTCTGTCTTGTTTTACAATACAAATGCCTAAACATTTAAAAATATGACATTTCAGTGAACATTTGCTTAAAATAAGATAAATAATCTGCCAATATTGGAAGATTGTATTGCTTGTTTTAAGTACAAATTAACAAAAATGTCATATGTTTGGTCTAAAAACAAGACTTATTTTCTTGGGTCATTTTGCTCGTCAAGAAAATTCACCTTGATTCAAGAATTTTTAGACGTTTGTACTGGAATACAAGACTAACATATTAAGTAAGAAAGTAATTTTTTGCCGTTTTTATGCCCATTAGACATACAATATTATTTCATTTAAGTATCAGCATTATGTGAATGGATGTAATTGCTGAATAACTAATATGTTTACAGGTGAAGTCATAGTGTGGAGATAATTGACACAATATTCAGTCAGTCAGAGACAGTCAGCTCGGGGCTTTGATACAGTACTTATGGATTTGCAAACAATAAGATGGACCACAGAGAATTCATGTTATTTTACAAATCTGAAGATTATGCACCAGCCGCACAATGTGATGTTCTCACAGTACTGCACACAACACGGCTGAACGACAGACCTGTGTTTTTAGAAGCTGTCTGCCTCCCGGGGGATTATGGGCCAGTGGTTAGTGTTACTCTTTTCTCTTAAGATGTCAACAGCACGGAGATAAGACAGAAAGAGAGAGAGAGACTCCTCACTCCCCCTTAATCCACACACACAAAGTTTCACACGCACAGATGATGAAGGAGATCAATACTGCCATCTACTGCTGCCTCTGTTAGTACATCTCTCTCTCTCTCTCTCTCTCCACATCCTGAAGCAATGCCTGCAGGTCTGGGTGATGGCTGATCTCTTTTATTGATTTTAATGTGCACACAACATCTATTCCTCATGTTACACTTCCAAATGAATATTTTACTTTGGAAATAAATAATTTGTCGGATTCAAACCAAATATTTACACACTTGTGATTAACCAGCTTGCTGACAGAGTCACTAGTCATGGGCCGGTATGAGATTTTGATAACCTTCAGCAAAAGAGTTGCGGTTTCACAGTATTGCAATTACAACACTAAATTGTGTTATTTTCAAATGTCTGTGTATACAAACAACATCTTTATAACTGGACACAAAACATTTTATTTTTAATCAACATTTACAGAACATATACAGTATTCTGGTACAAATAAAGCCTTGAAATGATAATACTCTTTCAAAAATTTTATTTTTGTCATAAATTATGCCTAAACATCCATCATTGCATTACGTGACTTAATTATTTATTTCTGTGTAAACGCTGCTCAAATATCAAAGAACATTTTAATGCTTTTGAAACCTTGATTCTTTCAAACCTCGGTATACCATGAAAGCGGTATTCGGCCCATGTCTGAGAGTCCCACTTGGGATATTAAAAAGGATTACGTGTTTAATGTTTTTCTCTGTCATTTTCGGCATGAGTGAATTCCCTAGAAGATTCTGCAGTTATTGAATCATCACACTGACACACAGACACACACATTTCCACACATAATAATGCCTTTAATAATCTGTACAAATAATGTGCCGGCTTGTTTAAAGGCACCGACTGTCAACATCTATACTAAATCTATATCAACAGTCAATGGAAATAAAACCTCTTTTGCCTTTAAAATATATTTGGGAATTTGAAGCAACATGTATTTTATTTAGTCGAGGTCAAGTCAAAGTCTGCTTTATTGTCAATTCAGCCATATACATGGAGGATTGAAATTGCGTTACTCTCAGACCCCCAAATAACATACACAGAATACACATATATATTAAATATACAGATAAAAACTGATTATTTTATATATACTGCAGTAAAACACAACTTTTACAAGCAATAAGTGAATTTCCACAACGATTGTGGCTTCTTGTTGTCTAGTGGTTCTTTATTTATAGCTACAGTCGGCTGTCATGTGACCTGCAGCTACAGGATTAATTACCAATCTAAAGAACTGATGTATGACAAGTGTGCATTTAATGTAAAGCTATAATGAGCACATTGCATTGTGGGCTGGAAGGTGTTTCTAATGTGTCAGTGTTGTGTAAGAACTCTTGACCAGATAGAGCAGAGAGCGAGCGAGCAAGAGAGAGAGAGGGCTGAATTTGTCGGGTCAGGTCTGAGGGGCGGTGACCTCTGTCAGGGCATAATTAGGGTAAGATGCCCCGCAGGATTGTTGCTAACTGGAAGAAGTGTGACTCTATTGAGTTTGACAGCACTGTGAATACCTGTGACATCCAAATATAATCGTCCACACATATACTGTACTACAAACCCTGTATGAACACAGCCTGAATCTATTAAAGATGCTTCCGTTAAATGTAATAGTCTTTGATGGGTTTCAGCCATGGTTTCTTTTGGAACAACATAAACAAAGGTAATGTGGGCCAAACATTTCTGGCAGACCTCCGCAAAAAATATATATATGTAGAGCAGGTTTAAGATAATTTAATACAATTAATGTACAATAAAATATTACACTCGAAAAATATATGTTTGCTGCTTGTTCAATTTACTTAACTTGCTTAAGTTAAATCAACACAACTTTTGGAAAATTTGGTCACAACATGATTTTTTTATGTTTACCCATATAACTGAATCCATCCATGTTGGGACAGCATAAATGTGTTCTGTTGTATTAACATAACACAGTTAAAATGGGGCAGAGGACTTATATTTCCCAGCATGCTTAGCGTATAACTGCATGTTGAGAGATATTTTCTTAAATAAGTGTTATTTAATGTATTTTTCAGTAGAAGTTTAATGTTCATTTCTCTTTAAAGTTTTGAAGAGTTTTTTATATTTTTCAGTTTTTTGGTTACCATTGTTCAGAAAAGCGTTGCCTTTGGTTAGATGGTGGGTGGTTATAATCCTTTATTTGCATTTCTGTTGAGTTCTATTATCTCACCATCTTCTTGTTGAAGTTAAATGAAATAATGTCTAATTAATGTAATAAATGTATAATATAATTTTTTTTTTGGAACATTTCATTTTACTTTAGTGTAGGTGAGACACAAATTAATTTAATCAAGACTACTTAAAAAATTAAGGTCATACAACAAGATTATAAAGAGTTGTGTCTAACAAATTAGATTTTGTTGGAAAAATGTAATTCAATTTCGTGGAAAAGTTTTCCTTAATTCGTTCAATAGCTTTTTTTGAGTGTAATATGAATTATATGTAAATGTTATTGTTATATTATAACCCAAAACAGACCAGAAGTTAACTTTGGATCAGACGTGTAGCATTTTTAGTTTTAAAAGTGTTAGAAACACCCAAGTAAGAGAAATGCCCAAATGGTCAACTACCTCCGCCAGGATTTTTTGAGTACGCAGTGGATGGATACTGTTATTATGTGAGGCCACGGAAGCTAAGGAGCCACCAAATTTAAAGTAAATAATAAAAGAAAAATCGGAAGCTGTGAATCAGACATCTCTTTTTTTAATTTGGCCAGTTTATGTATATAAAACAAACATGCTTTTTAATATTTAAAAAAATGTTATTTGATTTAAGTTGTAACCTAAATAGTTTTTAGTTAATATGGCGACTTTTAACAATTAAATTCAAGTTTACAAAATGAAACCTCCCAACAGTCTAAATAAACACCACTGTTTTAAACAAAGGGAACCATAAAACTAAAAAAAGAACAAACTCTTCTAAATCTCAAAGATGAATGAACTTTGACGAAAAAACACATAAAACAACACTTAAATAAGAAAATTTCTCCATTATTCTCCAAATGCAGTCTTACGCAAAGCAAGCTGGGAACTGAAAATCCTCTACCCTGTTATAAAGGAACAGTTCACCCAAAAAAATTCTGTCATCATTTTCTCACACTCATGTTGTTCAAAACATGTATACATTTCTTTGTTCTGACCCTGAACAAAAAGAAGATATTTTGAAGAATGTAGGAAAGCAAACAGTTCTGGAGCACTTTTGACTACACCGTTGTATTATTTCCTCTATGGGAGTCAATGGTGACAAAGAACTGTATGGTTACAAGCATTTGTCCAAATATCTTATTTTTTCAGAACAAAGACATTTATACAGGTTTTGATCCACTCGAGGGTGGCTAAATGATAACAGATGTTTCATTTTTGGGTGAATTGGGTCTTTAACTATTCAATAATAATAACACAACAATAATCATTCATGTAGGTTCTGGTCCCTTGAATGGATAACGTTAGATACCTGAATATGAAGAAATCATGTTGTGACCATTTAAAAAAATTGTGTTGAATTAACTTATTGAGTAATTTGGACAAGTAGCAAAATTGGGTCACATGACAATAAAAACCGGCGGATGTAGTACGTGTATGCATTCTGCACTTATATACTGTAGAACACACTGATTTAATGGTTAACAAGTAAGTACTTCATTTATTTTAGTACGTACTATCACAGCATGATTTTGAATTCAGGGTTAGTATTTTTTTGGCTTGGACCAGTAAGCAGCACCCTGCACCCTACTAATAATGCTACCTATCATTCAAAGCCATATATTTTCTCATACTCATTTTCATAATAAAATGTCAAATTTTAGCTATTTATAATGAGAAATCGATGACAGCAAGGTATATTTAAATGTACTTCATGTCAATTTCAGTATGTATGTATGTATGCACACTAACCAGTAGGCTTGACACTGGAAACATGCTAGCATAGATCTTCTATTAGTCTCTTTCTCAATGTTTGTTAGGTTTAGTCAAGAGAGAAAGACATATACGTATCTCCAGCATTAGTCTGAATGCTCCGCCCTGAGTTGTGGCCGTCCGGCACTATTAAGCTAACAGATTCATTAGAGCTATTGATAGATCACAAGGGTACTTAAGAAAAGTCACGAATGAACAAAATGACTGATAGGATCTTTTTTTAGCCAGCGGATGTTCTTTCTACCTTTCGGATCATGACGGACAGTCTTACAGCCTTTTTAAGGATGTTTACAGAGTTGGTTTCGACCCTGGGTGTCACGTCCGCCCCACTTTGGCCCTGATTAGGGTCCCAAAGCAGTGATAGATGCTGGTGAGTCAGAGGCCGTGACGCCCCAGGCGGGGCTCAGAGGGGATGCTCTCTCTGGGGAGACGAGGGGGGCACGCGGAAAAGCCCTGAAGGGGGAGAGGCGGAGAATAAAGGGGGCGGGGCTGGAGGTCAGGACCTGCCAGACTCCATCTCACACCGACCCTGATCTTGGATGACCTCTGTGGTTCTCCTCTGAATGGACGCTTGTTCCGGCTGCTCTGTCACTCTGACTCGGTGACATCACTTCTTAAAGAAGCCTTTGTTTTAGGGTTTATGTAGCTGATTTAGAAACACTTAGCGGGGCACACGATCCTGACGTGACAAAAATTAGGGGCCAAACTGTCTACTCCAAATGCCCTCTCCTCTCTGATAACCCCGAACAACCCCATACGATACAGAGGCTATTTTCAGTTGGGTATTCAATCCTTAAAGACCTAAAACATAAGTTTTTTGTCAGGAAGACATTCAAGTGAGTCATCTGTTGAAAAGACAAACATTGCTGGTAAACTAGTTTTTTTTTATTTTTTTCATTTTATCATTTAATTTCATTTTATTAATTTAATTTTATTATTGTGAAATGCAATAAGGCTTAAACAACTTAATAAAATAAATGTGACATAAAAATGCTCAGAGAATGGATTTGTTACGAATAAATTGAACCATCTTCTTTATACTTTACTAATCCCTTGTTGATAGAGTCTAAACATCAGAATAATGTCAGCCTGACATTTTCTTTTTTTTAAAATGGGGAAAAAAACATCCAATATGGATGTGACAAAATACTCGGTTTTTGTAGGATTTCTGTGAATTAAAATGCACAAACCTGATGCAATAATACCCAATGAATGGAGAAGGGATGTCTCTTCACAGAAAATAAAAATAATTACTTTTCATGCCCCCCTTATGAGGAATATGTACCATCTGGATGTGACAATCCTGAAAAGGCACCTGATTATGAGAAATCATGCACTAAAAATAAAACAAATGTCTTAAGAACTTGAACATGGATATTTCACCAACAAATGTTGAG
Source organism: Triplophysa tibetana (assembly GCA_008369825.1). NCBI lineage: Eukaryota > Metazoa > Chordata > Actinopteri > Cypriniformes > Nemacheilidae > Triplophysa > Triplophysa tibetana. The sequence continues at coordinate 23,107,380 of CM017902.1, forward strand.
ATCTGTGCTGTTAGCGTAGTGAAAGAAACATTGCTAAAACTTTATTTTTTCATGGTAAGGTTGACATCTTCACAGAATTTTCTGGGTGTAAATCCTACATAGGAATTATAAAAATTCTATAGAAAAAGATAATAATAAAGAAAACAACCGGCTTTTCATCCAGAAACTTTACTTATTTGTGTATGGCTTGATATCGATCACAAAATAAGACCAAATTAGACCCTAACAGTTTAAACAATGACATTTCCTAAATCACCACTAATAAACTCTCTCTTTACTTCATAAACTTTTACTCTTGAACTTTTTATCTAAGTCACTGAGTGCAGCTGTGACACGACAGAGGAGATCTGGTCCTCTCGACTGAGTCTGGTTTCTCCCGAGTTTTATTTTTCTCCATTTATTTATCATTGGAGTTTGGGTTCCTCGCCACAGGGCCGTGTTTTCTTGAACCACAGAAAACTGCTTTTATTAGATATTATTTACTGGAATGATCTTGCTTGTTCTATAAACACCATGCACTGTGCTGTGTTTGACCTTTTCTGTGAATTTTCTCCTGTAAAGCTGCTTTTGGAAAATCTCTATATAAATTAAATTGGATAAAAAATGAATAAAAGTCTCTCTCTTTTCTTTCTCTCTCTCTCTCTCTTCCAGCCGTGGTTTGGATTCACTGTGAGTCTAACCATAACATTATTCCTCAGCCGTCCTATAATCACACTTATAAGCCCGTGTGAATGCTGTTCCCAGGTCAGTTGGGATCACTGGAACAGAATGCTCTGAAACATTTAAGTTGAAGCGATCTGGTTGTAGTTCATCGCTGTGGCTCTGGTGTGTTATATGAGAACAGGCCGTGCGGCGTGGTGTCGTCTGTACTTACTGTAAATCAACAGACTGCTTCACATTAGGATTCTCAGATGAGCAGGTTTAATGTGCTTACAAAAGAAATCCACGAGAACATATGGAAACTTCTGGACAAAGATCATTGCAGGGATTTTCAAATCAGTTTTGGAGTTTCGCTGTGCGACTTGGGTGCGTCTATCATCTCTCATTTTGGAATGCAGTGGAAGGTATACTCAACTTTCATGTAAAGATTTATTAAACTAACATTCACTGTTTCAAAATTGTGTTACATTATATCCCCGCAGTGCTAGAAAGATAATCTATAAGCATCAGAAGTGCTCTGTGAGATGAATCTTCCAGATGTTCGTGGCATGTCATTAACTTTGCAATACTCAACTATTATAAAAGTCAAATCTCCTGTGCCCTTTTCACAAGGAATAATATTTCTACGGCGTGCAAAGTTGGGATCTTAGGTAGAGTTTCCATATCAGTCTCCAAATTGTATCTAAGGTATATACTGTGATTGTGTAGTATTTTAGACACGTTAAGTGTGGTGTCATACACCTGTACAGAAATTGAAAGTGTTTCAACATGACTGTGTCGGACAGCGTTGCACATGATTGTGCCGTTCCAACCAAATCTCAGACAAACGTGAACTTGAACGCAGCTGCTGTGCTGCTTTTTGGGTAGTGGCTGAAGATGCACGTCTGCTGTCTGTGTCATGTAGATACTTCACTTCTTTCTTTATGTGGCATACTAGGATGGGAAGGATGCGAGATTGTCCAGCAAGCATTATCATGGAGCTGCTTTGCATTAGGAGTAATACTTTTGTTCCCGCCGTCTCAACGCTGACCCCTGCTGATGTCATCAAACCGCGACTGCAGGTGGCGGCCCGCAGGGGCCAGAACATTTCAGCAGTGTGATGGAGGAAAAATTGGGAGAGGAGAGCACGAGATTGTTGTGGATGGAGACTGAAGGCACATGCACATGTACACATGCTCATTCTCAGAAAATGAAATGAAAGGTTTCACGTCTGCAGATAAAAGCTTTCAAGGGTTCGGCTAATTGCTGGGAGACATATCTGAGATTTGATGTGAAAGAGCACATGAACGTGTTTCTACGCTCAGCACGTGTTTCAATCCTCACGTCTGCAGAAATGGTTCAAAATCCACTTTTGACTGGACATAAGCTTATTTTTAGAGTTGTTTAGATTACTAAAAGAAATTATTTTCGAAAGGTTGTTGAAAGATTCTTTGGGGAGCCAAAAACGGTGATTATATGACATAGTTGTGAAGAACTCTTTAGCACGTTTGTCAAGCTTGTATGTATGTTTGTGTTTAGTCAGTAAATGTTGGAATTCTTCTCAAGACACTTATGAAAATAATAGGGCTGTCAAACAATTAATCGCGATTAATCGGACAGAACATACACACATTAAACACAAAACATTTAAATATATTCATTTATACTTACCAATCATTTAAATTTTAAATAAAAGTTTATAAACTGTTATATTTTTCTCTAATATATGAATTTATGTGAAGGTGTTCATAAATGCCAAATTAATATGCACAGAACGTCGACATATATTATGTCAAATCAAACTTTAATTCTGGATGCGATTAATCGTGATTAATTGTTTGACAGCCCTAAAATATATATATTCTAAACACCTTCGTTTTTTGAGTTTAATGAAAAAGTACACGTGGAACTGAAAGACTTACTTGAAGGAAATTTACTGTTTATTTACTGCTCGACATAAGATGAGGAAATTAACAAATACATTTTATAAACTTACCCTCGAATATCCCACAGAATCCTAAGTAGGCTTCATCGATGCCGTGTGCCATAAAAGTGGTTATTGGACATCTTCGCTCCATTGATCCAATGTAATGGGTCATGAGGGTATTTCATGCACGGCACACCATTCTAAACATTCTGCAGGGCTGAAGGTGTGTAAATGTGCACGAAACAATATAAAAAAGTATTTTATGTTAACAACATTAACCAATGTAAAAATGTGATCGATATCATCAACAATCAAAAAATGGTCTAAATGCATTTCATTACTTTATCGTAATTTATTGAAATGAATCAACATTGCTTACATTTTGAAACAGATTTGTTTGCACAATCCTTTAAAGATAAACATCGTAGGAAACCGTTGCAAGGAACATTAGAATTAATGTCGAGACATTTCGTTTTGTTGCTTAAATACTTCAGCAAGAGGAAGGACTGACGGAGGTAAATCAGAACAGATTTATCAAAGAGTTTGTAGATAAAGACATTCAAAAAGTTCCTGCAAAAGTTACCGTTTTAATACAGATGTTTAATACTGGAAGAGGAAGACGCTGCTCTCAACGAGAGACAGATGAAACACTTCAGACAGACTGATAATCAAACTCCTTCTTTCTTTACAGAGACAGAAACACCAATAACAAGACTTGAAAATGAGCGTTAGAAATAAATCCTTCCAGCATTTGGTCCACAGCAACAGACATCTCCAACAAACTCAATACATGATGCTAAAGTGTGACACAGCAGAAATCCAGAGGTCACAGAGGTAGATCCCCCACAATTCTCTAGTCCAAAACAATCATTATAATGTGTTTCGCTATAAGAAAACCAAGCCTATTTTGGGACCATAATGATTTTTGTGTTTTTGTACGTGTATGCTCAACAGTAGTTTTGGTAATGAGTCCTGACTAGGACAAATGTGCTTAACCATGAAAATGGTCCCAAGAAAGGCTCAGTTTTCTTATTTCTTTTGATTTTGATGTCAAATATCCCCCGGACAGATTTTGTGAGAAGTTTGTCTGTGTTTTAGTATAGCTATCCTGAACATAAACTGAAAAACATTCACTGTTTCATGGCTTTTTTGCATGCAAAAGTTAAGGCTTCTGGTCTCGGGGAGATGAATTCCATTTTCCAAACAAAAAGCAGAATCAAAGGTTTGCGCATGAAAATCATCCTACGACTCATTTCATTTCCAAAGAGAGAGCTGATTGCAGCTGTCACTGTCTGTTTCTGACATCTGCAGCCGGTTTCCATGGCGATCAGGCGGCGAGGCGTTGGGCGGCCAGCTCCTCGGCATCATCACGGTTTTCGTTAATCTCCGCCAGCGTACGCACGAAGCGCGTCCACTCATCGTTCCGTGGGATGGCGATTTGCTGCGGGGAACAGAAACGGGACACTGTTGCGAGCGTTTTACAAAGACATTGTTTTGAGGTGTAAAACCCGGGTCGGGCTATTCTGAGACTGTCGTCGTGAACTGACCCCTATCTAACAATCCACCATCTATCTGCTTTCATCCCATCATCACATGAGTGACACAGGCCCTCTGTGGCCCCTGAAGGGCAGTGCCGTTAGGGCCCCTCTTTGACAGACGTGTAATTGTAGCGCATGTCATCTTTAGAAGCTCAGCACAGGCTTTTACGCGGCTGTCTCACTGACAGAACAGAAGCGAGAGAGCGAGAGAGAGACAGAGAGAAAGAGAGAGAGCAGAAAGTGCCGGCCAGAAGCTGAACCTGCTCGTGTGTAGTCAGTGATGAGGGCTGATGTGTCTTAAGTAAACTCTCTCACCTCGCCGACGTCGAAAATGTGAATCTGTCCCTCTGAGTCTCCAACAGCGATCTCTCTGCCTGACTGAGACCACCGCAGTCTATTCAGAGCAGGACTTCCCTCCACCGCCATGCTAGCCGTGGGCACCTACACACACAATTCATAAAATTACAATTTTAAGTCAACTTTTAAAAAATATCATTACCGTAACAGCCTCAAAATGTCAATACCATAGCATGTTTTGCTAAAAAAAAGAAAGAAGAGAAGCCACGATGCCTAAGCAACGTTTTTTTCATCATACATACTCAAATGTAACAAATTCAAAATGAGATGTGAAATACGTCCTGTTACGGTAATGATAATCAATATTGACGTTTACACAGTACAACAAAGGGAACTAAAAAATAGAGAAATATAAATAAATCTGTTCATTTTTTTAATAAATCACATATCATATTAAAAAAATGAAATATTCGGGTTTGGCTGTGTTTTTGTCACACATCATTGAGGTTTCCTGAAACATCTAAGTGAGTATTTTAGTCGCTGCTCATTCAAAACATTGATGTCGTTTTATTGTGTGTGTGTCGTGTATAACCTCTGTGTCGTTGTTGAGGTTCCACAGGTCGACTCGGCCGAGTCCGTCCACACATGCGAAGAGAGCGGGGTGGACCGGAGACCACATGACATCGTAAACATAATCCGAGTTATCCTCGAACGAGTACAGCGGCTTGTTATTCTGCATTAGAGAGAAATCATGTGATCATTCCTTAGAGTGATTATTTAATATACTGAAACAAGTGCACATGAATGCTGAGTGTTACCTTGGTGCTCCAGAGTTTAACCGTCCAATCAAACGAGGCCGTCAGGAAGAGATGAGTGAAATCTACAGGCCCCGGTGCCGTGTGACAGTGAATCCCTGTGATTGGACCTTGATGCCCCTCAAACATCTCGCTGATACCGGCACGACTGCTCACACACAAACACACACACAGGGTTCAATGGCAGTGAGTGTGTGATCAGCATCTCAGCAGTGAGTTAACATTGTGTGTGTGTGTGTGTGTTTGTGTGTGAGCTCATCACAGTGAGAGGTAAACAGCCATGTGTTTGTGTGTGTGTGTGTGTGTGTGTGTGAAGCATGAGATAATCACAGCATCACAAATGAAGATGAATCACTTACTCTCAGCTCATTACAACACACACAAACACAAGTGCAGCTCACACACTCACTAGATTTCATTCAGAAATATGGACAGATTTCACATCAAGCCCCTTTAGACTCGAGTATTGTAGATGTCTTAAGGTCTGATTTAGAACATTAGAACATGACTGACATGCTTATAAAACTAAATTGTTATGATTTCACAATGAGATATGTGAGGTTCAGTGTGAAGAAGTGTTATGTGAGTTTAAGATGGATGGATCTACATGAGTAATACTGATCGCAAGGAAAGAGCAACATAATCAAAGACAGTTGTCAAACTAGTGCTATCTCGAGAAATCTTGGGTTGCGAGACGTCAAACGTGTTATTGTTTTAAAATATATATATTTTTTAAATGGTCAGACGTGTTTAATTAAAAAACTTAATACTCAACACATATTGAACAATAAAAAAATCTCATTACCGTAACAGTGTAAAAATGTCAACACCATTGTTTTGCTTAAAACAAAGATAAGCCATGTTGCCTAAGCAATGATTTATTCACAATACTTTACACATATTGAGACATTAACGAAGCATAATTTTTAAGAAAATTAAAAATGTAACATTTCTGAACATGTGAAAAAGGTCCTGTTACGGTAATGATAACCAATATTGTTTTCCATGTACAATATTAAACTTTGAACTAGTGAAATATAAAGAGATCTGTTAACCTTGTAGCCGTTTGAAAACAAAATCGAGCTTAATGTAAAGATCTGTGTGTAAAACGTTTTGTTTAATGTTATAGAGGATGTGAACATCACTTCTTTTCTTCCACTATTTCTTCATTTTTATTAAACATGCCCATTCTGTCCATGTTTTTTTTTTGTCATCAGTTCATGAGAACATCCCATTATCATATTTTTTATTTCACTCTGCTTAACGCTTAACATGCACTGGACGCATTACGGTAATGAGATTCTCAGCCGAAAATGCAATAGAATACTAAAGTAATTAATTCCTAGGTCACAATAATTCTGATGTGCAAGGTAGAGAACACAGTTCAGTTTATTATGATCATGCTATGCGTTACTGAATTATGTTTTATCTTTAATATGATCACTGCCGTGATGTTTCAATGGTTTCATAAGAATGACCCATACATACTTTCACATAAGAACCTCACTGTAATGGCTTGTCCACACCAGGATGATAATCCCGTAGATTTATCGCTGATGTTTAACGTCTCATGACTAAACAGAGTGAGTGTGGGTGTGCACACCGACGCGAAAAACCTCAGTCTTAAAAGCGTCTGTTTTTTTTAATCTGACGCGCCATATTAAAAACTGGTCCACCAACTATTGCGGCTTTTGTTCACGTGGTGGAGCTGCTGAAGTTATAGTAAAACACAACTTTGTAAAACAAAACTCTGTGGCGCACAAGCCTTGCCGAGCACCCATTGGCTGCGTTCGAAATCGCCTACTTTCATAATATACAGTTGGCGAAAATTGAGTATGAGTCATGAATAGTACGTCCGAAACCTCACGATGCAAAAAACAGTAGGCAAGAAATACCCTGATGGTCTACAACTTCCGGCGAGATTCGGAAGTGTGGATAAGATGGACACTTCTCTATCCCATGATGCCACGGGAGCTGAGCAACGGTCAAATTTCAAAAGTAAATCAAATAAATATAGCAGAAAACTCCACGGCAGACGTCTGTTTCTAAAGGGCCAATAAATGAATTTCTTTTGACTAAATTATGTTTTTATCAACTCACACAGTTAGATAACAGTAGATTGTTGTTAATTTGTCATAGGTCAAAGAGCATACGGGTTACATGACCATAAAAAATGGCGGACGCAGTTTGTCCGAAACATATTCATACTTCTCCCACTCATACTAAATAGAACGTACAGTTTATATTGTCGATATGTCCTCACAGTATGCAATTTCGGACACAGCCAATACTTCCAATGACGAAGAGGAAGTAAGCAAGAATTCTTCTTCTGTGTGATAAGCGAGTATCAGAAGCATAAAGTTGTGCAGCGCCACCATGTGTACGGGGGTATTTCAGTTATTCATTAAGTGTCATCTACAGTATTTCAGGGAGTGAAGTTGCACATTCACTCGGCACATTGCCACTGAAAATCACGAGGGTATGTACGTCGAAAAACGTCTAGAAAAACACTGCCGATAACCACGTGCGATTATTCTTCCCGGTGTGTACAAGACTTTAGCATGACTTGTGTGTACAGGTTTTACATACATGTTACATGACAAACCTTGTCGTTTAGAGTGCGACAGATCAGCATTTACTCTACTGTTGTGATGCATTCACAATCATGACTACCTCAACTTGTATTTCTGCTCTGATCTTTTTTCCATTTTGCATCCATTTACACTTGTATTCAGCGCTAAGCTCTTGAGATCGCACCAAAGTGGGTCTTAGCTTTATTTACAGGTCATGTACAGATGCAGTGAGGCTTGTGTGCATACGAGTGCATTACCTGCCGTGGCGACAGGCCGTGTAGACCGATCCGTCCTCACTGCCCACCACAAAGTTATTAACATCACCCAATGGAAAGGACATGGAGGTTACAGCAACAGATTTCGACTGTTTAAACACCAGCTCCATACTGTCCTATAAACACACACAGAGTTAACGTCACAGCTTTTGTATTATTAATGCGTGATTTAATATCAGCCAGTGCTTTAAAAATCATTAAGATCTTCCACTGTCATTTAGCACATGCTTGTGGAAACTCAATGGTGACATTAATACAGAAACTCTGGGAAGGTGGTCCTCAGTGCGGTTTTAAGTTGGTTCGAAACTACTAACAATTAACTTCACAGTTAACAATGCTATTGTACAAACTATGAATAAGGTGTTATAATAGCTCCATCAAATAAAGAGCATGTTACAGGGATGTTACATGTGATGAAAGGAACACAGGGGATTATGGGTACCTGTGGCTGGGACAGCATGTCCAGACTCCAGGAGCACATCTTTCCATCAGTAGAGATGCTGATGAGATTATGAGCGTTCTGTGTGCCGACCACATTAACACAGTAAACTGGGTGCTGAAAAACAAAAGACAAAACTGAAATATTTGGACAGTATGCTACATCATTTCGCAAAACTCAAATCTGGTTGAACTTTTGTGTGATGTCACATGTACCGTGTGTGCGGAGGCAGACAAAGGTGTCCTCTGGACCGGGGTGCGTCTGTTACTTCTGTTGTCCCACAGGACGATCTGTCCTGAGTAAGTGCCGCCCACCACCAGGTTAGGATGAAACTTTGCAAACGCTGCAGACATGACCGCAGACTAGAGAAGAGAGACGTTTCAATTAAAGACTAATACTGGGATATGAATATTGCTTCGGTTTATTATTTATATAATAACGTCATTTCCGAGATCACATTCACCACCTTTCCAATTTCCTGCTGTTAGTTAGAGTGAAATATTTACACTGTCACACATATTTTTCTGAGGAGATTTGTAGTAGAATTGTTTCGCAGCCTTTCGAAGAGACGACTCATGGTGAGCGTGTCTGTCGAAAAAGTTGAGTAAAATAAAAACCACTATTAAATAAAATCACCATAAAAGTTGAGCCGGTTCCTTACGCAAAACTGCTGTATGGCTTAGAAGATTTATAACAAAGCTGCGGAAATGTTTTCAGTTTTCCTGAATTTACTATTTTAACAAATTTTAAATAAATGATTGCATTTATTTGCAGAAAATGAAAAATGGTGAAACAGGTGAAGATGCTCTGTAATTTTTCAGACCTCAAATATTGCAAAGAAAACAAGTTCATATTTTCTTTAGATCAACACAGCAATGTATTTAGGGAATGACATTTTTTATGAAACCCTGATTTTTTTTCACGTTGTCATGATGTTTGCTTTTGCATCGCCGTTGGATGGCGTTATATCACTCATGAGGTTTGATTTTGTTGAAATTCAACAGACACTGACTGAAATAACCACAATACATCAGGAAAACTTTGAACGATCTCTTAATGTATTCCGCGGCTATATTTATTTATGGTCCTTTTTTTGACTCGTGTCTATTTTTTAGCCTGACAGTCTGTGGTCACTACAAACTTTATGGTACAGTGTAAATAACTGCCCTACAATCTTCTCAAATTTCTATACATCTCAGAAATCATCCTGGAAGCGATTTAGCATTTTAGGTCTTCCGGTACAATCGCCCAAAAGTCTTTGGGTTTTATAAACGGGATTTTGGTAAATCGCCTGAAATAAGGTCAGTGCTTAACAAAACCACTTGATATTTTCACATTTTTATCTATCCAATAAAGCACACCAATTATAACCCGCTTGTGATTTTTTAAATCTTTATTGTGTCTTTATTGTGTCGTTTAAAGCAACTACATCCCTTGGTGGGGACTTTGGACGCCATCACGCATATTAAATCTGCTACTAAAATTATCTCAGGTAAGTGAGTTCATTATTTGAAACATTAGCTTGAACTGTTATATAACTAAACACACACAAACGTCTGGTTTATAATCTCCGTGGGTCAGTCCATAGGTGTAATGCTTTTTATACTGTACAAACTGTACACTTATCCCCTAAACCTAAAGATCACAGAAAACTTTTTGCATTTTTAGATTCTTAAAAAATATTGTTCTGTAGGAATTATAAGCTTTTCTTCCCCTTTGGGACCTCAAGTTTGGTCCCCACGGTGACACGAGTCTCCATGTGTTGGTGTGGATTGGACAAAAAACAAGGCCACACACACACAGAGGAGGAAGCACAATGGAAAATAAAATGAGTTCACACTTCTTCTGTGTGTAGACACATGGAGCTTTTATTTTAAGTGTGTGTGTGTGTGTGTGTGTACGTGCGCAAACGTGTGTGTGTGTGTGTGTGTATCCGCTCCTGAAGGCGTAACATGTGGTTCCACTCAGACGGGTCCACAGCACATCACCTCAGGCCAAACACACTGATGATTCAACATCCCTCAACACATGCGACATCATGATGATAAAACCAAGTAACAAACAAAACCTGATAAACAAGTTTTGAGTTATATTCAGTGTTGAATCAGCATAGGTGAGTGCGCCATGAAGATTCATAACAAACACTTTGTGTTCAGAAGAAAAAGAAGAATGAATAAATGAAGACAAATGTTTATTGTGAACTGTTCCTTTATGTGCGTGAATGCCAGCAGGGTGAAGTCACAGAACGCAGGAACAGTGCAGGAAGACAGAGAGACAGAGATGATGAAATGAAATATATCTGCAGGCCACCTGTGAGATCTCAGTGTGTTTTTGTTTATGACACTCTTGTTTATGTCCAATACGGGGAGGAAAGAGCAGTTTGATTGAAAGTGTGTGTGTACCTGACAGTGGAAGACAAACTCCGGTGTGGTCTTCTTGTATTTCATGTTCCAGACCAAAGCCACTCCATCAGGCTCATGTGGGGCGTCCTCATTGTTGTTGTAAGAGGCGACCAGCAACTCTGGATACTAGACAAACATATACATGTGTAAACTCACACATCACTCCTCACTGCAACTACATCGGGTCGAGACCCGCCCACTGAAAATTGACTGACACGTCCAGTGACCAACATTTCTTCATGTGATGTTTAGGGAAAATGACATGGTGGCTTCATGAGGTATTTGGACACCTTTAAAACGTATTTATATTTTAAAAAAATGCTGACAACCAGACATTGGTCTCATTGACATCCTTTGTATGAACACAAAACCACAGGGACTCTTCTCGAAATATCTTCTTTCTTGTGTTCCACAGGAGAAAGAGTCACAGATTTTGAACAATAACGTGAACACTGATGACAGAATATCTATCGGAAGTGAACTATCACCTTAATAACACAGTGTAACAATCTTTTCCCCCGGCGATAATTTATCGGTCATTTTGATATCGGCCGATAAATGGACATTTTAAATGTTATCGGCCGATAATAAAATTTAGGCTGATATATTATAGCCGATAAATTACGAAACATTTCCTCTAGTTGAACCACTTAAGCTGCACGCTGGTCACAGTTCAAATCCAGCACTGTACTATCTTTCTGTCATAATCTTTCACTTACTGCTATAGCAAAACATTGTTGATGTAGTATGTAGATATTTATGAATGTGTAAATTATAGGGACAAATGCATATTGTTTGAGTCAGACAGCTGTCTGAATGCTTTCTGTCTTGCGACCTGTTAGACATAAAGCTATTAAAAAACAAATTCTGGGTTGCTCTGGAAGAACATTTTTTAATTAGTTAATTAAATGTACATTATACCAGAAAAGTTAAAAAAGTTAATGTATATTTTGTTGGTGTAAAGAATGCTTGGTACATGATTTTCAGGTGAAAAAAAATTTTTCAGTCACAATTTTTTTTATATTAAAATGTAGATACCGTATATCGGCCAATATATCGGTTATCGGCTGCCAATGTTAAACAATTATCGGTTATTGGCCAAATTGTACATATCGGTGCATCCCTAAGTGGTAATATTTATTTTCATGTGGCATCAATGTTTTAGTGTATATTTAGCGCAAGTTAATTTTGAGTTTATATCATTATTCATTACATATCGGTATATTGCAAATAAACAAAAACTGTCCAAATGTTTTAAAAATGATTTTCCAATTGCCACTGTCAGAAAATTCTAGAAATGTCTGTAGCAAAGGGAAGGTGGGATGAAGCGATGATGGGTGACTACGTCTGTTGTCTGGAACTTGGTATGTGTGGACAGTATTAGTCATAAAAGACAAAAACCATCAAGTTTTGGACGACTAATTTTTCTTAACTGTTATATTAAACTGTTATTTTGAGCTCACTGTTATGACGGTACCTTGACATTTCTGCGCACGAGTAATAATACCAAAATGTATGAAAATATTTGTTCGATTTTTTGCGAGTACTTTCAATGATAAGAAATGTGTGTACAACATGTTAAACTTCATAAAGAAACTGTAAAAATTTAAGCAAAGCACAACTTTAAAAAAAGTGTTACATTGTATAATGTTTCTCCTCGTGTTCCTAGAAAGGAAATCGTGTGTGTCTGGAACAACATCAGTGGCTTCTCTTTTTAACTACTTTAAGACGTGACATATGCACATTTACTTGTGTCATTTGTAGGCTGGCGAGCTACAGTATAAACGCACGATGCCAAGAGACGAGTTTAAACTCCTGCACAAATAACACACATGTGGAGTAAAACGGAGGGGGATTAAACTCTGGATCTGTTACACGGAACTAGACATGGCGACTCCAAAACATCATACGGGGGCTTCTGTTCACAGCCGCCAGAAGAAATTATCCTCAAAAAGCTGCTCTGAACACAAAGTAAATGTGACATTCATCTCTACATCCACAGTCGTGGGTTTAAATGGATACATTCGGCAACGCTTGAAACGTATTTAGCAGATGAACATTTGGTCGTGTTTTAAGGCCAACGTAAATAAATTCGGAAAAAGATGAGGTTTCCTTTAATAATATATATTATCCTATGATTGCTAAATGTAAAATGTTTTCACTTGTGTATGAATTTGTATATGACATCTGAGTCCCCTGCCCTGGTTATAAATCTGAGTTACTCTTTAAAGAAGCTGGCTGAACAGATTTATGAAGCGTACGAGGTCACATACCTGTGGAGACCAATCCAGACAGGTGACAACTCGCTGTTTGGACCAGCGCTCATCGATAAACTGCCTGTTTAGAGACAGCTTCGTGCCGGCCTGCAATTCTCTGAAAACAAACACACAGTCAAACTTCTCATGTTCGGCAGGGAACAGAAACTGGTTTAAGAGATCTGGATGAGGTGATCCTGTTACCCCTCTTTCTCCTCCATGTCCCGACCGCTGTAGTCAAAGAAAACGTCCACATGTTCGGACAGAGCGCGCTCGATGATACGCGTGCTGTGATCGAAAAAGTTCACAAACTCCTCCGAGTGCAGAATCTGTAACTTCTCTTCTTCTGTCAGCTCATGAAGAACTAAATAAAATTGCAGCAAAAGATCAAACATCACGATTTATACAGCTTTGAAAAAAGCACTCTTCCAAATATCTTTCTCTGTGTTCATCACAACAAAAAAATTTGGAACAACTAGAAGGTGTAAAGATGACCGAAATTTCATTTTTGGGTGAAGTATCCCTATAAAAACAAATTACACTTCACAACCGGAAAGGTGGTAAGAGTGCTGTACACACTACCTTCTTCCTCCTGTGTCTCCACTGGTTTTTCTTTTTCAGCCTCGACCGCTGGCGGTGGGGCCGGAGCCTCTTCATCCTCCTCTTCCACTGCAAGACACAAAACAACTGGCTTCAGAAACCTTCATGACTGTGACACCACGACCTGAGCACATTAACACATGAGTGCCCGCATTTACATCTCAACACCCATTCTGTTTTCAACAATTTGGCAGAATTTCAGTGTGAACTTCATGTTAGCCAATTATAACTTGGAACATTTACATATGTAAGATACACAAACAAAGACAGACCCATTTATAATAAAGATAAAAGATGATGGTTTTGTGAAACGTTAATATTGTAAAATGTTAAATGCCCGTAAGCTGTACCAAACACACTCAATATACCACAATAAGCTGCGTTTCCATTACTCTTCAAAATGTGCAAATTGAAATAGCGCATTGAAAATGTGCCCAATGAAAACATGTAAATTCCACAATATGACAAATGCATATTTCGCAAAACTGGAAACACTTGCATTTACAAGTCACTTGCCATACAAAAGTCACATAAACATTTGCGGTACGTTTGCGCAGATCATTTAGAAACACAGGCTCATATATATTACATAATGGCCCAAAATGCAGGAAAAGCGAATAAGTGCAGTATTGAGATGTATTAGGAACAGTGAGGAAAAGTAGGAAAATAGGCATTACTCTTTCATTACAGTAGGTTGCACTATATACCTCTAAAGCTGGTTCGCAACCTCCCATAAGACCTAAAAAAAGAAGCATGGCTAGATCGACTTATGGCGAGAAAACAATTCAGTCGCACGACATCGTCAGTCAGCCATATGTTTTATTGACATTTAGAAAATATCGCTTACGTTTTTGCGCAAATCTGTAATGAAAAACTGGCTAATTATACCACAATAGTGAATTAAAGATTACAAAGCAACTGCTAATGCATGTAAATTGTATTTGGCAGTTTTTATTCAAAGAGCAATCCGTACCTTCTGCCTCTCTACTGCCACCTCTGTTTAAAACATGAAACTGCAGGTCACTTTATGTACTGTTTTTAATGTAGGCTGAAGTGAAATGACGTCCAACTAAATAAACCCGACAGCTGAAATTATAAACCGCAATAATATTGCCAGTGTACATCACAGTAAGACGAGGGGACGGTTTGCAACACAGCCGATTTATTGACTCATTAAAAAACAGATTAAAACCCCTATAAAATGACAGACTGCACCTTTAATATTAACTAAACAACCACCAACAGCCGGTTCATTCTGCTTGACTCCATGAGAACAGCCCGCAGCATGTGCGTGTGTTTGAACATTGTATCTACACCCCCGAGTCCACCCTCTTTCAGTTCTACAGGGGGCGAGGACATCACAGGGGTCTTAACCTACAGCCCACCCAACAGACTCCTGCCGTAATTGAGACAGGGACTATTCAACTGAGCATCCCTCACATGCGGGGCGAGCAGGTGCCGGTGGCAGACAGCTGACGGTTGTGTGCGTGTCAGGCAGATGGTTCGGTTGTGATTGTGTGTGTGGTGGCACGGGGATGGCACAGGCGTTTCTGCTTGACTGCTCTTAGTCAAGACTCTCTCTGGATACACAAGTCTGTGCAATTAGGGAGTCGGTAGGGGGTCCGGGGACTGCTATTCACCCCCCAAACATGATCGGCTAAATGAAGCTGTCGTCCTGACCAGCTGTAAGACACACACACACATTGGCTTTTCATGTCTCATGGGGACTTCGTGTATAGACGTAACGATGTTTAAACTGTATGTTGTGAGATAACAGAGCCGCTTCAACGTCACCACATTTGGCACGACATGATTTTCATTACAAATGTTCACGCATTAAGGTCTTGTTAATGAGTTGTTCCTTTTTCCATGAACACTGATTTCAGAGAAATCGGCCTTTAATCAAAATGATAATGTCATCCGTCGGATTTTCCATAGGAAGGAAGGGGCCGGTTACAAGAGGGAAGAGGGCTTCGTTCTGATGAGTTTATACAGTCGTCCTGATGACACCGCCGCACCGGGCCCGTACTCAGAGAGGAGAGAAGGTTAAAATCTTTCCTTTCAAGGGCCTCAATCAGGCTCGGAGGAAAACAGTAATCAGTGTCTTTCAGTCCCGGGCCCGGACGCGCCGCGGCCCTTTCTCCGCCAGCCAGACCCGAGCAATCAACCTGCCAGGCATTAACAGCAGAAAGACAATCTGAAAATAAGGGGTGTAATGCACCTGCCAGCCAAAATGCCCATTTGGAGAAAAGCAAATGATCCTGGTGACCCCACAGAGGAGAGAGAAAGAGAGCGAGAGAAACATTTAACAGAATTCACCCTGATGGCAGATTCCCTTCCCATCGACACCTCGTCTCAAAGCACCAGCAATTATAGCTTTTGTATCCCTCAAGAAATAAAAGCTTTTTGCAGGGGGAGGGTGTACAGAGAGAGAGAGAGAGAGGCCGGTAATCGGCGGGCTTTGTCAAAGGACAATGTATTAATGCAAGCGCCCCGTGGGGTCAGGGGTTGTACGAGAACAACGCTAATGCTCTTTGATGTCCTCTGCAGGTGCACGGAGTGCGGCGGACCCCCGCAGGAAAAAAGACGGAGACCTCCGAAACGCTGACTTCCACGTCTGTGATTGTGAACGAGCAAATACAGCTCCGGGACTCCTGTACGGCTGAGTGAACGACGGGCCGTCGACGAGAAGCATCAAAGACACGTGCCGAGCTCTTCACAGACACATCATCTCAACAGAGAACACGCAAAACGTCTCCGCAAAACTGAACATTGGTCACCACCCCAGCGGTGTCTACAATCCCATTCCAAATCTTCTCTCGCATTACCTCTCGTCACTTTCTGTGCAGATCTGCGACAAACTATTCAGGACAGAAGTTTGTAAAACCCCAGAAAACGAGTGCGGCTGGTTTTTATTATCTCTTTAATTAATGGTGTATTCACGCCTCATTCAGGATCGCTGATGTATGGTGACATAAATGTGCGGAAGAGATGATGGACAATAGTTTCGTTTCGAGATGCTGGTATCTGTTGAGAGGGTTCCTCGCGATAAGAGCGACGCTCTCCACACGAGAGGCTTGTGATTAACACAGGACATTAACCCTCCTCTGAGCTCAAGGGCGATTAAAACAATCACCTTTAATTCCATTTCATACTCGCACAAGCCCCATTGACACAACTGAGAGCCGTCCACACGCACGTCTGCAGAAAACAAGCGCTGGTTAGGTATGGGACTCACTGCGTGACGTGAAGGTGTACATCCTTACTTTTATATGATGCTTTTCTTTGTAAACAAGGCTTGAGTCCTGCTCTAAACTTGAAAGAGCAAATCACTTTAGGAGTTTGCAATTTGTCTTTTTAAAGGAGTAGTTCACTTTCAAAATAAATGTTCACGATAATTTAAGCCGAGATGTTTGTGTATTTGTTTCATAGGTTACATTGAATGATATAATGTGCTTAAAATACCAGGCAATCAAGGCTTATAAATGAAATAGTCTTGTACTCTGACATATTGTGCATCTCTAAAAAGCTTTATTAAAATGACCTCTCATTATCTCCGGCAATACCATCAACACACACACACACACACACACACAGAGCAGTGATGTTGTGTATTTCTGGGTTTGTTGGTGTAAGGCTGGAGAGGTCACATAGCTTTAATACACACATGAACACACACCACATAAAAGGACTGAAATACAATTAGAGAAATCCTGAACTGCATTTGGACACACACACACACACACACACACAAACACACACACTGTCACATCTCTACTAACCTCTACAGCTCATTACATCTGCACTCTATGTATACGGACGTGTGTGTGCGCCGGAGTTAAAGCTCGCCTTGATGTCTTATGTTTCTTGAGTCTCTGCAATTTTCCCTCGGCTTTCATCTCCATGTTGACTACAGTCAGATGATTTCCAAAGAGGGTCACACACTTCTGCTCTCTCTCACACACAGGCCTCAGATCACAGGCTTGCACTTTAACTCTGGACACAGTGCCACTCAGCGTCCTGTTATGATTGACATGTGTCATTCATTCTGGCCTCTCATTACCGTGTGCTATTGAGAGCTGTTTGTTTCTCGCCTGACCTGCACCCTTAAAGTCACCTTCTACCATTTAGAAACCTCTCTGAGACGATGTGAGACGATACAAGCCACTAGTTTCTGAAATGATTCATTCACTGCCACTTTGACGTGCTTACTGAAAGATGAAAACACTTTTTTTAATATCTTCCTTCTTGATACAGACTGTGATTTGTGGAAAGCACCACATAATTGTATAAAATGTGAATGAGATTTAATAACGCATTATTCTTATTATTGAATATATTGTTTAAATTGTATTATACAGTAAAACTGCAATATTCTTTATAAATCTTGGGATAAACCCTTGGGTTTTCATTTTTCTAAAAATGGTTTTGTATGAATGTATGTGAATATAAAAATAAAGCAATATTCCGATAGACTCTAAAAAATTTCACCAATGACACAGACCAATGATGGATACAATAAATCTATACAGTTTTATGGCCACATAAGAAAATAAGTGTTCGTCGTAGGGTCTGTTGTAGTATTTTTGCAATGATGGACTAATGTATGCTATGAGGGTGGCACGAACTAGTTAACAAGTCACCATTAATGCGCTGACATGACATTTAAAGCTTGATGCAAAAGCGCCATTTAAAAAAACGCCTCAAGCTAATTTTTTTGGTTTGACACACCGCGTCAAAAACTGCCCAACCGATGAGATCGGCACTTTTGTTCAGGTGCCTGGAGCTGCTGAAGCAAATCACAAGTTGGTGGAGCTCAAATACAAAACGGTCTTGCCGAGCACATATTCACAAAGAGGAAGGTCAACTACATCCGCCGAGAATCGTGAGTGTGGATCAGATGTACACTTCTCTATCCCATGATGCCACGGGAGCTGAGCAACGGTCAAATTTCAAAAGTAAATCAAATAAATATAGCAGAAAACTTTTAGGCGGACGTCTGTTTTTAATGTATGTGCCAATAAATTAATTTCTTGACACTAAATTATGTTTTTATCAACTCTCACATGTACAGTAGGATGTTGTCTAGACGTCATAGGTCAAAGAGCATACGGGTCACATGACCATAAAACATGGCGGACGCAGTTTGTCCGAAATGTATTAATACTACTCCTAAACCTACTATATAGAACGTTCTGTTTTAACGGCTGATAGTTAGATACTTATTCAAATTCAGTCTGTAATGTCACAGTATGAGATTTCGGAAGCAGCCAATGATACCAACGAAGAAGAGGAAGTAAGCAGGATGAATTCTTCTTCTGTGTGACAAGCAAGTGTCAGAACTTTATTGGTATTTAAAATAGTTTTATTTTAGTTAAGTTGTTGTTGCTCTTGGGCAATAGAAAAACAACACTTTATTGGTATTGGATACTATATATTTAGAGGCTATTTTGCGGAAGTCCCGCCATTCTCCCACAGCCCTTACAAACGAGTGTCTTACGCCCACACCCATTAAATTAAGTTGCAGCTTTTATTTCATTTATTAATGACGTCATAGACTAGTCAGCGTTGACGGGGCTGTTATCACATAATAGTCGACTTCAAAAAATCTGAGGTCGTTCAACACCTAATATCGAGCATGTATAGTTTGCACTTTGATTCATTACTTTAAGTTACTTTCAAAGATGTTTCAAAACTGGACTGATGTTGCCTGTGTGCAGCATTAAACAGTCTATGCAACTGCATCTCTTCATATACATACGTAGGAAAATAATTATACAGTATTTGTAAGTTCATAGGAGTCTCTGTTTGTGCGTGTGTGATCACAGCTGAACTCACCTTCTTTTTGTGCGGTCGTTGTGGGCGTCTGCGTCTCTTTGGTGTAGGACACCAGTTCTTTAGGGGGGAAATCCACGTGAGTCATCTTTGTCATACCCAACTTCAGTGGACCACGTCTGGATGATCACACAGAGGAGAAAGCATGACCGGTAAACACATGTGTAAAGTAAATACATCCACAAAACATCAGTCTCAACGGACACATGTTGGTACCAGGTGTACAATTCTCGTTTAACGTGATCACATTACAGATTTGTTTTCTCCATCAAAGTCAATGTGTTAATGTGGAGTGTTACTGTTGGAAGTGCAGTATTGGTGCTTTTCCACTTCATAGTACTGCACGGTACGGCAGTGTACAGCTCACTTTTGGCGGGTTTTCTACTGGGAACGGTATCTAGTACCTAGTTTTTTTTAGTACCAGCTCGGTTGAGGTTCCTAGCATACCGTACCAATACCAAAATGTGACGTGTTTACACACAGATCATCGATTTTGCAGAGAAATCATGACCAGCGACATTGGATTTGCAACACATGAATATGCAAGATAATATGCAATATTGGCATTTCGTTATATGTGTTGTGACTGTAATATAAAGATTATTTAGAGACCCTTAACGCAATGCTAAATGCTACATTAGCTTAATCTGGTGAGCCGTCGAGGAAACAAAATGATCGTTCGCTGCTATTTGCAGTAATTTCCCAAACTGTCTGGTATTTTAGCAGTATTTTCTTTTGCTGCCATCGATCTCCTGTTTTGTTCGTGTGTTTATGTTGCGTTCAGAATGATACAACGGCAGAAGAGGCGGCGCACGTTTTTAATCCCCACCCACTTTGAAGCGGTACTTAACTGCCATGGAAAAGCAAACTGAGCCGAAGTGACGTGAGTTGTACCGTACATAGTCGTACTTAACTTGACGGTACCATGCAGTGGAGAAGAGCCATATGAGGACACTAATAATCCATCATCATCCTCTATGAATGAACAGCTCAGAGGTTAAAGAGCAGAACAGAGGTGAAGGGTCAATGAGAAGAGGAAGAATGTACTGTAGTACCCCATCTCAGAGTGAAGCAGAACGGTAGAGGGGTCAGAGTCCCAGTGTAGAGTCCTGTTAGTATCACAGCCGCCAGACAAGGTTAGAGAGACAGACAGCCAAACAGAGAGAGAGAGAGAGAGAGAGAGAGAGAGAGAGAGAGAGAGAGAGAGAGAGAGAGAGAGAGAGAGAGAGAGAGAGAGGGAGAGAGCGAGAGAGAGAGAGAGTGGGAGAGTGGGAGAGAGAGAGGGAGAGAGAGAGGGAGAAAGAGAGCGAGACAGAGAGAGAGGGAGAAAGAGAGCGAGACAGAGAGAGAGGGAGAAAGAGAGAGACAGAGAGAGAGAGAGGGAGAGGGAGAGAGAGGGAGAGGGAGGGAGAAAGAGAGAGAGGGAGAGAGGGAGAGAGAGAGAGAGAGGGAGGGAGAAAGAGAGAGAGGGAGAGAGAGAGAGAGAGGGAGAAAGAGAGAGAGGGAGAGAGAGAGAGAAAGAGGGAGAGAGAGAGAGAGAGAGAGAGAGTGATGTTATAAAAAACAATTTTGAACAGTTCAGCTCCCATCAATCCATGTTGAAGTAATATACAGTTTATGGACTCCACTCGCTTAAAGTCCCTGTGAAACGGAAGTTGCAATCCTTTTACTTCTGCATTTTGACTAATTCTGAGTGAATCGAATTTTGAAAGTGGGCATGGCCAGCATTTTTCGCTGCGATTTGATTGGATGTATAAAAACAGCCAGTGCATTATGAAATGGAACTGGCAGCAGACTGACATCTGGAGGGGAGGAGTTAATGGATGTTATGCCCAAGCTGTCTAAATTAGGTCATTTAAGGCCATGTTCAGACTTGATTTCTTTTTCGAAGCTGCTGGCGTCTGTTTAACATTATAATCCTACGGAGTAAACCGTGTTTTCAAAAAAGTGAGTGCTTTTTTGAACGCCAGCACCGGCGTCTTTTTCTGCAGCTCAGAGCATCTTCTGAGGTTGAAAAACGTTCAACTTTACGAAGGAACGCCCTACCTCAAGCTTCTTTTTCACACTTAACCAATGACAGAGACCTGTCGTTTCTATAACATTTATGTGGAATGTGATTGGTCGAGAAGGCTCAAGATTGAAAAAATTAAATAGCGGCCGAAACGCACGGTGGAGCATATATAAATGTAAGTTTAATTCTCCTTTTCATCAACTTCGGATTCCGTTTCTAGCGAGAAATAAGTATTGAAGGTTTTAAATATGTGATTGGTTATTTCAAAGAAGCGCCCTGTTTATAATTCGAATAGACTTCAATTACGCTGCCTATCTGATTCTTCGGGCCGCCTTCGTGCACAGACGCTGGAGACGAAGTCATGGCGTTCTTCTGCTATTTGTAACCAAACCCTATTTTTTTAATAAAATAACGCCCTTGATAACTTTTTCTTGTCAAACAAGACCTCCCTTGTGTTTATGGCTAGTCACTAGAGGGCGTAAGTGCATTTATAGATTTTAACTGAGGATAATAAGGGCACGTGTATTTAAAAAAGAGAATGACACACATTGATAAACTATTTACAATAAACGCTTCAATATTTCATGAAAACATAAGCATTGTCATTTTTAATTTCACTGGGACTTTAATGATCATAATACTGAGCAGCTAAATGTTCACTTAACAACACACGTCCCGTCATCTCAAACAGTAGGCGTCAAAGAGCTCTTCGTGCAAGATTCTCAGTCAAATTAAACATTATTTTCTTGCTCTGGAGACGCAAATTAAGTGATTTGCGTGAGAAACTTACATACGCAGAAGCGAACGGTGCCCGGCACACACTTTGTATTGACTTTGTATGTAATTTACTGGTGCGAATCACTTAATTGGCTTTGGTGTGGGCATTGCACACATGTGTAAACGGGCCAGAGACACAGACAGAAAAGCTTCTATACACACAAAACAGAAACAGGTTTCCATGTGGTGCTGTCTGTGTTTCTAAAGGAAATCATCTGTGCTCATGTTTATAAACATCTATTTGACTTGATGTTCGGTTTTAGTTCAGATCCAGACAAATGTATAACACAAGCTCATAATCACTATTATTGGAGCTAACCGTGATCATCTTGCCCTCAAATAAACATAAGTGAATACTGTGTTTATTTGCAGTCAATAAACTGATTAAATGGAACAGTTTGGCCTATACAGTATGAACCTATGACTCATCAAAAGTGTATAAAGTGTATGTGCATTGACAACGATTGCTAGAGTTTGGCTGACTGCATGTTGTGTTAAAATGAAGGCTTTTAAACAGTGAAAGAGAAAAACATGAAGATATATAGAACTATTGTATAATAAACATGTTATTATCAATTCAAAGCGAAATCCTTTCAATACATTTATTTTATAACTACGTAAACTAAAATATACTTCCATATATATATATATATATATTTATATATATTTATATATCTAAGTGTGCTCAATTTTACTATTTTAAGACACCAAGGATATCAATAGTAAAGACTGGGGGATGCACCGATATGTACATTTTGGCCGATAACGATAACCGATAATTCTTTAACATCGGAAGTCGAAAACCGACATATTGGCCGGTATACAGTATCTAAATAACTGCTTTTATTTGCAGTTGTCCACTGTATTGTATTATTGCTCCTGTATGACATATCGCTTATTGCTCCCTTATCTCTTTGTAAGTTGCTTTGGATAAAAGCGTCTGCTAAATGACTAATTGTAAATTTGAAAACTTCTACTACTTAAGTTCTACTTAAAACTAGTTAACAATTCTTAAACCTTCAGGTATATTTTTATTTAATAAAAAAATTATAGATGTTCTTCCAGAGCTTAATAGCCCCATCCACATGTCTAACGGGTCTCAAGACATAAAGCATTCAGACAGCAGTCTGATTCAAACAATATTGCAATATTCAATATTCATAAATACTGCATTTATATACTGTTCCTATATCAATAATGTTTTGCTAATAGCATTTAGTGAATGATCACGACAGAAGTGTAATTAAATACAATGTATTTTGAAAAAGTTGGGGTCTGGGGGGGTTATATCTACCAAAAGAAACTGTACAGCCAAAAGCCATTTGCTCTTTTTTGTATTTTTGTCCTTTATTTAAAATACAGTATAATAGGTTTATAAATACGTATATTACGATTTCTACCATGTGTAATATGCAAACAAAACGCAAACAAACTACTTGAAAAATGAATCACCAACAAAACGCAATGATTTTGTGTGTGTGTGTGTGTGTGTGTGTATGATCATGTCTGTGTTAAGCAGAAGGATGACTGTGTTTGTGAAGCGGGTCACATGAGCTCCATGTGTGTAGGAAGTGGTGAAGTGATGTGGGATATGAGTGGACACGGACCCCCGAGGGGCATCTGTAAATGTGTGTGTGTGTGTTCCTGCTGTAATGGGGGGTTAAACACTCATCAAAGCACCTCCACGGCTCTCAAACAGGTCTTATGTAGACTTCAAATCCTCAACGCATGTCTGTCTATACATAAAATTGTTTATCTTGTTGTGATGTGGTACATTGAAAATGAACCTGATGCATGTAGTGGCAGAATCTGATATTTCTGTATTCATTCATTTTCTGTAAATGCAATGCAGTTTTTCAATGCAACCAAATGAAGGCTTTAAGACGACAACTGAAAATAAGAAGACTGCTCTCTGATTTAATGGGTTATAGGTAGGAAGTGCATTTCATTTTGGAACTAACATCTTATTTGTCCCATTTCTGTTCTGAGAGATTTTCCAGCAGTGATTTCTCTTATTTACACATGAAAAGCAACTAATTGTGTATGAGAGTCTTTTCCTCCATGCAGACACACAAACATGAACAACGAGAGAGAGAGAGAGAGAGAGAGAGAGAGAGAGAGAGAGAGGGTTATACCGTGGTCCGGTGGCCCCATCTACTGAGTCTTGGCTCCCTGCTTCACTTGGAGTTCCTACAGATTTGGCCGTGGGAGACATGGGTGCCGCAACTAAAGGCAGAGAAATAAACTTGTCAAACAACATATCAAAAAGGCGTTTGCAAACAAATGATCACAGTTTTTCTACAAACCAACTTGTTGTTGTCTTGTTAGAGTCTAGGTGATTTTAATGGATATATAAAGTCTGTTGTCATCAGGTTCACACAGATTTAAAACTTAATAGTGTTTTATAGATGATGTAATGATATTGTATTCATGTCTTACTGGTCTATTTACGAAATTATATGACCTGCTTACCATATGTAAAATGCCATCAATGTATTTTTATTATTCTTTTGTAATCATCATTTTTTAGATGAACAGTTATCTAGCTGGATAAAATGTTTGCCTATTTAATCATCTTACAATTAATGATAATGAAAGAAGTGTTTGTGTGCTTGACTACATTTTCAGTAGAGCAAAGTTCACATCAAATATACTGTGGAGCATGTGTGCCCCCTAGTGTTTGATCAGAGTAAGTATCCCCTTTGGAGTCATTTTAGGGACAGGTGAATTACACAGACTTTTGCCTTCTGGGACAATGAATCATAATCAGCAAAGAACCCCACACAAGCAGAAACTCATTGTTTAATGTGACATTTATATCCTGCTAAATGTAATAAATAATAATAATATCACAGAAAACATTGTAGAGCGACATGAAAAAAATAAGTGGAAAATGCATGTAGGCTAGATTTTGAGGAATTAACATTATAAGTAAATAATAATGTTATTATAATATATTCCTGAAATACAGTAAACATAGCCAATAAGATTGGAGCTTGCAATTTTGAGAAATATTCTATTTTGATCTGCAACCGATGCATCAGATGTTCTGCGGGAGTGTTTGTGTCCTACCGGCAGGCACATCCGATGTGATGCCCATACTCTGTAACAGGGCATCAGCTTCTCTGCGCTTCTTTTCCAGGTCTGAATCATCCTGCACGGGAACGGCCTCCTTCTTCAGCTCAGCCTGACAAACACAAATCACAGTTAAAACAACACAACTGCAAGAGAAGACAAAAATCCTTTAAATACAGCAATCAAACTATATTAAATTCACTCAGATCTGATGAGCATCATATACTGGAAAGTATGTGTCTGACGCAAAACGTGATTAATCGCATCCAGAATAAACGAATATCCAGAATAAAAAAAATTGTCCTGTGCATATTAATTTATATATATATATACATGTATATATTTAAGAGAAAAATAAAAGTAAAAAAAATAATGATATATAAATATATACATACAAATGTTTCCTAAATATATAAATGCATTTGTTTTTAAATAAATATGCACAGAACACCGACACGTATTATGTCAACACACAAACTTTATTCTGGATGCGAATACAGTCCTAATCTTCCTAATCCGAATACAGTCCTAATCTTTCACTTTTCTACATTTCACCTCGGCTGTAGTTTGTAAATTCTGGCTCATATTCTATACTTGCCAGTTGTAAACCTCATAATAATTGAAAACTGACAATAGATTATTTGGTTTGATCTCCTGATGTTTCCCTTTTAAGCATATCCCTGAAAACTAAAATCACTGTGCTTATATTATCCGTATAAAGCCAACAAAAGCTGTTTCTAATCTGAATCTAGTAGATTCAATCTATAAATCCCACCATATTACTAAAGTTATTTCTAATTTCAATTTCAATTTGCACAACTTTGTTCTTACCAGGCTCTAAGTAAATTACAGTAAAACAGTATACTCCCTCGGAATTGAAATTATACATATGATAAAAAAATTGATGCTTGTATTGATTTGTGTATTTAAAGCATTTACCTCTTTCTTCTTGCGTTCCTCCTCTTTTCTCTTTTTGTCCTCTCTGATTTGAGCCAGACGCTGTTTCTTTCGCTCAAGCTCAGCTTTTAGCTCGCTTTTATCCGACATGATTCTAAAAACAAACAAAAACACAGGAGTCAGGAGGCTATTTTGTATGTTTGGTACATTCCCTTTAGTAACAGCGCTCTGCAGATGATTGTTCATTTAGAAGTTTATGAACTCTGACATGGTATTATTCATCATTATTATAATCCAATAGGTTTGCTTAAGTGACCACGCTGAATAGTTAAATGTACACGACAAAGACTGAAAAAATCGGAGATACATTCAAAGTCTATTTAAAAACAGCCAATTCAGACCTGCCTATGACCACACATCGGTTACATGGTGCTATGACAAAAAGTTGGGCATATATGACATGTTGTATAATATATATGATATATGAAATTATATCGCTTCTGTCCTTCATATTTTGTCTTTTTTTTTGCTATAAATATATTAGTCACCCTTTATGTTTGTCACTGAGTTCTTGCAAATAACTAAAAGGAAGTATTAAAAAGTGCTTGTCAACATTGACAACACAGTAGAGTGTTTTTTCCATTTCCTGAAAAACAGCAAATTTGGACATACAAGGTTTTAATTCACATAAACATAACAATGCATTTTAAAAAGTGGGATGCCTATCAATAAGATTTACCACCAGTGTAGCATTGGAGTAAAACTTTTTTAACGATAAAGAAAGATCAATTTAATATGCGCTAATTGTTAATGTGAAGAACTACACCTATGGTTGTTCTTTTGGCCCATGAAGTCACTTACGTGCAAAAAAATCCAAACATTGTCAGCAGTTGCTTAACATTTAAAGCGAAATGGCATCGAAACATTTGTTTCCAAAGCCTTTTTTTACATGATATTTACGCATTAAAAGTGTGGCCTAAGCATCCCAATAAGTCTTGGGAGTCAATGTATTGAAAATCATTATACAATAAGCTCAGCATGCATAGACACCTTACAGCTTATTATTCATACATACAAAAAAACTAAAATTTTTGAACACTGGCGTCTTTTATAACATTGCTATTTCTATTGACAGTCAGAGCAGTGCGTTAAGAAGTTTTAAGCACTAAGCTTCACGTCATGTCCATTGTAGTAAAATCAATGTAAGAGAGGGCCTTAAGTGGCTTATTTCCTTAGCTATATCCTCCGCAAACAGTTCAACATATCCAGAGAGAAACAAACAGAGACCCCCTCCACCTGCTCTCTAGACCCCTGTCCGTCTGCCCACCGTCTCGTCCACTTCAGACAGATTAACTGGATCACTTCAAGAGTCACATTGGTCTCTCTGCAGACCATTCAAATCTGTTCTTTGTGTGCCGCCCGCACCTGACTCTCTCCACAGAGCAAAGCAGTAAGACAGCTCTCTAAAGCTCTTAAATGAACAGCTTATTGTCAATGTACAGTGTACTCGAAAACAAAGAAAACAATAACCTGGTCAACATTTACACCGAGCAAAGAACCACATTTTCATTCACCGCATCTTTTGCTTCCATCTGCTTCAGCCCTGATAGATCACACTGTCTGAAGCATGTGATGTCATGAGGAGTTTACCACATAATATAACCACTGTATTCACAAGAGACTTTCGCTTGAAGACATACACTTTTTTACAGATCACAGTTAAGTCAGAAGAAAAACTATTTGTGCTTCCAAAACATACAAGAGCAACATAAGAAAATATTTCATTGATCTTTGTAGACTCAAATTAAATGCAGAAAGTCTTTTAAGAAACACTTTCTACTAACATCCTTTCTCAAGAGAAACCCGCAAACAAATACGAGATTGTTTCTTCGCTGTTAAAACCTTTATTAACTCTCTCTGAACCAACTGAGAATTTTAAGCTAATACACTTATGCAGACTAACCACAGGTAGAGTTTATCACAGAAAGTTTAGGAAGGGTCTTCATCTAGTCTTTATTCTTAACCTGACATAACAAACATTATGTTTTGCTTGAAACTTATGCTACTTATGTTATTTAATAAATGCTACTTGCTTTGATATATATTACCTGATACCACTGCAGTATTTGTTATTTAATAACATGAACACATGCACCTAGCTATGCCAATATAATAAGTACATATAATACAATTTTTTTTAACTTAATTTATAAAATCGTACGTTTAAAAACATTTGAACGCACAGAAATCGTCTCGTGGGAACATTAGCTGTTGGTTTTTCTTTTTGAGAATTAGTGACATAAATCACATATACACAAAGAACAACGAGAGCAACTTTAATTTTTAAGAAAAAAGCCAAATTTGACATGTGACGTTACAATTTAGGTTGGAAATTATTTATACGGCAGTCAAGCCAAACAGAGAACACCAGTGACGGTGTTTATGTCAGATTTACTTCTGCCCTCTCACGGTAGAATCATACTACACATCCTGACATCACACACTTTATTCAAAGATCATCTTTAAAGAGACACACTGAATGATAAACCGCCGACATTTATTATTAATAGACGGGTAAAGTGTTCTCATTCTCGATAAAGTATGTTTTAACAGACCTGAGGGTGTGTAACTGTCTGCTGAATCCGCTGCTTTTGTTACTACTGTTCAACTTCCGGGTGCGCAGCCGCAGAGACGCGCCTGACGGGAGCCGGAGAGGATCAAACTGACGCAGCGTCTAAAATGCTAGAGCGTTTTTCGTTTTTCTCCGTAAATATTACCAGTAATCAAATGTTTAAATGCAAAAATAAATTGCCAAAAAGAGTACATATTATAATACAATTTAAAATCAATCGCAGTGACATGGATTGGACATGATTTCAGCATCAATAAATATTTGAAGCCATTTGCAAAAGCTGTGTTTAAATACTAGTTTTGAAAAGCTGACATGATATTAAATTGACTTCTTTGTGCTATTGTGCCTTAGTTTATGCGTTTAAGAAGATAAACATTTAGAAGGTTTTTATATTAAGCTCATGTGTTAAAAACGACACTTCAAACCACTGTTGTAGACAGATGTGTTTAAAAAAATGATGGTATTGGTCAAATGTATTTTAACTTAGTTTATTTCAAGTGTTTTTTGGGGGGTGGGCAAGAAATAATAGTCAACATATAATTGTTTATCCAGAGAGTGTATCCAGTATTCATAGTTTTTCATAATTATTGACAAAATTTTTATATTCTGATACCCCTAACCTGTATCCAATAAATATGAAGAAATAGATTCTCATGTCTCAAAGATGGAGAGTAGCATTAAGACAAAAACTACTTCACAACTGTCCACATTCTATGATGATGATCTTTGTTGTAGGTTTTCCTGTCTTAGATCCCAGGTCTCCTATCTTTTTCAAAACATCTATGCCATCTTTGACAAAGCCAAATGCAACATGTTTAAAATCTAAATGCTCTGCTTTTCTGAGGGTAATGAAGAACTGAGAGGTGTTGGTATCTCTTCCACGATTGGCCATGGACAGCAGCCCTGGCCCTGTGTGCTTCACGTCAAAGTTCTCATCTTCAAATGTTACGCCATAGATGGATTTCCCCCCTGTTCCATCATTGTTGGTGATATCACCCCCCTATGAAAGCAGAACATTAAGGCACATTTTAATGTAAAAGTATTACTATGCATAAACATTCTAAGGTACAGTATGTTTTTACCTGACACATAAAGTCAGGAACAATCCTGTGGAAAACCGAGTTGTGGAAACCAAAGCCCTTTTCTCCAGTGCACAGAGCTCTGAAGTTTTCGGATGTTTTGGGAACAATATGAGAGAAGAGCTCCATTGTGATCCGTCCGAATGGCTCATCATCTACAGCGATGCTAAAGTAAACCACAGGGTTGGTCTCTCTTGAATGTCCCTCAGCTATGGACATCTGTGAGGAGTCTGCCTGCGACATTCGACTCTGGCAGTCTGTGAAAGTTTGTGCGAAGGAGTTGGACTGATCTTGAGTTCTAAACTTCGCTGCAAATTGTTCTACTTTAGCATCTCCATCTGTTTGTGGGGAATATATTTACATGCATGTCATACATAACTCTCAAACAAGACCAATGACATAGACATTTAACAAAAGGGTGAGGACTATAAAATATAACTTCATACATTTCAGACTAATTAAAAAAATGTCTTATTTAAAATGAACGAAAATCTGACATGGTTCTTCTTTAACTGGACTCACCATTCTTTTTGGCTGTGATAGGATGTGAATAAGTTTTAATGTATTGTTTGTGTTTTTTGTTTATGCGGATGAAAACTAGCCATTGGCTAAATTCGGTATATGCATGAAATGATATGTTTATGTTAAAATTGTACATGGTCCCTTTTCAAACAAATGTTAATAATAATTTTCGTGCGGAACACAGTGTGGTTTATACCTGCATAGTCAGTAGCCGTCCACACCAGTGCATTGTCGCAGGTGTTCATGGTTTTCATCTCAATGGTTTTGGTAATGATGTGATTGGCACACACTGTGAGAACCTGATATCTTCTCATGAGAACACGGTAGGACTTCTTTTCTCGGTGGAAGAGGATTTTGATGTCTCCCACTCCACGCTCCTTCCACTGGCTGAGATCACGGTCAAACCAGTAGAGTTTGGTCCTCCCTTTAAACAGGACCTCCTCATCCTCTTCACCAGACTTCACCTTCACGTGGAGGAGCCAAATGGAGTCATCGCACAAATTAAACAGCACAAGAATTGATTTAGCTCGACTACTGTTTGAAGTACAAGAAACAATTCTGGAAGATATAGGAAATGTACCTTTGGCAAGGACACTTTTTCCTCAATACTCTCCTTTGCTTTATTGAGTTTTCCCTCTCTGCTTTCAAACACATTTATCCGAGAAAAAATTGAATCTACAAAAATGAAAACATATTTGAAAGTACATTTTGACTTGATTAAAAGTCAGGTATGACTAAACATCACAAAAAGAAGTGTTTGGACCACAAATTAAAAATCTTAAGGCTAAAGCACACTGATCGAACAAACTCTCTGTTCTAGTCTGTGTGAATGAGCCTTTAGTTCATCTAACTTGTTAATCTGCGAAATCCATTCGCTTACATTTTCATGTGATATTAACTTAAAATGTGACCCTGGATCAGAAAACCAGTCTTAAAGAGAACAGGACCATTTTAGTAAAAGACAAAAATACATTGTATGGCTCAAAATTACCAATTTATCTTTTATGCCAAAAATCATGAGGATATTAAGTGAAGATCCTGTTCCATGAAGCCTATGATTAACAGCTTCGAAGGCAATTTTCTCAATATTTAGATTTTTTTGCACTTTCAGATTCCTGAGTTTTAAACGGTTGTATCTCAGCCAGATATTGTCATATTCTAACAGCTCATACATCAATATGAATCTTATCTATTCAGCTTTTAGATTATGTAAACATCTCAATTTCGGAAAATTGACCCATAAAACTGGTTTTGTTGTCCAGGGTCACAAACGATCAATATGCAATGAGGAATATCCCATGAGGAATATCCCCTTAATCCTTAAAGAATAAGAAGTGACGAGACATTAAGGGCCAGATTTAATAGCTAGCGGCAGCGCAATCGCCTCCTTCAGCTTAAAAAAAATACTGTCAGTATTTACACGTAATGAAGAGGAAATTCTACAATTTCCACCAATGTTTATAAAAGTCTGCCATTTTACCTCTTTTGGATATCTCTTCTATTGCCTCGGTACAGATATCCTCCAGTTTATCTTTGAGGTGACAGACAGTCGTTCTCACATCATCAAACAAGGGTAAAGAACTGACAGGAATGTTTGGTGAGTCTGAAGGTTCATGAGAGAAACACTGGAAACTCTACAGGAATAAACAAACAGAAATGACACAGAGATAGAAACGTCACATCACCCTGCATTCATATTTTATTTGATTTAGAGCTAATAATCATTATCCAGCTAGCCATCAAAACATGTTGCACAAAAAAAGAAAATGGTTTTCCAACAATCAACATTGTTTTTCAACATAGTTATTTACGTACAAAGCTGTGGTGATAAATTGGATTAGTTTAGATTCTATCACCATTTCAAACCCTTTATGACTTTCTTCTGTGAAACACAAAAGAAGATATTCTGAATAAGTATAATGTGGGATTTTGTTCTGGAAGTAAATGAGGTTCAATGTTCTTTAGTTACCAACGTTTTTCAAAATATTTTCTTTAGTGTTCTGCAGAATGATATAAGGGTAAATAAATGACAAAAAAAGGTCATTTTATTGGGTGTTCACGTGGGATAGTTCACACAAAAATGAAAATTCTGTCATCATATACTCAGTAACCAAACAGATATCATCCCCCATTGACTCCCACAGTATTTTTGGTCCTACTATGCCAGTAAATGAGTGATGACATTCTTCCAAATATCTGCCTTTGTGTTCATCGTCATAAGTGAACAGGTTTACTGGTATTGGAATACCGCCAATACTTGTAATAGCGATTGGTTAACCATAACCAACTTAACTGTCTCCCAAACACTTTATAAAAAATCTGTTTGTCAAGATCACTTTTAAATTGAGTGTGTACATGAGATTTGAGTGCTGTGGTTGAAAGATAAACATTGTAGTTTTTCCTCACGCAGAACTATTGTACAGTATATTGTGCAAATTCATAAAATCTACTTTTATGTTATTTTTAGCATATGAGATGACATGAGATTTCAAAAATATTACAGAAGCTTTGGGAGAACTCAGAACGTCAGAGGTTGAGAACGAGCACAGAACACAAACCCTTCAGCTGTTCCATGTCTGTAAGATTCGATTTTTCACCTGAAGAAAATGGATATGATCGTCCGCCTGTAAAAGCAGCTCCAGCTCAGCATCTCTCCGCTTCAGATCATCAATCTCCAGCTCCAGAAGCTCCAAGAGTCCTTCAGCACGACTCACTGCAGCCGTCTCCTGATCTCTGATCAGCTGTGTCACCTCAGAGCGGCATCTCTCGATGGATGAGATCAGGTCTGTAAACATCCTCTCACAATCCTCCGCTGCCGTCTGTGCAGAGCGCTGTTGGGACACACATCACACTCAGATCTTACTGCTGCCGTAAACACCGCTGAAATGAGTCTGAAACTTCTCAAACTCACCTTCTGAGACTTCAGATTCTCTTTCAACTCATGAACATCTTTTTCTCTTTGTTGGATTCTCCGCTGGAACTTGTTCTGCGTCTCCTGCAATATCACCTGTATAAAAATCATAGAAATCAGAATCACATATGCCCAGAGTGGAAATAAAGATGAAAAATATGCTTCTTCAATCATTTTTAATACTACAAATATTCTCAAAATCCTGTTTGCGTTCAAAGTGAAAGTCTTATATGTTTCGTACGGAGTGATTTTCAGTCCAAACCTGTTTTTCTGTCCTCTCAGCTACCGCTGCAACAGTATCGTGGGTTTTGTGATTGTCCATCGTACACAGATAACAAATGCATTGCTGGTCAGTACGGCAGTAGATTTCCAACTCTTTATTATGTGTTAGGCAGATCATCTTCTTGAATCTCTCAGTGGCATCCATCAGCTTGTGTCTCTTTCCTCTAAAGAGATTCTCATGTTGTTCAAGGTGATTTATTACAGAAGGAGTTCACACACATCAAACAGGACTTGACGGCTTTGTATTTTCTGCCAATACAGACATCACACTCCACATCCTCAGCTTCAGCGTAACACTGAGCGGAAACATCAGCTTGGTGTTTTTTCTTCAGTTTCTCCACCACTTCAGTCAGTATGGAGTTTTTATACAGGGCAGGTCTGGGAGTGAAAGTCTGTTTGCACTCTGGGCATCTGTAGATTCCTTTCAGTTCATCTTGATCCCAGCAGCCTGTAATACAGGTTATACAGTAACTGTGTCCACAGGGAACGGTCACAGGATCCTTCAGTAGATCCAGACACACATGACAGCTGAACTGCTTTGTTGAGAAACCGTCTTCTGCCATTTTACCGAAAGCGCACCCAGACAGAGAGGCACATTCCTGTGACACGTCGACAACACTGCAGTTTCTCCGAAAGGACTATCACATTTCCTGGTTCTTGTTTGAGAGACGTTTGTAAAGCAGATATGTCAGCAAGCTGTCTTTTGATGCAGACTTGCCAATGATAAAGTCCATCGGAAGTCTCAATCTCACAAATAGACACTACAACATCTCTGAATGTTAATTCATGACGCTGCAGTACATCTCACAAAAACAAACTATGTTTTGTTATAGGCAAAATGTAGTGTTCCATGATATTTTAGCCAATTGATAACCCGTTTTTTGTTTTTGCTTTTTTGGGTCAAGCTGCTTTGGTACAATACAAATAAATCTGACTTATATTACGTAGGCCTATAATTTATTAAAACGTAATGTAACACATTTTATTAGGTAGAAACGCCAGCGTTATGTATTTTGTAAAACTTTTATCCATAGACTGGATAAAATAGGTTTTTAGATGTAATGCAATGTGTATACACAATTTAAGGTTAAAAAACGCTTTATTTTCCACATACCGTGAATGTGTTTATTTCCTCTTTGCCCCGCCTCCCTGACACGCGCAGATTTTTCAAAACAGTGCGTAGTGATTGATCGAATACTGCAAGCGTGTGACGGAAATGTAACGCTTATTACCATATTTGGAACGTCAGCTACTTTTGTTGGGGTGTGGTTACGCGAGGCGTTTCAGGCAGGTCACGCCCACTAAAACACTTGGGCAAAAACAGGAAATACAACATGAAAGTAGTCAAGTGGTTAAGTGCAAAAGCAATGAATATTCACACAGGCTAGACTACTCTATAACCACTGCACATATTGTTAGTATACCGTTAAACAAAGATGAAGAAGTCAACCAATTTTGGGTCCAACTGAACGGTTAATGTCAAATGTGACAGGTCATATTAAATTGGGATTTAACGTCACCCAAGTTTGCGGATTCGTGAAATTCAATTCAAGGAGATCTTTTGACATAGTGTGTGTGTGTTGTGTGTGAGAGAGAGAGAGAGAGAGAGAGAGAGAGAGAGAGAGCGCGTACCATTCAGAGACGGTCACACCTGCGCAATCTAAAAAGTACGCAGATCCATTGCCACTGGTGTAACCAATCAGCAGCGCCACACAAAAGACACGTGATCAAACATGCCGTAATACGGAAGTAAAACAGTGGACGCTCTTTGCCTCATTGAAACATCTTTGTACGTGCAGTGTTATCATGAGTCAAATCTATTTAGCAAACCTAACCAAAAGGAATCACCTGAGAAAGGACTTTATTCTTCCGCGTTTCTGTACCTGGAGGTGTGTCGGTGTTAAGAGTTCTGTGGAGCAGTGTTTCTATGCGATAGGAGGCCCTGTCGTCTCATAAACACACGCTGCTGTTGTGTTTATCATTCTTCGTGCGCACGCACCATGTAATGTAAGTTCAACGGAATAACATGCACGATTAGATCCTATCTTTAATGTCTCGAGTTACATTCTTCGGAAGCAACGAGGAACACAACACACAGTCTGCTGCTGATCGCCTTGTGGACATGCAGAAATGAGAGAAACCTCCACATGACACTTCATGACGGCTTGTCTGGGGAATAAAACACTGCAAACATGAGGATTTTCAGGACGTTGATGAGCACCGCATCCATCTCCAAGCATATCGATTTTTACTCCAGATTTTCACCTTCTCCTCTCTCTATGAAACAGTTCATAGATTTTGGTAAGTCATTCAGTGTTGGAATCAACACAGTTGGATAACAATTATTTAAACAAAATAAAAAAAATATGTTTTGAACATGTGATGACTCATTCATCCCCAGGTTCAGAGAATGCCTGTGAGAAAACATCCTTCACGTTTCTGAGACAGGAGCTGCCCGTCCGGCTGGCAAATATCATGAAGGAAATCGATTTATTACCCGATAACCTGCTGAGGACTCCATCAGTGCGTCTGGTGCAGAGCTGGTCAGTGTCGGCATGTTCACGAACATAAACATTTAAACGCATACGTGAACCGTTCTTCACTGGTGTCGCATCTCTCGCAGGTACATGCAAAGTTTCCAGGATATTCTGGAGTTCAAGGACAGAGATATCGATGATGAAAAGGTCACAAATGAGTAAGAGAAGCAACACCACCCCTATTCCTACCCGTCCAAGCAAACGCACACACACGTCTCACTCGTCTGTTGTTTTCAGCTTCACACAAGCTGTGATTAAGATCAGGAACCGACACAATGACGTGGTGCCCACCATGGCTCAAGGTGTGGTGGAGTTCAAAGAGACCTACGGTACCGACCCCATCACCAGCCAGAACATGCAGTATTTTCTGGATCGGTTCTATATGAGCAGGATTTCCATCCGAATGCTCCTCAACCAGCACAGTGAGACACATTCATCTTCTTCTACTGTGTTTTTTAATGGTGTTTGTTTAAAGCGTGATGTTTCCACGGCAGTCAATGACGCCCCAGATTTGTGAACCTGAAATCAATACCCTATCACATTTAACCGCATGTTTGCTCGTGTGTTTTCAGCTCTTCTGTTCGGAGGAAATGTGCGTGTGAATCCCGCTCATCCCAAACAGATCGGCGGTATTGATCCCAGCTGTAATGTCACCGATGTGTTGAAAGGTAACTGTAATCTTTTCCCTTTTTACATTTAGCTATAATAGCAGATAAGAGTTTTTTTATTAATGCGTTTTTTCTGTGGAAGACAAAAGATATTTTGAGATGTCTCGGTGGTTTCGTGTTCGTATGATGGAAGTCAATGTGGGCCAGTGTGGTTTGGCGATCAGCATTCTTAATAATATCGTCTTTTGTGTTCTGCAGAAAAATGAAAGTTATCCAAATTTGTAATGACACCACGGTGAATAAATTGCAAAAGAATTTAGATTTATGCGTGAACTTCCCTCAAAGATGCATTTGTACAGTGAATACACTGAAAACAAGTGTTTTTATATACAATTTTTTTTTCTTGTTGTTTTTTTAGATGCCTATGAAAATGCCCGAAACTTGTGTGACAGGTATTATATGAACTCGCCTGAGCTTGTACTGGAGGAATTCAATGGTAATCTTGGCACGTACAAGTGGTCACGTGTGTGAAGTCATGTGACCTCAGCGTTCCGTGTTACCGTTCTGTAGTTTGACTGTTGTTTCTTATATTTTGCAGTAAAAGGACCAGAGGAACCCATTACTGTGGTTTACGTGCCCTCTCATTTGTATCACATGGTATTTGAGCTCTTTAAGGTGGCGTACATCATTTTTCACTTCAGTTATTTGAGAATTATTTCACAGCACAGTAGTTGTTCTCATGTGCACATACAGTACAAAAATAGCTTTGTAAAGTAAACACATTCCCTTTGAGTCATAAATGCAAGATTTTAAAGGAGTAGTTCACTTTCAAAATAAATGTTCATGATAATTAACTCACCCCCATGTCATCCAAGATGTTAATGTATTTGTTTCTTTAGTCAAAAAGAAATGAAGGTTTTAAATGAAAACATTGCAGGAATTTTCTCCATATAGTGGACTTCAATGGACTCCAAAGGGTTGAAGGTCAAAATGACAGTTTCAGTGCAACTTCTAAGGGCTTTAAATGATACCATACGATGAATAAAGGTTTTATCTAGTGACACGATCAGTCATTTAAAAAGAAAAGTTGTATATGCTTTATAAACACAAATGCTCGCCTGTGTTCTGCGATATTCAATAAATGTAAATGTAAATTACAGGTGTTTTTTATTATCATGAATACTTATTTTGAAAGTGAACCACTCCTTCAATGATGTGACGTGATAATAAATATAGGACGGACTGAATTTGTAGTAGCAGTGCTAAGATATACATTTACATTTATGAATTTGGCATTTATCCGAAGCCACTTGCATTGCATTTTACTAAACATTTGCTTCCGAGTATATAAATAACAATGTGATTCCTGCAGAATGCCATGCGCGCTACCATGGAACTTCACGAAGATGCCATGCACTATCCACCGGTACATGTGAGGATCGCTCTCGGAGAAGATGACATGACCGTTAAGGTATGGACAGACCGGTTCAGAAGTCTTCAAAGCCGAAAACAGTCGGTTGAATTCTTGGTGTTTACACTGCATGCGCTCAGCTATTGCACAAGTCTTTTTGTCAGCTGAACCCCTGTGACCTAAGTTATTTAA
Organism: Triplophysa tibetana; assembly: GCA_008369825.1. Taxonomy (NCBI): domain Eukaryota; kingdom Metazoa; phylum Chordata; class Actinopteri; order Cypriniformes; family Nemacheilidae; genus Triplophysa; species Triplophysa tibetana. The sequence continues at coordinate 23,145,909 of CM017902.1, forward strand.
CTTGAAGTACCCCCTGAGAGGTACTCATCCTGAGAAAGTCAATATTTCATTGCTTTAAGAGCACATCTGCATGTTTAAAGTCCCCGTGTTTTACTACGGAAGTTGCGAACGTTTTTACTACTCCTGTATTTTAACACATTTCCTGTGGAATGGAATTTCTGAGAAAAATTGTGGGCGTGGCTTTTGTATTTCTTTGCGATTTGATTGTATGTATAAAAATGGAACTTGCAGAAGACTGACAGTTGAAGGGGAGGAGTTAACGGATGCTCCGCCCAGGCCGTCTTAACAGTGAAGTGCATTTTCAGATTTTAACTGAAGATTATTAGAGCACCCAAATTTAAGAGAATGAGGCACGTTGGTAAACTATTTACAATAAACTCTGCAATATTTCAATAAAAATAGGCATTGTCATTTTTTAATTCACTGGGACTTTAACTTAAAAAATATTCATTTTTATCCGACTTGAGGTGTTTGTTAGTAGTATTTTACCTAACTGCAGTTATTTCTAAACATTTATTTGTAATTTAAACATTTTCAAAGTGGTGGAATCAACTTGTCAAATTTGAAATCCATGGCATAAGTCATTAGAAACCCACAGATTGTGAATACCCTCCTGATGCTCTACATCAATCATTTAGATCGAGCCCAATACAATGTGATTCTCCATCACAGGCTCAAATTTTGAGTGCTGTTGTCTCATAGGTCAGTGATCGTGGGGGAGGAGTTCCACTGAGGAAGATTGAAAGGTTGTTCACATACACCTACTCTACGGCCCCTCGTCCTCAGATGGACACGTCTCGAGCCACCCCTCTGGTCTGTATCACACGCCAAATAAGCGATTGGAATTGTCATAGTTCTAAGATATTAGTTGAAAGCAGTACTGTTAAAATTTGTGATTTTCACTGTCACCACTAAAACATTATACATATCTTAAGAAGAAGTAGTTTGTTAAATGCAGGTTTAAGTTGAGCTGTTTTCTATGTATAGAAATATTATGTTTTAATAATTAAAACAATGGTTCTGATATATGTTGGGATCTTTATAAAGTTAGTTATTGTGTGAGTAAGCTGAAGATGTTTGCTGTGATGTGATTGTGTGTTTTGTTTTCGGGCTCTTAGGCCGGTTATGGTTACGGGCTGCCCATCTCCAGACTTTACGCCAGGTATTTCCAAGGAGATCTCAAGCTCTACTCCATGGATGGATACGGTACCGATGCTGTCATATACATTCGAGTGAGTCATTCTATCTGTCTTTATGGGGAAAATGGATTTTCAAATGCACAATAATGTAAAAATGATAAAAGTCTTAGCACTGGCACACAAAAAGATTCACATTTTGTGGACGATTGAAGATAAAAGCAATGTGGTTTTGTTAGTCTGAATACAGTATCTGTAATCAGATTTTGGGGTTTTTCATTTTCTGGTTTAACCTCCGCAAAGAATTAATACATTCATTTTAGTATAAATCAAAAATAAAATAAATTGTTGTATTATAACCAAACACAGACCAGAAGTTATTTTCGCTCCAGGTGTATACGTCCGATGAAACCTCCTTAAATTTGAGACTTAAATGAAATAACTGATCCATAAATATACTAGCTCAGATGACTAGCTGTTCTGTCTTATGAAAATGGTTCTTTTCCTCATTTCATAATTATTCTAATATAACTGTTCATCTGTTTGAAGGCTTTGTCCACCGAGTCCATCGAAAGGCTTCCGGTGTACAATAAATCGGCATGGAAACACTATAAGAGCATCCACGAGGCGGATGACTGGTGTGTTCCCAGTAAAGAACCCAAGGACATGACGACCTTTCGCAGCTTCTAGTCTCCCGTACAGCTCAAAGATGCTTTGGGTTTGCTCTCTCGAATTTCCTTTACAGCTTTTCCATCAATGCAGATCCAGAACTGACAGAACGAACAGATTTCACCCCCCCGCTCATGATATAGATCACCTACAGAAATGAGTAATCAGAGAGTCCGGGCTCTGAAAGATGTTGTCAGGGAATACGTCACACGTGGACATGCTACGTCTCAAGACGTGTGTTAGCAGGGATGTAAAATGCACTGGGTGGCAGTATTATACAGTAAGTTAGCACAGGTGTTGCTAGTGCCATGCTCGCAGTTACACTGTTTGGATGAGTTTAACTTTAAGAGTGTGCCAGTATAAGCTTTCTTGATGTATTTTCTTAATGTAAGATTATTACATTTAAATAGTAAAGAAGTGAGTGTAATTTACTTGTCTGCCATAGAGATGTGTTCATTTTGCAGTGTTTCACAATGTTGAAGTGATGATCTGGATTGTGATGATCATTCCACATACCGTCCCACGTATTACCAGTTCTGTTTCTTGGCTGAAGAAAGTATAAAATCGAGTTCATTGTTCTTCACAAATCCTTCCACACTGCTGAAATGTTATCTTGTTAAGCAATGTTTTGGAATATTAACTGACAAAAAAACATGCATGTAAACAGAAATTGTTTGATGCTTTTGTGTTACCATTAATGTGAAACTCATCCCGAATAGATGTGTTAATAAAGAAATTGAGTGCAGTGTCGCAGTGCCCTCTAGAGGAGAGTGGCTACAATGCCGTTTTCTGACATTCAGACCCAAATCCGTCTTGAAGTGATACTTCCCCAAAATGGAAAATTTACTCACCTTCGAGTTGTTCCAAATCTGTAGAAGTGCATTTGTTCTGATGAACACAGAGAGAGATATTTGGAATAATGTTTATGACCAAACATATCTTGCCCCCTGTCGAATCCCATAGTTGGAAAAAAAAACCACAAAGACGACATTTTGAAGAATGTAGGACAGCAAACAGTCCAGGGGCACTTTTTCCTACAATGGGGTGCAAGATCTGTCTGGTTATAAGCATTCATTTAATATCTTTGTGTTCATCGGAACACAGAAATGTATACAGATGTGGAACAACTCGTAAGTGAGCAATTGATGATAGAATTTTAATTTTGGGTGAACTATCCCTTTAAATTATTTTATTTTGTAATATTTTAGAAACTTTGCATTCAATATTTTGTTACAGAGTAAAAAGTATTTATTTTGCAGCTTATACATTTTGTACCAGATAGAAAGTTTGATTTAAGTCTTAAAAATCAGCCATTTTACAAAGTGGAAAAGTATTTTGTGACCACAGGACATAAAATCATGATGACGTAAACACAGATCGAGTCTGTTTTTAAAACAAATGTACAATCAGATGATAATCCTTTACTTCGACGTATTACACCATCAGAGAAATACAGTTCTGGTCACAGTTACTGATAAAACTATGCCAGCATATTTGTGATCAATTCTAACCGTCCAAATACAAACACCACATCGATGTGTTCTTCAATTTCAGATACGTGAACTCATTTCACCCGTTTTACTCTGCATTTTAGAATTAGCAAATCATTTTAACCAGTGAGCTATTCTACTTAGTAGAACGTGTACAAAAGTTAGATTCATGTTTTTTCCTTAAAGATATTCTAATAGATGTATATAAAACATTTTATTTGTACATTTATTAACCGTGCCCCAACTAGTTTCGGTAAAAATATAGTGCTCATATAACTGTACAAAGTTCCAGGAAAATGATCAATTTGGCAGCACGGGCCAAAAGAACTTCTAAAATGAAATAGAAACTATTTTAAAAGCATTATCCATGCCTCCATATTGGTGGCAACGTTGCGAAATTTTTTGTGTCCGACTACATTTCTCCATAAAAATAGCACGTTTTTATAGCCCCTATAGTGGTTGTGTCATAAAATCCTTTTAAAACTAATAAATTTTTGGTCTGCTATGGATTGGACAGATGTAAAATCCAAACCATCTCATACGCTAGTCTAATAAACTTAAAAATAATAATAAAATAAAACTCTTACCCAGAAGGCAATGGGACCAAAGATGGACACGGTCAGTAAACATTGATCTTAGCAAACTCACAGGCGCTAACCAAACACATACGGTCAAAAACTTTGTGCTCTAATGAGAGTGGTTACAAAGACAGACATGTCAAACCCAAAAGCCGTTCAATAGTGGTCAGTACGCATGTATTCAAACATAACTCACTCAGGGTTTCATAAGGAGCTTCATGAATGATTCTGATCAGGTTTTTGATCATTTACTGACCGCTGACTGAGTATTTGTATTGGAAGTACAGTGTTCATTTAGTCGTCCCATGTCATTTACGGATGAAACGGGGCCGGAGTGTGTCATACAGTGATGTGATGTGAAGTGAAGAGAGACAAATGGTGACATGCACTGATTCTGAATATCATCAACATAATGAGTCAGTGCTGGCGGGTAGCCGTGCGCTCCGTCTGGCCTCTTTATCTCGCTTCTCGCGCTGTTTATCCAGCTTCTCCTGAGCCTTCTTCATCTCCTTCAGTTTCTTCTTGATGGTGGCGCGATCGTTCTGACTGGACACACCCAGAGCCTGCACAAGACGTTTTCAAAAGTCACAATGACTGGAATACACACACATGGATGTATACACATCTATAGACGTAAGTCAAGTAAGTATTCAGAGGCACTTCAAAACAGCTTTAAGTGTAAATAATCATTGTGATATTTAGCATCTTGACACAATATAAAAATAAACACCTAATGTAACTAAAGTATATGCTGTAGTTTTTTTAAAGGGATAGTGTAGCCAAAAACTCAAATTTGCCATTTATTTACTCACCCTCTGGCCATCCGAGATGTAGATGACATTTTTTCTTGAGTAGAACCATAAAGAAGATTGTTTGGTAAATCCGCAGCCCTCTCTGCTTCATATAATGGGAGTCTATAAGGTACGTCGTTCTTAGAGTTCCTAAAGCACATAATTCCAAAAAGCGGGTCCTGGCAACATGTTAACGTTTCGTGAATTGACTCGCTCGATATTTTCATAAATTTGAACGTCATTTTTTATAATATTAGCCATATTGTACAGCTTCAACACTCCCTTTCTGCAGATGGCGCTAAACGTACCAGACGCTATGCCATCCGCAACCAAATATTACAAGAGGAAGATTGTGTGCAGAGGCTGGACATTATGGCTCATGTTAAAAAAAAATGAAGTTCAGTTTATGAAAATATCAAACGACTCGCTTCACGCAACGTCAACATGTGGCCAGGAGCCGGTTTTGGTAATTATGTGCTTGAGCAACTCTTAAGACAGGTGGACCCCATAGACTCCCATTATATAAAGCAGAGAGGGCTGCGGCTTTACCAAACAATCTTCTTTATGGTTCTACTCAAGCGAAAATGTCACCTACATCTTGGAATGTCCTGAGGTGAGTAAATAAATGGCAAATTGGAGTTTTTGGCTGAACTATTCCTTTAAGCTTAGCCATATTTTAGGTGCAAAGCTCCGCCCACCTTGAGTCTGTCACTGTCCAGGCTCAGCAGCTGCTGTCCGTCGATGTACTGCGTGGTGAACTCGGGTGTGTACTGATCCATGTTCATCCCCATCAGCCAATGACACACCTGCTGAGACGTCCAATCAGAGACCGGACGATTCTGCCACTGGTAGTCCTTTCCGGTAGAGCACGGCTCCTCATCCAGCATCTAACACACACAGATATGTCTGACAGTGTCAATGAGGAACACCTCAGATTTCCGACTTCTTTAGACCAGGATAATGATGTTTGCTATTCCAACCCCATGCCATACACCCTAACCTCACAGAAGTGTAGTTTTAACACAAAATCATAATGTAAATAATTCAATTTAGACAAAGTTTAACACCCAAAAATTGTGAAATAAACCACAGTTAAGTCATCCACAAAGAAAAGAACATGACGCACAAGAACAAAACTCTTTGGCATGTTAAAAACAAAACACACAAATAAGAAGAAACGTCAAGATTCGGTAACTGCCACCATAGATCATCTATTAACAGCCACGCATCTGCTTCAAACTAAAAATAACTACAGAACAGGAAGGACGCGAGTAAAAGCAGCAGGACAGACTCCGCCCCGCACACGAGACAATACTTGACTTTCCAGATGACCTTTCCGGAACATTAAAGCCATGCAAATAACCGCCGGCGAGATGTTGACGTGCGATCTCCACTCACCTCGCTGGATGAGAAGGTTAACGTGTGCGAGCGGCCCGACAGGCTGGGCTCCACCACCAGCCCAGACAATTCTGAACCCGGACTGCTGGGGTTCGAATCATCTAGAACTGACAAAGTCTGGAACGAGCACAGAAAGCAGGATTTATAGTCCAAATACAATGCTTGGCCGAGCTATTCATGAATGATAATCACCTTCAAGACATTATTAATCAGTGAAAGTGCTAAAGCATGCAAGTGCTTTTGATTCTAAATCCTACAACATGTGTCCCAACATACAGCACTGATCTCTGTGTGTGGAGGGATGTAATGGGGGGAACACAAGATCTGGACACTTTAAGTGAATTTGTCCCACATACGGCACGGTCCATGCCGGGAATTGTTTTAAAGCACAGAAACAGATGACTATACTTAATGGTTAATCAAAACTATACATTTTGATTGTTTTAATGACTTTAATATTATTTTCATCATAGAATGAATACAGGGTGTGTAGGTGGGTCCAAGCTTTTGATTTAATATACTAACTAATTAAATGTATCCAGATATGTTGCAATCAATCAAAAATATATCCTAACATGAGCAGGACTTCTATCCAGCAGCCAAATCACCCAGTAGCCCAAGACTGGTTGGCCACTGGAGCCAAGTAGGGCTGACCTGCTGGATGGGAGACGTGCTGTGAAATCTAGGTTGCTGTTGGAAGATGTGTTAGGGAGGCCAGCGGGGGGTGCTCACCCTGTGGTCTGTGTGGGACCTTATGCCCCAGTATAGTGACGGGGACACAATTCTGTCAATAAGCACAGTCCTTTGGATGAGACGTTAAATTGATGTCCTGACCCTCTTTGGTCATTCAAAATCCCAAATTCACCCATTCGCCTCTATACATCATGGGCCTCCTAATCATCCCCATATGTACGGATTGGCTTCGTAACGCTGTCTCCTCTACACCAATAAGCTTGTATGTGGTGGGTGTTCTGGCGCAATATGGCTGCCATTGCATCATCCAGGTGGATGAAGCAGATTGGTGGTGCTTGAGCAGATTCCCCCCTTCCATGTAAAGCGCTTTGAGTACCCAAAAAAGCACTATATAAATGTTATAAATTATTATATCCGGCCGGCTGCACAATATCCTGCTTATGCTTATTATGCTAATTTTAACTCGGCTGTCTAGAAATGGTCTTTGGTGTATCTGGGAATGCCCTGGATTGGTTCAGGTTTTTAATTCTTAAAGGATCTGTCCCTATGTGTGGTCAAAGACCTTATGATGGGCCTGTCTTAATGGGTGTACCACAGGGTTCTGTTCTGGGTCCATTACTTCTTGGTTTCTAACTGTGTCTGAGATGGCTAACAATACTCAAAGAAATATAAATAATTTCAAGATACCAATTACACTTCTTGGCTTTTACACTTAATTAGTCTCCCAAACCGTAGTGCTAGTACCATCATATTGTCAATTGATGGTTCTGTTTTGGACCCGCAAGAATCTCAGTCATTTGACCTCATATTCACATAATGATTAGGGCATCTTTCTTTCACCTCAGAAATATTGCGCACTTACGGACAGTTTTACCCTTTTCTTCTGTTGAAACATTAGTTTTGTGTTTTCCCACATTGACTTTTGTACTGCATTATTAGTTGTTATTTCAAAACCGACTCTTGTCATACCCCAAAATTATGGAATTCCCTCCCAGCTGACATTACAGAAGCAAAATCAGAGCAAACTTAAAGAAGCGTTTTAAATTCCGTCTCAAAAAGTGTAATTTTAGAATTGTTCTTAATTAGCGCATTGCACTACATGTGTGTTTTACAGAGGTTGTATTTTTAACATTGATGTGTAAAATTCCTTTCTAAATTGTACTTCGAGATGCTGAATAAATTAAATATTATTAAACAGCCACTGCTTTATGAACATCTTTCACAAATGTTATTTTTTAATGTATCCTCTCATTTAATTGTATTTTTAGTTATTGACGGCAACATTTCATGATAAATCCAACAATTTCATTCTTTTATACCGCCGGTAAGAATTATACACCAGAAGATAAACACAAAGTACAGACACCATGAACTGTTGTGTATGACATTAGTGAGCATGCGTGTTGTCAGCCAATCAGCCTCAACCAATAATCCACTGCTCTTGAATTATTACTTGAATTATACAAGTTGTTATTACTGTCAGGTTCAATGTCAAATTTATGAAAGACTTTAAGGGAAATTAATACAGATTCGCTGGCATGCAGTAACTGACCACCTGACCACTACTGCTTGCTACAGTAGATATAATTATCGTTCATTTAAAACTCATACTAGACAAACGCTTCAACAGACAAGCTACTCCAGAACTACAAAATAACAAAACCCGACAGACTAAGACACCATCCACATATATTCTAGTCCAAAGACACCATCACAGAAGATCCAAATCAAAGGTCCTCATCACACGTAACTTCATGCATCTACTGCGCTACATTGATTACAAACACACACTGTGAATTTTCATTTGTTAGTGCTACATTTAGTGCTTGTGAGCCTACAATTACTTTGTTAAAACAAATCTAGACATCTAGAAGAGAAAATATACTGTACCAAATCTAAGGAGCGACTGAACAGAGAAGACCACGAGAGGTTTGTCTGTTTGGAAAGAGCGGTTAGTTAATCACAACACTGCCGTCCAAACATGCAGGACATTCCACACGGGAACAGGAAATGATGTCAGACATCAGCTGGAGTTTGCAGTTGACCCCGATGTCTGAGTGATGATAAATTACCATTTGGACTGCGTCTGTTTCCTGTTCGTCTGCTATTCTCACCTTCTACTTCCTCACTTGTGTTGATCAATGATCAGATCCATATGGTTGGTGGCCTTCAGCCTCAGTATTTCAACAGTCAAACACAATCTAAGAACTCGCATGAAAGCTCTTCAACGGTTTAAGGGTTGAATACACTACACAACTTTTATTCCGATTTTTTTGTGCAGTCCGGACAAGTCCAGAATTGTCGCCGAATGCTCCAGTCTGCTGTTTTGGAGCAGAAAGAGTTTACATAATTCGGGCACAGTCTCCAATTTTTGAACGTCAGACTATGACTCAATCCAGCTGGAAGACAAAATATATTTGATGTTTTAAGCTGATTTTCGAAGACATACTGCATCTACCCACCCAAGACCACATATAAATGGCATCTTCTGTATGTGGGGATCAAGAAGTCTCAGGGGTTACTGGCATGGGTTTTACTCGGGTTGCCAGATCTTGCGAGAAACAGCGAACAGGAACACAGCCATAAACTGAAACGAATGCTTTATATTGGAAAAAGGATCAAAATATCATGAGCTGCACTTTCCTAATAACTCAAACTTTATCGCCTCAAGAGTCAAGCACAGAAACTGTTAAAACACATGGCGACACTAAATGTCGTTTGGTGTGCAGTTCCTCTGTTGGCAAGTGTATAACGTCCAGAGTTTTAAAAGTTGTGTAGTGCATTACAATAAATATTACTCTCGTTCAGGAACAACAAGATCAAGAAATTCAAAGTAATTTTTAAATGACAAGCAAATTTTTGTAAACACAATACTTCGATCAAAATAATGCCGTTACGTTCAAAATTGTATTCGTGATTAAAACCCAGTTCTGATCTCACCTTGTTTTTGGAGTTGTGTGATTGTTCACTGGCATCTGTAGCCGTGTACGGGAGACTGCTGGATGAAGATGATGGATCTCTGTCTCGGTCTCTGTCCTTCTCTCCGAACCAGGAGAAAGGCATGCAGGTGGGGATGGCGCTCATGGAATCCGAGGGAGAGACTCGAACTCCCGGCTCCTCCAACAACTCCGCAGAACCTCTAGAGAACCAGACGACAGTGAACACAAGATCAAAGAAAACCCCACTGGGTCGAGTTCAGATGTGTGAACGAACCTGCTGTCCAGCGACGCCCTCATCGATTCTTTGTTTTGTTTCTTCCCTTTCCCACCAGATTTCCTCAAGCCACTGCCAGACACACAGCCAAACACACAGCAAATAGAATAAGTAAAACAACACAAAACTTAAATCAACCTGTAACGTTTTTCATTCAAATTAGTTAAGTCCCAGTGAACCGGAAGTTGCGATGGTTTTTCGGACACATTTCCGAGTAAATGGATTTTCGAATGAGAAAAAATACTGGCCGTGACTTGGATATATAAAAACAGCTGTTGCATTTTGAACTGGGAGGAGACTTTTGTGGTAAAACGATCCTCGAAAAGTTTGTTTTCGAAGCAATACAACGCCTCTAGGTTTCTGGAGGCAGGGTTTACATGACGTATGCAAATAGCCTCTGCGCAAGTGGCGAGAGTGATCGTTGAGGTGTGGATACATTTGTACGCGACATTCAAACGCATTCAAGCTGCTCAAATGTTATCGTTTTTTTATAACGTTTTTTTTTTACTTGACACCGCTCGTGCCTCACGTCTTTTGAAGCGCCTCGCACACGAGCCGTGTAATGGTCATGAAAGTCTGTCAAACGCTTGTTTACATAGAAAAACAATTGGAAAGTAGCGTATTCCAATGAAAAAATGTGTCCGTCTGAATAGCCTCCAACAGTTGAAGGGGAGGAGTTAACGGATGCTCCGCCCAAGCCGTCTAACTGACGTCATTTAAGATTGATCGTCTCTGGGGCGGAAGTGCATTTTCAGAATGAATTATGAGGGCACATGGATTTAGAAAAAGAGAATGACCAACATTGGAAAGCTATTTAGAATAAACGCTGCAAGATTTCATGAATCGTCGTTTTTAATTTCACTGGGACTTTAAGGAAAACATGTGATGCTAAGGTGGACGTACCCAAAATCTGGGAATCTGCGTTTGGGTTTTCCAGAGGCATCATTAGATTCCTCTGCAATAAAACATGGCATTGAATCGAGATCCAACACATATTAAAGTCGTAAAACAAGCCGTAAAACAAGCCGTAAAACAAGTCGTAAAACAATTTAAGACTTTTTTCAAATATCGGACACATTTCAACTTTACCAGACATAGACCATGTATTATTCATTAGAATAAATTACATTTTTGCTTCTGCTAATTCACTTATTTTATCAAGTAGAATGTTGTGAACGTTACCTTTAAGCTCCTTGCCTTTGCCTTTGGACTCTCTCTTCTTTACGTTCCGAAGGAAACTGGAGGGGGAGGAGTCTTTGGGTGTTGAGAGGGCGGGGCTCTGTGCATCCTTAAGTAATGATTGGCTACTACTGGCCACAGAAGACACCACGCTATCTTTTGAGGGACTGACAGGGGAGGATATGGCCACTGGCAGGGACAAACTCTCCTGGAACGATCTCCTGCGAGACGGAGGAGTTTCAGCACTGACAGATTCACCATCCTGAATGAGAGAAACGCGCATACGCCGTCAAACAGGTGAGAATCGTCCACACGTGATGACAGCCTTCAGCTCATCTTCAGCTCACCTGTGAACGTTCTCCCGGGGAACTGAGAGTTTCTTTTAGTTTACTGCGGGATGGCGGCTGTCGCTTGGCTTTCTGGGCCAGCTGACCTTTGGCACGATGGACACTGGTGTCCAAACGCTCGGTCTCAGGAACCGCCTCACTCCAGTCCACCCCTGAGATTTCAAACCCTTCTATTACTTGTAACAGTTGATAGGAGTCAAAACAAACCACGTACAAATACAAATATGGTTTACTGGAAAAACATTTCAGTAAACTTAGACAGTTGCCTTAAACCGATAGTTCACCAAAAAAGAATTGTCATCATTTACTCGCCCTTTTGTTATTTTCAAACCCGTGTGATTTTCTATCTTCGGCAGAACACAAAAGCAGATATTTTGAAGAATGTTGGTAACTGCCTCCCATTCACTTGCATTGGTTTTGTGTCCATACAACAGAAGTGAATGGAGTCCAGTGCTGTTCGAACTTTCTCAAAATATCTTCTTTTGTTTTCTCCGGAAGAAAGAAAGTCATAAATGTTTAAAATGACAAGAGGGTGAGAGTAAATGATGACAGAATTTTCATTTTTGGGTGAAGTGTCATTTTAATCTTTTAAACAACTGAGAAGATCACTCTTCACATCTCTCTCAGTTGAGCTAAACATGACTACATTCATGTCTACGATCATCTCTTCATAATGTTTACTGACCGTATCATTTACAGTTTAATCAATTTCAGGCAATCTGAGGTCAGCACAACCTCACAATCAATGATATCTTGGCACCAGATCGTCAGTAAAAAGCCGCGAGAGATAAAACATGAAGGAAAAACAGAACTTACCCAGAAGAAGTGAATCTGCAGACTTTCTGGCTGACAACGAAAGCTCATTATCACCATCACCAGATTCAAGCTTTGACAACTACAAACACAGAGAATGATCAGAGGTCACAGAACATTACAGCTTGATCTGTTTGTCTTTGGTGAAATGAGATGTGTTCTTACCCTCCGCTGCAGATCTTCTATCTGAGCTTTATATACGGCCTCTCTCTTCTCTGAGGCTTTCTTCAGCTCCTCCTCCCTCTGCTCGAAATCGGTCTCCCTAAAACACAAACACACATTTAGAGCTCCGTTTACACGCGACCGTTTTCAACTGAAAACTTTTAATGCGTTTTGGCCGTTCATTTATACGACAACGGCATGTTGGGGGACTGAAAACGCAAACTTTTGGAAACGGCATTATCGTTTCAGTGTAAACTCTAAAGGCAGGGTTTTCCAAACGATGACATCATACGCTTGCGTAACAAATAAAGTTTCATATCAAGAGACTTAAAAAATGTTGAGCTCACAGAAAAATATCAATTCTCTGTAATGCATAAGATGTTTTGAACAACATACAAATATGGGTCTCATTGACCAAGCAGGTTGTGCGTGAAACCTACATCCCAAAAATCACAATTTACCAAAAGTGTAAATTCAAACTGAATTAAAATGTATCAACATAAGTACAAAAATGTATTTTAATGACTCATGTGTACGCAATAACTATGTATGCTATAATCACATACACAAAGCCTACTAGGAGACTTCACAGAATAAGGACTTTAAAAGATGTGTACTATTTACGCCTTTTTAATCCCCTAGGACAGATGAGAGCGGACAGGAAAGCATTGGATATAGAGACAGGGCAGAGACAGGGCAGGTATCGGCAAAGGATGCTCGAGACGGGAATCGAAATCTAGTGGGGCAGCATGGGCACTGGTACTGTATGTCGCCGCACTAACCCCAAGGCCATCGGCAAAGAACTCCTACTTAAAGGGGTCATTTCACAAAAAACAGACTTTATACATGTTTAAGTGCTAAAATCAGGTCTCTGGTGCATCTGCCAACTCAGACAATCCAGTAACTTCGTTTATGTCAGCCTATCTCTGCAAGCCTGTGAGAAAACGAGCGGTTCAGAGTTCACTCACTATCTTACGTAAGTTGCAGTTCTTATTATATATATTTCCGCCCTTTTTTTTATCGTGTCCACCCATTGCGCTGCCAGCAATTTTGTTTTCGCGTGTGCGAAGTTCTAACATCATGGCAAAAATAAGCAAATCTTGCTAACTGTTCTACTGTTGGGTGGAAAGACAAACACAGAACAATGTTACCGCAGGCTCACAGGAGATAAGAGAGCAAAGGATTTATTAGATTTTCAATGGAAATCCTCCACACAAAGCAGCAAATAAAGACATTGTAAGTACGGTATGGGTTACCGCCACCGTTTAGTTATTTCACCCGTGAAAACCTGTGACGCGGTCGCGGGTCTCACTCCTGAAAGCCGTCGTGAACAGACCAACAGGGACCGGAGCACCTTTGCGAATGACCCGGGGGGAAACAGGTGTGCTTTTAGAAAACAATGTGTTCATTGTTCAAAGACAAGACACAGTAGGTTCTCATTAGGTCTGTGACCCTTCTTTCCTGGGTAGGCTACTTTCACTTGTAGAAAGCAGTGTGTATGGTTTGTAAATACGCGATTGGTTTGTCATGTGTACTGTCACTTATAGAAAACGTGACGCCTTTGTTAGGAGTCTACTCGCTTATAGAAAACAATGTGTTTGGTGTTTAAAGACGAGACCTTGTTTCTCATTCGCTTTCGTGACCCTTGTTTTGTCTTTGGAAGTAAAGGCTCACAGCCCTGGCTGCTTTTTCTGGTGAAAAGGGGGCGGAGACTTGCAGCTCATTTACACTTAAAGACACAAACACTAAAACAGCACGCTTCTCCTCAATTGCAAAACTGGGCAATACGAGCATGGTATATTAAAAGATCTGTGGTGTATTTTGATCTGAAACTTCACAGAAACATTCTGTCGACCCCTATGATTTATATTGCATTTGTGTAAAAGTAGAAAAAAAACTCTTTAAAGTGTATTATAAAGACAGTGTAGATGTTTTTTTTTAAGGCAGAGGTCAGTGCTGGCATCATGGACTCACTTCTGCTGAAAGTCTTTGAGTAGTTTCTTGGCTTTGCTGTATTTTTTTTCCAGCTCTTCATACTGGCTCTGTGTGTTGTTGAGTTGCTCATTGAGGGTTTTACAGAGAGTCTGAGCCTCCAGCCAGTTCTTCTCCATCTGAGCGGCTCTCTCAGAGTTCTCCTGAGTGGTCTGCTCTAACTGAGCCTCTCTCGCCCCCAACGCCGCCCGCTCCTCCTCCGACTCCTTCAACTTTAAACAAGACGATAGCATTTAACCGCTGTGCGTGTGATTGATTCGAACGTTGGATTAAAGTTCTTACCTGCTCTTTGAGTTCATCTACTTCAGCCTCTGCGATGCTGTGTTTTATCTGGAGCTGAAACAAAACATGCAATATTAGCAGATGATGAATGCCGATTTTCGTAGAAACTAATGAAATTTCCAAATAAACCGAGAACTCGCCACTACCTCTTTGTATCTGAAAGTTAGCTGAGTGGTGTCCATGTCTGACGGTAGGAACATGTCCTCGCTCTCAGGCAGGTCCTGCACTTCTGCATTCCTCTGGCTAAAACTTGAACCCAGAATACCCTCCTCCCCTCCTTCCTCCTCATCCTCGTAGTGCTCGTCCTTTGATGACATCATAGATACAAGCATGATGTAAGGCTTAATATTATTTGTTAACACTTCAGTATAGGGGGCACTTCTCACTATTAACTAGTTGTTATTAGCATGCCTATTATTGGCATATTGGCTGTTTATTAGTACTTATAAAGCACAAATTCTGCATGACCTTATTCTACATCCCTAAACCTACCCAATACCTAAACCTAACAACATACTAACTATTAATAAGCAACAAATGAAGAGTTTATTGGGGGGAAAGTCGTAGTTAATGGTTTTTCAATAACAAGAATTGCCCCCTATGCTGAAGAGTTACTAATTATTTTAGCTTTTTTATAAAACGTTTCTTTTCATTGAAACCAAAATATTGACCTGAAAATTATCGGAACTTCCTAACTAAATGAAAAATAAACTAAAATAAGTTTTAAGCACCAAAATTATAATAATAAACAAATTAATAAAAAAATTATTTATTTACTAACATAAAAAATAGAATATAAAATGAGAAAAGCATATAACAGAATTGCCAAAACTTAAACTAAATTTTGCATAAAAACTAAGACCTAATGTAAAATATTATTAATACTAAATAAAACTAGGGCTGTCAAACAATTAATCGTGATTAATCGCATCCGGAATAAAAGTTTGTGTTTACATAATATATGTCTATGTACTGTGCATATTAATTTTGTATTAATAAATACAAACAAATACACATGTATACATATTTAGGAAATATTTACATGTATTTATTTAAATTGACCAATAATTGAAATAATATACTAATGTTTATTCATTTTTAGATTTTTCTTGAATATGTGCATGGATGTGTGTGTTAATAAATACAAAAGTATCATGCACAGTCCACAGATATATATTATGTAAACGCAAACTTTAATTCTGGAAATCATTAATCGTTTGACATGCCTAAATAAAACTAAAATGAAAACTGTAAAAACCCTGAAGGCACAAAACCAAAAACAGATAAAAAAAGAGTTAATATTGTTATACAAGTTACAATGTGTCGTAATTGAAAAACAATAAAAATCATGGGCTATGAAACTTTCCTCTCTCCATGAAGTACCTTGAAACATTAACATTAGCAGATGCTCAGAACACATCTAAACACGCCCTATGTACCCAGATGAACATGTAACATGTGTAAACAACATCATAGTGAAGACTATCTGTTTGTGTGTCACAGAGTATAGAATTTTACATTAACTTTGCATACTCCTTATCTTTCATCCAAAGCAGTTCTGTAAAACAACAGGGATATGTGTTCCAGTGTTCCACCATTTTAAAACCAAAGATTCTGTTTGCACAGACACCTGAAACTTTAACATCAACAAACATTCAACGCCTCTGATCGTGACTCCATAAATACAGCATTCAGTAAAAATGGTGGAGGACCGGAGGTAAATTAGGGCATTTAAGCAGCTTTTATAAACAATCCTTACAAAAACCATGACTGGTGACTGGTTTTGACACAAAACAATGACACTGATCTAGTTCAAGCTGCTCAAACATTCGTTTCAGTCTAGTTGTGTGAACATGGGCTTTTAAGTATTTAGTCACTAGATTATAAAAAGGTAATTCTGCATAACACTATGAAATGACTCACATCATGATAAGATGTTCACCACGCAACCCAGCCCAACTCACATTGTGTGGTTTGTAACTTTTCCAAGTGTGATTTCAGTCAGGCGGATGATAAACCAATCCTAATCATGGAGGAGGGATCAACCCAGAGACCAGAACATCAACCAAACAGATCGCCCTAGCAACCATGCATCAATGCCCTGGCAACCATCCAGAACATGTGGCGCATATTTCGTGTCTTCCTACACTACTGCATTCTTATAAAACTTCTGATTTCTTTACCTCTGAACCTGTTCTCCTACATTTACTGCCGCTTTGAGCTTTCCTCTCTGCATATATTCTCCGAGAGACCTACTTGTGTGCTTTCATTTTCTTTTACATTTGCAAAAAATCCAAAACGAAAATATCCCAGAGCAAAACAGAGAGGCAAACATTTTGCTAGTCTAGGGCTGTCGAACGATTAATCGCGATTAATCACATCCAGAATAAAAGTTTGTGTTTATAAAATATATATCAGTGTACTGTGCGTATAAATTTTGTATTAACTTATACACATACATGCATATATTTAAGAAAAAAAAATATATATGAAGAAGAATAAACGTTAATATATCATTTCAATTATTTGTAAATAAAAATAAACGCATCTAAAACTTTTCTAAATACAAACATAATATGCACAGTACACAGACCTATATTATGAAAACACAAACTTTTATTCTGGATGTGATTAATCGCGATTAATCGTTTGATAGCCCTACTTGCTACATATCACTTACCATCTTCCATCATAACAAATCCACTGAATAAAATAATATGTGTAAATAAACAAGTAGCATGAGTACACAACAGTAAACCTGTGAGCGCACGTAAAGCAGTGTGATGATGTACAGGTGTGTTTCTGACCTCTTCAGTGGACTGCTCATAGGTGTCGTCCACCTGCTGCTGCTGTCGTTCCTGCTCCAGAGTCTCAGTGATCAGCCGGGCCACTTCGCTCTGAACACCTGGCTTCTCTCGGCCAATCAGAAACCTGCACGGGTGTGATTGAAGGACATGAGTGCTTGACGTAAGCCGATACCATGAAGGGCATAATCAAATGGAGCAAGCAGTTCTAGTGTGTGTGTGTGTGTGTGTGTGTGTGTGTGTGTGTGTGTGTTGTGCTTATTTGCATGTGGTGAAGAGCAAACAGACAAGTGTAGTAAACAACATGAACTTTACCCTCTGAGCTTGTTTTATTATAGAAATGATGTTGAACGTGTTCACGGAGAATTACACTCGTAAAAAATGCAGGAGGTCACCAATTTATAATGTTAGTGATCTGCACCAATAACAATAAAGTAACAACAGAAGGTTTGTGAATTAGCATATTTAGCAGTTTAAACCCGCATTGTGTTTGTAGACAAGGTTGACATTGTACTAAAATAAGCTCCACAGCTAAAAAAACTTTAAAAATGCTACTTTACAGCTATTTTTTTATGATTAAACACTTCGTTGTACAAGTTCTTTGGGGAAATAACTATAGGCTCAAACATGAAGGTTGACCAATAATTATGATTTATAATAGATGTAAATGGATTCTGCCTAAAAGTAACAATATGATATTTTTTGTTTAAAAAACAAGTTGAAGTGTTTTTGCAACTTTTTCTTTAACTTTAATTATCAGTATTGTTAAAATCTACCACTACTGTGTCTTGGTACAACTGCAGTATTTTTGAGGCTGGTACGTTTCCGTCGATCAAACCACAAGTGGTCACATGTTTCCGTATACAACATTTAAGAAAAGCAAATAGGTACACATTAGGGCTGTCACAAAATACCGATATTGTCAATAACCGTGATATTAAAAACTAAGATTAGGGATAATGGCTTAATTTTACACGGACATAATATCGTAAACTATTCAGCATCCATTCAAAAGAGTTGCAGGGGTTATGACCTATGCCTCCATCCACTTTTATTAAGAGTGTGATTTGTTGACTAAATAACATACAAAAAAGTTGATTTTCACAGAAGGCATAATTTCTTTCTCTTTTTAAACATCGAATAAATACTGTGACTATATCGTTACCGCAAATGTGTTTGTCCGCGATAACGTGCAGTCAAAATCTAATATCGTGACAGCCCTAGTACGCATTCAGTATGATGTACAAATTCTGATCCATTCCAAATGGATTTATTTATATTACTATACTATCTGATAACACAATAGTAAGTGGTTTGCAGAATGAGACCGACCTGACAGTTCCTTTTGTGTTCTTGAGGACAGTCGCAGCAAAGAATTGCGTCACACCAACCAAACTGATGCTGTCCACCTCTACGATCTGATCGTTCACCTGAATCCTGGAAAACAACACCACCTTTCAGTTAAACATCTGCTTTGTGTGTCACAACAAATGCATGCTTGACTTTTTTGTGATAACAATATTTGGATAATATTGAAATATTATTGATTGTTTCATAAATCCATTAATAGTATGGTTCAAACTCCCTCACATCTCCATGAAACCCCGACGACAATGTAAAAAATGACAATAAAATTTTTCCTTAAAATAACATGCTCAATGCAAGTTCATAGCAACACAAAAATAACACGGCCTGATAATAAAATCTCTGGGTCTAGCCAACTTTTTCCGAACGGCAGATTCTTTTAAACAAAGCCTGCTTTTACAGTTGAGGTCGCTGCGCTGCTGGGATTCGCCGGGAAGGGGAAGAGTGTGTTTTCTTTGCTTTGACACCGAGTCACACAGTTAACCTTGTGTGTTTGGACAAAGTACGTTCTGCCCAACAGAGAGATCAAACACATGTGTCCTGCCTCCAGATGCCCTCAGGAAACTCCACATGAGGACGCGCCCATCACAAATGCAAAGATCACATCAGAAATGCTTTACATACAGACTCGAGCATCAGCGGTTCAGTAGAATCAGATGGTTAAAACATGATCAGCACCCGTGAAAAGGGTTGCGAGATATATTTGTGACAGTCGTATTAATATTAATAAAAGAGACCCAGGGATTAATTTGACTCGGGCAGTGTAGTGAGGTGCCGTATCTCAGCACTGGATACATCTGGGTTCATTGTTTTGACGTAGGTCATTGGATATTTCAGCCCCAGCTTGTCACAGAATCATAAGGATGAAATCTTTTGTCACGTAATAAGGTCCCTGGTGTTGTTTTGACTCGGTGCACATCTCACCTTCCGTCTCTCTCCGCGGCTCCGTCTTCAGTGATGGTCTTAACAAAGATGCCCAGTTTCTCCAGACCCTGATCTGCCCCAACACCCATCCCTATAATACTGATCCCCAGCCCTTTATCACCTACACAGAAAGAAAGCAGTTTGTTAGAGATCAGATTCTTATATTACTTGTCATTATATTGTGCCATTAGTATTTTCAATGCTTATAACATTCCTATGATATCGATCACAAAATAAGACCAAATTCGACTTAAAAAGTTTCAACAAATGAAATTTCCTAAATCACAACTAATAAACTCTCCCTATTCTTCATGAACTTTTACTCAGAAACTTTTAATCCAAGTCACTGAGTGCAGCTGTGACAGGACAGAGGAGACCCGGTCCTCCCGACTGAGTCTGGTTTCACCTAAGTTTTATTTTACTCCATTTATTTATCATTGGACTTTGGGTTCCTCGCCACAGGGTTGGCTTGCTCACCAGGAGACAGCTTTATTAGATATTATTTACTCGATTAATCTTGCTTGTTGTATAAACACCATGCAATCTGTAACTCTTTGGTTAAAAAATGAAAGATCAGCACACAAAAACTGAGTGTTGAAAACTGTCTTGCAATTCGCAATTGTCTGTCAGACAAAAAAAAGGAAACAAGCACCAAAAAAAAGAACAAATTCACAAATTAACATTATTATTTAAATTTTACATTTACATTTAGGCATTTGGCAGAAGCTTTTATCCAAAGCGACTTACATTGCTTTATCCTATACATTTTACAACTCAGACACAGAGCAAAAGAACACGAATCATGACGTCATTGCAAGTCACAAACCGTACTGTAACAATAGGATTATGCAAGCCCCTGGAATCGAACCCACAACTTTGCGTTGTTAACGCAATGCTCTTACCACTGAGCTACAGGAAAGCTGATCCCCTTATAACAATATAACTTAAACATTCTGACATCAGACGATGGCTTGCAAAAGTATTTTTAACGAAATAGTTCACCAAAAAAAACAATTCTATCAAATACATCAGTATGTCCTATTTACCTTTTTCAAAAACGGAACACACAGTTTACATTTTAGGTTGAGCTACCACCTTAAGAGATACAGTATAACATAAACAACCTGTTTGATTGAAAGGTCCAGAAAGAGTAAACAGTGGTCGTGCAGAAGGAACTATGTTGTTGACACCAGATACTTTGTATTGACTGATGAGATATTAGCCTTTCGAGAGATAAAAAGTCCCTTTAAAAGATCCCCACCAGCCAACACCATGTCAGATGCATGATCAATTATTTTCAATCACCCCCATGACACACAAAAGATCCCAGACGTCTGAGGATTCAGTGAAAACTTCACCTTTCTCGATCTCCACAGGAAACACGTCCATCTTCTCCACCCGTTTCTCCAGCTCGTACTCCGCAGATGCGGCCACAGGATCCACGTCATCGTTCCTCCGGTCGTAATCTTCATTGGAGAATGTGCAGTACACCTGAGAGACCACAGAAAACACCCCATGACCCAATCAATCACAACTAATAACACACAATAACCGTGTGTTTCAGCTTTGCGATCTTCGATATTGCAGATCACTTTTTCATATTTCTGTTATTGCACAAACAATGGTCATGATAGCCAAAGCAAAACATGAAAGCAGCAGTTTCTCTGAAGAAGGATCATAGGAGGCTTTGGTCCTGAAGAGCCGCTGAAAGACGTCTTTGTCTACTGCAGACAAAATCACCTCGACAACACATCTAGTGTTCACAGAGAACCAACCGGAGCTTACAACCAGCAGGTTTGAAATTTACAACATTTAGTCTCTACGTAGTTTTTCACAATTCACTTTCTCTATATCAATTGTGAAGAGTGCTGTGACATTAAATAACTCATTCAGGCCTGTTGTTCAAATTGTGCTTTAAAGCATGGGCGTTTCTTCACAGCTCTACTGGGGCACAGGCCTCCCATTACCTGACACTTTTTTCTTGAAAGCCTGCTTTTGACATATTCATCCAATTTAATAATCTTCATTTATTAACGTCCACTAAATTATTATTTTTTTTCTTTAAAACTTTATACAAGTCTTACCAGACTCTCCTGCAGGTCGACATTTGGAGTCGCTTAAATTAGTTTCAGTGTCTTTCCTAGAGTATGCTTCAGTTTCCTCGAAATTGTCATTGAAAAGTCGTTAAACTTGTTTGTGTTTATTTTCCACCCAAACTTGTATTTAAAAGAAGAAACGAGATGATCCGTAATGACTTGTGCATCATGGCCATCGCATACACCATGAACACAACGGCATTTATTCCTTGTGTTTGAAGTCACAAACACCTTATTAAGGGAGAATTTAAAGCGACAGTGGTCACCGGACGAGAACCACAGCGCCACGCATCATGTTTACAACATGCCAACCTTATGCATGCTCGATCAGGTTCCAAGTTTACTCCCGATGCAGGATGGGCCACATTTACCTTTATTTTTATTCGGTCTGAGTTAAAAATGTTCTACCGCTCTTAATCGTTAATGGATGAATAGGTTAGTGAGCAACTTGATGCTTCAGAAAGGAAACAGACCCAAGCATACATGGATACGGTTGATGTCCGGCTGTGTCGCTTTTACAAGCATTAGTAAGTTGCAGTTCCATTTGTAAATGAACATCAGACATAAATGATCAGCGTTAAACTTAAACTAGAGATTTACACTGGGGCCCAACGGTGGGCCGCTCATAACAACAGTAGCCCCTGCCGCGGAGCAGAACAAGGAATCAGACCCAGACGTGTAATGAATATTGAAAAATCGCAAAATGTGTTTGAAATCAACATTATCAAAATGAATTATATCGTGATAGATATTGTTATCGAATTATTGTCCAGCCCTACTGACAACCTTGTCCCTAAACTGGGATTGATTACTTTACACGTCACTTGCTGTGAATCCTGGTCAGCAAACATTTGTCAAAGTCAACAGCGAGACTAAAAGGTGAGAGCTCATGAGTCCAACACAATACAGCTAGAGAGAAACAACAAAACACTGAGTTTGAGTAAAATGATCCACCAAACATTTTGTCGGTCTCGGAACAAATATGTGAGGAAAACCAAGTATCCTAAAGGATGAATGAACTAACTAACGTAAATCAAGTATAGAGGTCTGAGGTTTAAACTTTGGCAGAGATTTGTGGGAATAGTTACTAAATGCACGTCTTCCTCAAACCTAAAGAGTACTTTTTGTGTCCTGTATTCTCAGAAGAAGCCATTTTGACCAAAAGAGAGAACGAGGGATGAGTCTCTTCGGGGAAATAATTACCTGATAATAAACAATTTCACTCTTTTTGTGTGTGTCGACTACCTGGAACATGTCAGAGCTTGAGCGACCACATGTCAACAAGGAAAAAAAACACGTATATCAAGTAAACGCTGTCATTCTGATTGTGTAAAATGGACGTTCAGATCATCATATAATCCCCATGAGATCTCCTACAAATGCTACAATGAAGAAGAGGGCGACTGAGTGCAGATAACATCTCCACTAACCACTTGTTTATTACTGTGAAGGTTTAGAGGGTTTCCTTTTGGCCAAAGAGAACATTTAAGTCATCCAAACTCTTCAGTAATTCTAGGTTTGTACTATTGAGGGTTGTGTTTTCAATTAAATCCACTGAATCCCAAACTGTCAGCACAACAGAATAACTCTATTTTTTAATACATCTACATAATGAATCTTAAACTGCACTGTTCATCACAAATGTTTTTTATGCTTAGATAACTTAAAAGCACACAGGCAGACGGCAAGTCTAAACACATCTGATTGGATGAAAGTGAAATGTGGAAGCAAAATGTCACAGAATGCTTTTTCTAATCAAGAATATCAATATTCAGGCTTGGATTATACATTTCAATTCACACAATTTACCTGTCTAGGGCGATTCTGAAATCGCAAAGGTTTGGATTCCCTGTTTTATGCACAGCTCTTCCTTGAACTACGGCTCTTTGATCAGTAGGAAGTACTGCTCGATCTAAAATCACTATGCGATTGAGTCGTTTATAATTATATTATGCATTTGAAAAAGTAACGCTCGTCAAACATCATCATTATAAATATACTTTATTATCATGAAAATACCTGAAAAGGTTTGAAGAAGAGTGATAGAATATGACCATTGGCATTTCCTGGAAATACATGTGTAAATGTTTCTTCTTTTGTGTCCAATATTTGGAGTTTCTGTCCGAGAGCGCCTTCTGGCTTTCCGATGTGGCGGCATTTAACTGTAATCCAAAACTGAGCATAAAAACTACACAATATATAGTCCCAGCCCTAATCCATCTGTTAAAGATACAGGTAAGAATTTTAATATCCAAAAACCACTAGGCTAGTTTTATATATTTTGTTAATTTGAATACTTGCAATATCTTCGATGTTTCCAACTAAAAAAAATTGCCATTTTAACCAGTGACACGGGGCCGTGTCTGGCAGTAGCCTGGCGTCATATCTTTAGTCAAAATAAAAGCAGAATGCAGGAAAGTAGACTAGAGGCTGTTACATGATGGCTGAGGAGCCTCTATTTTGTCGTTATGAAGCGCAATTATTCTTTACTGTTTCGCATTTTTACTAGACAGAGATGCTGATATTGCATGTGTTTTACTAGACAGGTGAGCGACTTAAGATTTACAGACAGAAAAGATGCAAATATTATATCTATCAACAAGGTCTTATTGTTTGAATGCCCTTTTTTTATTTAGCACAAGTGAAGTGTATATATTTGATGAACAAGCAGTAATTTAGATCATATGACTAAATAGTAATAAATTCATTTTATGAATAACATCTCATTCATAAAAATGAAATAAAATCATGTCACCAAACGTAATACTTTACTGTACATCATCAATAAATGTGATTTCTTATTCACGTCTGATTGATTTTTAGCGGTGGAGTATGAAGATGACAGTTCCCATTATTCCATGCTCCTTCACAGCGTCATCAAGCTACGCCGTTGTTGTAGTTTTGAACATATCTGAGTTGAATGTGCGCCCTCTATCGACTAATTGCCCCTTTAAACGTTGCACTCCGTAGTTTTTGGTAGGGCTTTCAAACGATTAATTAATTAATTGCATCCAGAATAAAAGTTTTGGTCACATAATACAGGGCTCAAGGCTGCAACTAATTGGTCACATTTTGCAACCAGTTTTCGTGGCAGTGCGAGTATTTTATATAAAAAACTTGTGCATGTTCGACTTTCAAATTTAGAAATTTTTCTGGATGTTATTTCATGTGGAAAGATGAGTAGAAGACGAGCCCACCACCCGTGCAGACTGTGTGTGATTGTCAACTGCGTGGGTCACTAGCGTCACCGATGTTTCCTGCTACTGCGGATGCACACAATCCAGGTCATCGTTGACAAATGTACACACACACAACGCAAGAGCATTACTTCTAGTCGCGATTTACCACAACAGATTCCTTGAGCTCGAGGACGAACGACTTTATATAGGAGACGTTTAAAGCTAAAGTAACCGCAGAGGAGATCAGGAAATATGCAGCCCCCAAATATGGACACAACCATTGAGAGTTCTCACGTTTAATCTATTACATTTCAGTTGGACAGCCAGCCAGTAAAATTTGAGTGAACTATGACTTTTTGCCATTTTTTACATCTGTAGATACAGCAATTGCAAACAGTTGGACAGGAAACACACATTCCTTCATAGTATTTAATGTAAACAACAGTTGGGTGAGCAGCAAAATATACAAAAAAGCTCACTCTGAATCTCCACAGGAGTGACTGAATAAATAGTGTTTGAGTGTGGTTTTACGTCCACACTTTTGTCTTGACTTCCATTCAAATATCAAAACATCCTTAAAACAAGATGCACCCAATTGTGAAAATTCTTTGATCCCTCTCTTCACAACATCAAGACATACATGGTGTACTTGCTACAGCTGAACACAACATGATTCAACTAATATAACATTATTCATTTATCTTCTGATATGAGGGTCAACATGTTGAAGCTCCAAAAAACACATCCATCCATCAACAGACCTCCAAATGACCAAAGCCGGTTAACAAATGTCTTCTAAACCAAATGGTTGGTTTTCTCTCACAAACCTTTTCATATTTAAGCGAATGATACATCAAATATCCATCGCAATATACACATCAGTGCAGCAAACTAAAAAAACAGCTCTAGGTAAACTTATTCCTTGAACGAATGTTCTTGGAAAAGTAAGTAAACGTGATTTTCAGCAGTGTCGCTTACAGTAACCACAGGAATCTATACAAACCTGTTAACATAGTGAAAATCCATTTAAAAAAACAAGACTGAGAGCTTGAGAGAGGAAGAAAG
This sequence comes from Triplophysa tibetana, assembly GCA_008369825.1. Taxonomy (NCBI): domain Eukaryota; kingdom Metazoa; phylum Chordata; class Actinopteri; order Cypriniformes; family Nemacheilidae; genus Triplophysa; species Triplophysa tibetana. The sequence continues at coordinate 23,172,085 of CM017902.1, forward strand.
TCAAATAATTGTGCCGTAATTGGCTGTAGAAAACATGTCACAGTGTTTGTATGTGATGAATGGCAGGCCTGCACTGACCTCACACTGCTCTGTGGTTACGCTTGGCCTCTTTTTCTCGCTTTCTTTCTCTTTTCCAGCACTCCTGTTGCCATGGACGACCCCAGCAATTCAAACAATGTTCCCTTTCTTTTCTGAAACCTGATCGTTCATCCTCTGTGAGCGAGGAAGAGAATCTGTGCTGTGCCGTTCACACCTGCTTCAGTTACACTCGCCAGACTAACATTCACACAGCTTCCTGTCTGACTGTATCACTCTTCCTCTCTCGTCCTCGTCCTCACGTAACTAAATATGAAGATTGCTTACACACGCAAGGGATCGTGCATATTTATTTTGTATTTATAAGCACGTGCACATACATATTTACATGAAGCAATCATTTAAATTGTATACAAATGTCTATATATATTTTGGGGGATTTACTTTTTCTACATAAAACAGAGAACATCCTACACATTGTAAAGAACATACTGTGAAAATATAATCTATCGACATATCAACAGAGTAAGGCCATGTCAAAGACTGAAGTCAATGTCAAATTTATGTTCCTAATTTCACCATTATTTTGGCTTGGATTTCCTACGTAAGGTCACACCAACCAGCCCATTTGCATTAGATAACATATCAAACCAAATGGTGTTTATTTTAAAACAAGCACACTCTTTAAAACATAGGTAGTTATTTTAAATGATAAAACCAATGAAACAGCGGATCAAATAAAAACATTTTTTTGGATGCTGCGGTCATATCGCAACTAAAAAAAACTGTTCAAAATCATTCAAAAATGGCATGTATTATTATTCTTTAAATACTATTATTCAAAGGGATAGTTCACCCAAAAATACAAATTCTGTCACCATTTACCCTCAAATTGCTCCAGACTTGTAAACATTTCTTTGTTCTGATAAACGCAAAGAAAGATATTTAAAACAATGTCAGCCATTTTCAGTTCTGGGACATCATTAACTACCATGGTAGAAAAATTATATATATCATTTTTTTCTGTTGAACACAAAATGAGATATTTTGGAAGATTTAAGGAAAAGAAATAGTTATTTGGCACCTTTGACTATCATTTAAATTTTTCCCTCTTATGGTGGACAATGATGTTGACCACCATATAAGACATGTATTATCCTCTAATAAAAGTCGTGCAATTCAGTACCGTCAAACTCACTCAAGGGCCACATACACTGCCCGTCCAAAAAAACGTCACCACATGGATTTAACGAAGCAAATAGGGAAGATCCTCCCATTGGATTGGAGGTCTAAGTTCAGCAACGTTATGTGCCCAAAGAATGAGGTCAGCTGACTACCTGAATACACTGAATGACCAGGTTATTCCATTAATGGGTTCTTTCTTTCCTTGATGGCACAGGCATATTCCAAGATGACAATGCCAGGATTCATCGGGCTCAAATTTAGAAAGAGTGGTTCAGGGAGCAAGAGATGTCATTTTCACACATGGATTGGAGTCAACACCTTAACCCCATTGAGAATCTTTGGGATGTGCTGGAGAAGACATTGCGCAGCGGTCCGACTCTCCCATCATCAATAGAATATCTTGGCGAAAAATTTATTGCAACTCTGGAAGGGGAAAAATAGACATACTGGACATTGCAGAAGCTTATCAAAACCATGCCACGCCGATTGCGTGCCGTAATCAAAGCTAAAGGTTAAACGAAATATAGATAATTTAAAAAAAATAGACTATGTGACTTTTTTGGAGTGGTGTTTTGGAGTTTAAAAAAGCAACATAAAAATGACATTAGATCAAAGGGGTTTAATACGGTGTTGCTATACCTTCGTAATAAAAAGCTGTGCTAGCATTATGCCTGTCATATTACTTGCTTTCTGTTCCCTGATATAAAATAAATTTATATTTAATTTGTACTTCTTAATTAATTTGGTAAATAGCCATGTAAGTAGCATGTACAGATAGCAAGCTGGTCATTATCATTAAATAAAGGCTTTTCAATGATATCAGCGGCGACGTGAGCTGATCTCGTGTATGTTAAAGAAGAGAAACAGTTAAAATCCAAGCTTGCTATTTGTGCTTGGATTTCTAACAACAAGTTTATGAACATAAAGGTGTAAAAACACTATTATTTCATAATAATAGGCAGTTATGCTCACATTACATCTTGACTGACTCTCAAATGATTTGGTCCGTGATTCATCCGTCTAATTCCCTCCTTTCCGCTAGCCTAGTCTGATGTGATTGGTCAGATGGTCTAGTCTGCTGTGATCGGTCTACCGCAAATGAGACTCAGGAGCTTCAGTGTTTGGGGGGGAAGAATGAAGTTTTCGCGGGTAGTCCTAGCAAAGCGTCGGCCGGAACTATATGTAGTGACCTTAATCTCAGGCGGTTCGCGAATCGGACTAGGGATGACTCGTTTGCGTGATTCAGAGTCGACTCCCTTTATTCCAAGCCAATAACCTTGTTATTCATTCACGTTTGGATTTACAACTTGCCATTAAATTACAAACTGCATGAAATGTAATTTTCATGATCTCATGTTATGTACTCTTTAATATTACGCACTATCCCCTTACAATAGCCTTCGGTATCTATCTGGTAAGCTAAAAAAGTGTGTCAAGCTTTTGTGTAGTTTGAGGATTGGTTGTTTAACTTCCTGGAGTGAAGTGTGGTAAGGTGTACGACAGGTGCAGTTCCACCCTCTTCACACAACCAAACACCGATAAAATAACACCCAGAGCACACAAATGCACATTCATAGCCAACACACAGTAAACAGGAAGAACACACCTTGTGTTGCTAAATATAACAAGAGACATGTGTGAGGATAAAGAAAACATCCAACTGATGAAAATATTAAGTTACTATTTTATTGCATTAATCTAAATTTAACTTGAATTAGTTTTTTCTGTTTAAACAAAAATCAACTTGCCGTTTCCTTGTGTGTTGAAAAAATGTAAAGATTTACACTGGCACTGGCAGCTCACAGCAGTTCTTGGTTTACCATTCAACATCTCAGAAAACAAGCATCTTGAAGAAGTTTTGCGCATCAGAGTATTTAAAATAATACTATGCAAACTTGCGATTGCTGTAATGGAAGTAAACAGACAATCGTGCGGTGCGCGTTTAATACTCCAAACACTAGCGCTCAATGGGCAAGGCCAGAGATAGTATATGTTAACAAGCTGCGCCACTCCCATTACAATAAATTGAAAGAAATGCAACGCTAAATAGCTGACCAGAGGCGGTCTTGCTATGAGGTAAATAGCGGTCTGAAAGGTCACCGAGTGGCACGACTATCGTTAAATGGACTTTGGCATTGCGCTGTAGACACTCTCTTGGCTTGTGCTGGGTGAGACCAGAGTAGCAGTGTATGCGGTGTAAAACACAAGAAATATATTCTTGATCTGCCAAGTTCTGAAATTATCACTTTAGTACCACGGGCATTCAATAAAGCCGCTAGGTTCTGGTGCTTCCGATGGCTAGCCTGCGTCTGTTCTCCATGCATCCTCGCTTCAACGCTCAAACACCACTCGCTATTACATATTTACTTGTGGGGATAAGTTGATCTATATCAGTGCAAAGTAGGTATGTAACTAGGGCTGAAACAATTAGTCGACATTGTCGAAAATAAAAAAATGTCGACAAATATTCTTGTTGTCGAGTAGTCGTTTGATTACGTGACTTAATTTAAGGGCCTGCAAAATCACAATTTGACCGCTACGGCACTGTAGCGCTAGAGTTTAATGCAGCCTTCCCGAATGCTATCGCAATAGAAGGACACACAGCGAAAATTATGGCGGAGTACAAACGAATGCGAACAAGTAAAGTGAAAAAAAATAATAAAATGCAGTTGTGTGCAATGCACGCAAGGCGGAACTTGCCTTTAACCTGCATGCTGGAGCATTTAAAAAGGAAACATCCCGGAGCAGGAGAGAGACGAGTGTTCTCCATCTAGAGCTAACTAACGAACTCAGCGTTAAATCTTTTTTTGAGAGAATGCAATGATAATAGCAATGATAATAACAACCATACTCATATAATTACAGTAATGTTATTATTTGTTTTGCTAAGTATAAAGCTTTGATTGAGCTTAGGAGTCAAGCCTGTTTTGATTATTATAGCACTATTAGGTATTACATGAGAGGAAAATGATTATAAGACAGGGACGTTAAGTAAGTCTTATATCTTGCTTTATTTTTAAAATATTTTTTTCTGTTACTTGCTCTTATTTATTAAACTGAACTGTTGTCATAGAAATGCTGCTTAATGCTTCTGTCAAGAGATTTGTTGTGGTCTGTAATGTACTTGATTTGTTTATTTATTTTTATTTGTATTTAAAAGTTTGTAGAGAGTATTTGTGTGATTCGAGTTGGACAGAATCAGCAAACTTAAAGAGAGTAACCAGTTGGTTCAAGTTCTTTAAAACAATTTTCAAAAGCTGAATTGATTTTATTCATTACGTAAATTATGAATAACTCTGGTTTAACTAGTTGCAAAAGCTGAATAATCATTAAAAACGTACAGATTAGTCATTGAAATAATAGACGATTAGTCGATTAACAGGTCTTATAATCGTTAGATTAATCGACTATCAAAATAATCGTTTGTTGCAGCCTTAGCTGTAACTATGGATTATTTTGGTAATCAAATATTCTACCAATTATTCCACTGATTAATCGAGTATTCGGATAAGTACTGATTCTTTATTAAAGTGCAATACTAAATATACAAGAGATAAGACGGGTCTCTTAGAATGAACTATTTGTATCCTTTTAAGAATTTTTTTTTTATTGCAGAAATTGCATACATTAATATCTGTGAAAACTTAACCCATATATAGTACTTTCCATTTCCATATTTAATTCAAATTGCAATATAATACAAATGTAAAAGTAAGAAACATAAGAATAATTTCTAAACCTAAATTAGTTTAAATTTTTAAAAGTTCCGTTTTCATTTTTTATTATAAAAAAGTAATATAGACTATAAAATAAAAATACAGTAGTACACCAGACTTTTCATTTTGGCAGGTCGTCGGAAGACGCTTATTTTGTTGTGTGTTTAATAGCTTCACTCAGTGAAATGTTCTGAAATAAACTTAACTTGAGATTAAGTTCATGTGTTCATGTCCTCATAGCGCAGATGCAGACAAAATCCATGAGAATCACGCATGCCATGTAGCATGTAAAACTGAGCAGTTCATTCACTCAGACATGTTTAAATAACAGGATTAACAGTTATTTACTTATGTGGACTCAATGAAGCGCGAAAACAAGTTCCACTGGCAAAATAGACTAAAACTATGTAAAATAGCGGTACAGGGTGCACCATTAAATAATGTCACAAAGAATCAAGAACAACCACCAACGCACTTCACAAAAAGAGGCTCTGTGTAATGCACCTGCCTAACTGTATCACATGCGGGCTAAAATGGTAAATACATATATGTCGCACTGTACATCCCTGATAGGCCCACATGTGTTTAAACACCCACAAAGACAGCTTTCAGCCTTTGGACATGATACATACTGTAAACATTAGTCAGACAGGATCATCTTTGCCGGCTGAAGTCCTAAAAGTTTGGTTTAAAGATAAGGAACGTACCAAGCAGAATGTTCTCTCACACACGCACCAACACACAGGATTGTCAGAGCAGAGATGAAAACCTCTGCCCTTTTCTGCAATTTATTCTGCTGTGTCAAATCTGCCTCAATGACTTTCTGTCTTCAAATAACTCGAGGAATCATTACAGCCCTATACACAGACAAACACGGACTGTGCCAGTTCAGAGATTAAAATAAGCGCATGAAATTCATTTTAAACACAAAACCGGAAAAAAGCAAAATCCAGTTACATGTATTGAACTGTGGAGGTCATACAGAACGATTCAATATTATCGAGAATTGTGGCATACCTAATATTCAGAAGGAAAGATAGAGAGAGACAGAGAAAGAGAGACAACGTTTTATTTCACCTTGACAACCACCCACAACACCAAAATATCCTTTGGCTCAGTGGTTAGAGCATGGTACTTGGCTAGCAATGCCAGGGTCATGGGTGGGATCCAAGGGGATTGCGCATGTAAACAGAAATAAATGTTTAGAACAATGCAATGCAAGTCGCTTTGGATAAAAGCATCTGCCAAATGTGAAATATAATAGTGTAAAAACATTTAGGAAAACATTAGCAACCACACAGCAATGCCGTGGCAAATAATTCCATTAACACTAATGTTACTTTAGTGACAGTCCAAACATTTTTAAACACACCACCCAAAAATGAAAATTTAATTATGTCAAGAATTACCCAAGTTGTTCCAATCTTGCATTCCTTTTTTGATCTGTTAAACACAGAGTAAGGTATTTGAAAGAATGTCAACACCTGACATTCCTGGCCCATCGTGGAATACCACGGTAGGAAAATATTAAATATTGGTCAAACGTGCCCCAGAACTGTTTGCTTTCCCAAATACTTTGAAATATCTAATAATAATAATATATAATTTTTCCAAATATCTTTATGCTATTCAGAATAACTTGAGGCCGAGTAAAGGACAACTTTTTTTTTTTTTCGGGTGGAGTGTCTTTCTAAATCAAGAATGTTAAGTGCTGAGGGGATAGAGGATCAAATTTACTTCCGCTGCCATTGTGATGTAAACACTTACTACTGACACACCTCAGAATAATTCGGTCTTCTAGAGAGAGAGAAAGACACATCTGTGTTCCACAGCTTTACAAACACACACTACCAACAAATGTTTTGGGAATCATCACATGTGGACGAGCTGCTTCTATTTGTGTATTTCAGTTGACAACAGCTATAACATTACAGTAGCACACACGCGCACACACACACACACACACAAATGCACAACCACACTAGTAACCAATGGTTTCTGTAATTCATTATTAAACACCCTTCACCATAACATAAAACTGCAGAGAAAACAGCTTTCAAAAAATGACTAAGTACAACCATTTCAGCTTGGCTGCTGACCGTGAAATTACATGATGAGATGGAAAGAAAAATAAATACTTCTTATAATGTAAGTGCCAATTTTTTTTTTTAAAATGTCTTCGTTTTTTTAAAGAATTATTACATGGGAAATTTGAACTTAATGTGCCACAGTATGTGGACAACTAATACTTATTGACACAAAACATTAGGGCGGGGAGAGACGGAAACAGTAACTAACAATTGTAAAAGTAAAACATTTTATACTGGTACAGTAGACTAAAATGGCTCTTCTGGGCAATCGACAACCAAAAGCACCTTAACAACCACATAGCACCACACGACAAACCTTCAGAACACCTTAGCAACCACACAGCAATACATTTACATTTACATTTAGTCATTTGGCAGACGCTTTTATCCAAAGCGACTTACAGTGCACTTATAAAAGGGCGCTTTATACCCTAGCAACCACCTACAACGCACACTAATTATGAAAAACCGCATGATTTTTATCTTTGACTGGAGAAATGGCACAATTGTGTGTTATATTGTCCCATTTTATATCACAATACCTTCAGTGGCTACAGACACATCCAATATTGATCAAGGGAGTTATTATACTCAGTCTACAGAACAAAGAGTCTCTCTCTTACTCATACTCTGACTCTGACTCTGTCTTCGTCTACGGTACTGTCTCCAGTTACCGTGAGAGCCGCTCTACTGGCTTGAAGCTCTCTTCCCCTTTGAATCTTGGGTTTACAGTAGCTGAACACAACTTGTCTTGACTTGCCACTAGCGCTGAAGGATTAATCGAAAATAAAGCGCACACATTTTGCTGGTTGACCGCGATTTATTTTGAGCAGTTTGTCAGGGAACTAATAGGGTTATGTGCAGCTGCATCTGAAGGCCAGAGGGCACTCTCAGAATATGCGCAGAAACTCCAAATATACACTGCAAAAGAATTACCATAACGCCCGAAATCGGCTACTTTCATACTTTATAGTAGGCGAAAGTAAGTAAGTTGTGTATGTCAAGTCACCAACTACAATTCTGCGCTGTGCCAAAAATTCAATAAAGTACTAAAATGTGCGAGACAAACCACTTAAATGTGTTTGACAGGATCCATGTTAAAAACATAATTCATCAAATTCACCAAAATTTGCAAACACAGCTTTGAGCGCTCAGACCCTGGAAATCACGTAAAGCCAGCCAATTAGCTTGTGGTTTTGAGAAAGATCAGACCGTCTGGGAAATGCCCCTTGGGAAAGTGTCTGACACTGAGCCTAGAACACAACTGACAAGACAATTAATAATAAATACAGTATACACACACAAACTCATTTTGACACTTTTAATGACTAAATTTGTCAAATCATCAGAGATAATACCAAGTTCCCATGTTTTCAGTCCAGATTATTTTTGTATTGATATAATGCAAACGCAGAATGCGAGTCTATTTACATGTGCTTAACATCAAAATGACCAGAACAATCAAACATTGATCTGTTAATGATTGACATTTACTACAGAGCTCCAATAAAACTTTCCATTAAACAGTCAAGAGACAGACGATGCGATAAGTATATTTTTAACTGAGTAATATCTCATCCCAGGTGAATACACATTAACTGAGAGCATCTGAGGGGAAGCTGTGAAGAATTTCCAAAAATTACCAGACGAACTTGGACAGCGGTCAAGAGAGCACTGACCAGAACCGTCTGCTGTGTGTGTTGATGTTGGCGAAAAAATGACTCCAAACGACTGTGTGAACCGTTGGAAATGTACAGACCTTTTTACAGACGGTACATTTTCTTTACAGCGAGCGGATGATAATGAGGTTAGGGGACATTTTTTGAAATATTTCATGTTTCATCGCCTAACATTGCTGCAAGACACATTTCGTCAATCCTCATTTACATTCGCATCCAATGAAACATACCAGCCCCCCTAACCGAATGTTCTCCCAAAACACATCTACAAATCATCCACAGCTGATTTCATTCCTGTCTGATAACCATCATCACACACTACACACATACAGACTTCTGTGTGCCAGTTACAAAAGATACCTCATAAACTATAACCAGAGGATAAATTCGGTTTCACTCGGACGTCGAAACACTGCGTCAAGCTTTTCAGAAATAAAGACATTTTTGTGTTGACAATATAAACCAAAAAACCTGAAAAGACCATTTTAGATAGAATTACAACAGACGTGTTTAACCCATTATTACAGCAACTCTGCAAACACTGTTTATCTGAACATGTTAGGACCGAAATGCAACACAATGTCGAAAAATGTCTCCCTCGTGCCAGGACAGGACCTGCAGTAACACACCTTCATTTCACAATCACAGAGGTGAAGCAAGAGAGCAAATGTGTAGGGCGGAACCGACAGAGGTTTTGGATTTCATTAAATCCTTAACCTTAAGCACTAAACATCGAACTCCTTCAATACGTCACTCAGATAGTCTTAACAAATCACGTCTTTCCCACAACAGAAAACTATGTTCTTTAAAATCCATGCATACATGTGACGCAAAAAAACAGGACTAGAACCCTTCACCAGTATCGTACAAGCTGCAACACATACCAAGCGATAAAAATCACAGTCGCACTTAAGAGATGTTACACATTTCATGCGAGGACACCTGTTTTGCCAGCAGAAAGCTTACAATTCCCTTCAAATAACACAAGCATAACATCTCAGGTGGAGGAGTGCTCTGGGAACAGACCCATGCTGGTGTTTTGGCAGTTTAAGGCCACCATGGTGGTCCCGGGTTAATTTCTCATTTCAAACAGCTCACTGGAAATGGAAAGCACTGTTGATCATTGCCAGCAAAGGTGCGGACACATTCCAGAGCGGAGGAATGCATAACATGGAAATGAATAACTGAAACGTGGATTAATAGATATTTGAAGTTCAATGTCTGAAAGCTGACATAAGAGCAGCGTAGCTGAACAGACCACCAGCACCATATGACCGTGACAGTTTGTGCCGTCTGACTGTCATTCGATGGCACAGAAGGAGGAGTCCTAAAAGTGATGTTTACGTTTGTAATTGTCGTCATTTTGAAATTCTCACAAATCTCATCAGACAATAAATTAGAGAAACTCATATTTTCATATTTGGGGTCAAATATAACCTAAATAAGTTCTTGGCAGGCAGTTCTTTACAAGAACACCGAGGGCAGAACATCCCCACACACTTTACAATAATCTGTTCCACCGACCGCCACCACTTCAGGTCATTTCTCGCTCTCTCCATGAACCACCACAATGTCAACAATATTTCTAAAAATATACCCCCAACAAACATTCTGTAAGCAGTCTGTCTTTGTTGCCCAACATGTCAGATACGTGACCTCAGGCTTCACATGCAGAGGAGGAACAATTCCATCAGAGATGTCTCAAATGTTTCCTTTCTAAAGCCACAGTGACGTGTCCGACTCCTCATACACTAATAATTCATAAAACCCAACTTACAGATCAAATCATTTCCTGTTCAGATCACAGAAACAGAATGTTCAGCTAATACACAAGACAGAATGTGAAATACACATCGGAGATCACTTAGATGTACTTCAAAGGTGTTTAAAAAAAATGAGCAAAACAACAGTGGACTGACGGTAAAAAAGTGAATCTTGCAAAAACATGTCCATCCTCAAAAGTTAAAAATATATGAAAAATGATTTTTGAAAACCGATTTAAAAACTAACTTTGCGTCGAAATGTTTTTGAGAGATTCTCCTAAATACCGTTCCCACTGTCAGCATGATATTTCTTACCCGAATCGGTTTAGTGGAAAATCGAATTGCCCTGCCTGGCGGCCGTTCCTCTTCCTCACACAGACCTGGAATTTCATCATACTCCTCGTAGACATCTTCATCCTCATCCTGCTCCTGGTTCAGAACCGGTTCCTCTTCCTTCTCATCCACAAACGCAGCGTTCTCAAAACTATAAAACGCAGGTGACGAGCATTCGTCCGGATCTTCCTGCTCGCTCTCTTCATCATCATCTTCAAGAATGTTATTCTCTCCACGATGCCCAACATCCTTCTCTTCCTTTGCTTCCTCTCTCTTCAGCTCTGCTGTCAAAAAACATGCATCATCATCCTCCTCCTGTTCTTCAACGTCTGTACTTTTCTCCGTAGGGTTTCGAGATGACGAGACCTCCGGAGTATCAATGAAATCTTCACTCTGTACCTCAGATTTAAGTTCCCTTTGTTGCCTCACCTCTATGAAAACATCATCCAAAAGGTCGTCTTCGCTCTCCTCGCTTTCTGACGACTCGTTTTGGACCGCCACGAGCTCCGCCCGAACCACTTCAACCCTGGTGGCGTCCTGACATAGTTGAGACTGCTCGGGAGCTTTGTCCCAGGACGGGCTCTGAATTACGTCCTTCTCGTTTTTTGGTACCTCGGGGCTCCTCGTGCTCTTGTAAAAACTGTTTGGTGAGGGTAAAGGTTGAAGGTCTCTCGGTTGAGGACTAGGTGGGCTCGGCGGAGAGCGTTTAAATGGGCTGTGGGTAGTTGGAGACAGTGATTCGCTGGTCGGGGAGTTTAGTTTGGATGACCCCATATAAACAAGACTCGTGGACTTGAATGGAGGGCTGCCGACCACTGAAGACTGGGTATCCGTTTTAGGTGAGAATGGGGAGACGGGTTTGTCGCTGGGATCATCACCAGGCGAGGTTGGTTTTTGGGATATCCCTCGCAGAGATTCTTCGATGGGGCTGCTGACATTTTCCGGGCTTTTAGCTGGAGCTCCTACGGAGTCTTCATTGTCACCATCGGCGACGAAGCTTTCCAAGCGTCTGGAAATGGGCCCCGCATTCGGCGATAACCTATTGACCTCCTTGGAGTCCTCAACGTCCCTCCTTTCTACCGGCACGGGTGACGTGGGGCTTTTGATGACAGTATCGTCAGACGATCCAAAGGACCTCCGGCCCCCACGCCCCTCCTCAGACCCCCTCCCCTGGGACAGGCGAGTTGAAACTCTGCCGGCTACCGGCCTCTCAGCGGAGGGTTGCTCCTTTAACCCTCTTTCAAAGAGCTTTCTGGTGACCGAAAACTTCTCCGCCAGGGTGCCTTTATCTATCTCGACTTCCTCCCCCAGAGGAGTTCTGTGTGCTTCTTGGTTGTTAGCACTACCGAGGCGGGTTTTGTTGGTGCTAACCGGGAACTTAGACACTGGGGATACTGGGGACACGGGAGACGTGACGGGTTTTGCCTCCGGGCTCTCCGGCTGTTGCTGACCGTCCATCTGCAGGAAGATGTTCTTGATTTTGCTCACCCGGTTGCCAAACGGTCGCCCCCTCGAGTCCTCCCGGGGGTCGCTGGCCCCATTAGCATAGGATTTGGCCGCGCTGTCGGTTTTGGTCCCATCAAAGGAGCACTTAATGGCGTGGAAGTCCGACGTGTATGCATTTCTATGCGGAGACGCGCTGCGCAGGCTGCGTTCAACCTTGCTCTCGGCTTTTATCATCTTACTGACCTTTAAAAGCCCCACTTTTAATCGGAATTGTAGGTACGGTGCTTAATCCTTAGCGGGACAATGCCATGAGCTCTTCCTGGTTCCTATGAGACACTGAATGGAATGCCCGATCTCATCTGCGAAGAAAAGAAGTATGTAAAAATCGCAACCGAAAGAATTTTAGATTGAAATGTCTGAACGCGATTTACACGCAAGCGCGAGAGACACGTTCGTCATTTCTGTCATTTCAAATCTAACCGACGCTCGTCATGAACATGAAGGAAACTTTGATCTCGGATCAAAAACTTTCCAGCAGTCATGTGCAGGGAGACCCATCTGTATCTACTGTCCCAAAGCTCAATATCTGAGCGTCCCGGTCATCGATTAAAGTTCTTGTTAGAGTTTAAACTCTAAATCAAAGCGATCTTCAAATGATCAAGCACTACCGCGATTATAGTTAAACCTGCCCACCAAACCCACTGAGCTGCTCCAGTCGGGATTCGCCGCGGAACAATAGCCAGCATTAACTTTCAGCGAACGACCAAGTTAAAGTTTCGAAAATCAGTTGTTGCAATCGATTCAACTATGTCTCTTACCTTCGCGAATATCTCATCGTGGTCGGACGCCGGTGTTTGTGCTCTGTGTGATTTAGATATCCAACCATGTCATTTGTTACACCGCCATGGCTCTTCAGCTTAGTGCTCCTGTCCAAATCTAGAATGAGTTGTTCTTGAGAGTCGATTCTTTTGCAAACGATTCTTTCGAAACGATTCGCGTTCTGTAGTCGACTGAGAGAAGTTTCATTGAGACGCAAAACTTCAGTTTTAAACTTGAGAGATGTTGGAACCGCAAGAAAGTCTATCTGACTGAAAGTCAAAACTCAAAACAATCGACTAGAATTATGCCGTAAATAATGCAATTCGTTACACTATTTACCAAACATCATTTAAAAATAGCATCATTTATATTCACGGCAAATGTGTTTCACTCAAAACATCCAACTCTTCTGTGTCTGGTGAATCATTTTAAAACTGTCCGAACGAACCGATTCGCTATAGCCCACTGAATTAAACTTCCCGAAGCCACTTCAGCGGACTCTGCTTCCCTGTTGGACACTACACACGCGCACGCACACACAGACATATACACACTTCACAAACCTGTCGCACAGCCGCGCGTCCCCGATTCTGGTGCGCGGAAACCAGGAGTGCGCACACGAGCACATTCCATGGCTGCTATTAATCCCAACCCCCTTCCCAACTGTAGATTGACTTAGCCAAGGTGGATTTAATGAATATTAATTATGTAATGATGACGTTGCTATAGAACCGGTCACGACCCTAATTAATATTCACAAATACGCATTTGTCATAGTAGGATTTAATTAGTTTCACATTTACCCGACATAAATTTGCATCGCTTAACTCATGATTAAAATATCAACATAGATAGCTATATATATGTATAATGCATATTCAGCGAAAGTATAAAAAACATTTATTTGAAAACGTTTATTTATTTTTCACTTTTGTTACTAAACATAGGGACGCATTTGTTTGTGATTAATTCAAATAAATAAACAAATGAAGTAAATAAACGGGGACATGCTGCACTTAAATAATTCATCTAAATATTATCTGAAGTGTCTTTCAGAAGAAGTTCATCAAACACAAGGATCTTATTGAGGGTCATTGTATGTTTTCATGCAATTAAAATAAATTTGGCAGAGAACGAGCTCAGTTTGTGCTTGAATACACATTTGTCTTGAAACACATGGTCAGAATTGCTGAACACAAGCATGTGGGTTTATTGTGTCAGTGTGATGTGGCAGATGGAAACCTCTCTTCTCAGTTGTGTTCACAGATGTCTGTCAGATTTCCTCCAGTTCTGTTGTTTGTCCGTGTGTCACTGAGGGCCTGGTTCAGTCAGATGTGAAATAGGTTAAATAGAGCCATGGCCTGAGGCTATAAATGGATGCCACTTTGATGTTTAGATGCAGAAGCATCTTTTTATATCTTGTAATAAAATGTTAGCTTTGTTGTATCCGTCAGTTTTCTTACATTTTCCCCAAAAAATGTCTGCAAACAATACTGTATGGATACAAATGGCACTGGTGAAATTTGGCGTCTCCCAAAATCTCTGGTCTAGATTTCTGAACTGCCCCAATATGTTTTTTTTTCAATACAAATGGAAGTTTAGTTCTATACAACTATTCACAATCTTCCATTTCAGAACAGACAACAAATATAGATATCGTAAGAACGGCAAGCAAACATTATCCTAAGACAATGTATACCTATAACATATACTTCCTAAACTTATTTCTTGATAAATGTAGTACACTGTAACGAATTGCTGTAAAAACTACAGCGTTACTTTACAGAAGCTGACTGTTTTTTGAATAATACAGAATATTTCTGTAAAGTGCAATGCATTCTGGGGTCACGTGACGGATTAACTCAATGTACAGAATATTGCTGTAAATTTCAAATCTACAATGGCGGGATGATCTGCAACAGTCGAGATTGGGGAAGTGCGCAAAATGAGTGATTCACACCTGTGTTAAGTGATTTATTAAGTATTATTTTCTATATTTGGTGATTATCATACTGGTAACGTTATATAGAGGTATCTACATTCGCGTTTCATATCGCACCCCGGATTCAACCTCCATCCGCGGGGGCCGAATAAGTCTTGCGCGGGGTTTCAGCAGCGCCGTCGCGGTAAGATTTCAAACATTCTCCGTCGCTATAGCACCTGAGGACAGAAGTTGTTCATGTTATTTAGAGTTTTTGTACACACCAGGAGCGAAGGCGGTATGTGACGAGCTACAGTTCATTGTATTAGTAAATTGATGTTTTTTTTTTTAATGTTGAACATCGCGCCCGCCGTAGACACGGTAAAAGTTACATGCTTCGAATGTTGGGATTCACGGGAACTTAGTGTTGAATACCACACTCGGTCGGGATTATTTGTGTGGTGTAATTCAAATTTGCATATGCAGTTATCCGTTAAATCGAGCGCCCAAATTAAAACGAGTCACCAAAGCTTGCGGTAAGTCGATGTTCACGGAGGATAGCCCGGTAAAGTGATTATTGTACGTAACCAGCTAGATATGCACTATATGTAACGGAGGCCAGCTGAGAGCTTGAGCAAAAGACGTTAGTTACACCCTCATCGTTAGAGCAGGCCTGTCTCCCAAATACGACCGTTGGAGGGAAGGAGGGAGACGGCCCGTTACAAATACCAGTGTGACAATTTCTTGACCGTGACATCCCTAACGTTAGTTGGCTTACATTTCTGTATAAGTACGGTTTTAAGTGTAAGTTACTCTGTGTAATTTGCTTAGAGCTTGTTTGTAGAGTCACTTATACTAGTTTAAATGTGAAAAGCTTAAAGATAAAATTGTGTAGTAAGTATTAACTATTGTCTCATGTGGTATTGTTTGTTTTAGGACACACTTTGTCATGGAGGCCACTGGATGCTGACTACTGAAGGCTTGTGTGTGACGGTTAGCTTGTGTGTGACGGTGCTCAGCACAGCTTCATGTCTGGCCTTGCCACTCTGTTCATAGCATGTTACATATTCAATCTTGAGCACCAGGATGGGGCAGCGTGTCTCTTGGAGTCCACTGAAAGGTATCAGTTGAACAACTTCCTTGCCTGCATTTTGTAGATATGTTAATGTTATATACCTGTTAAGACCTTTAAAACAATATTTCGCATGGAGAGATGGATTTTTTTAGGGCAAATTATTCAGAAGTCTCCCCTATTTAACACTAGCAAGCTGAAGATTTAATTAATGTGTTTTAATATAATCTATTTTGTATATTTAATATATAACATTTAGTTTTTCCTGACTCTTTGTAGATATTAATGCAGAGAGTGGAACAAGAAGAAGCGTCATCTAAAATGCCAGAACACAGAAGAAACAGGTTACAGTGAACCCACATGTTGCCGCTCTTCTAAACACAATGATGAATTATCATTGTAATCGATGAAAAGTAAGAAGCACACACACACACACACACATACACACACACACAGATCTCATCATTGAATTACATTATTTTATTATTCTCTGTCTCTGACTGTATATGTTGTCCTCTGTTTTTCTCTGACTATAAATTGAATATCTAAAATTATTCTCTTTATTCTTTTCCATAGTTCCAGCTACTTGTTGGGCTCTGATGGATCAAGATGTGGACCGTTTTACAGACTCACTTTGGCCTTGTTTTGCGATGTTGTTACATGATGGTTATGTTGGTTAACGTGTTGTTTAAACATTCATTGTTTAAAGAGCCATGTTGGCTACTATAAAGTTGTTACTGAATAAACATATTTCATGTACAAGGTACAAAATTCGTCTGTAATGTATTTTTGTATCAATTAAAAAAAATTAAACGCTGTATATCCAGTATGCAAAACATACTGGATATACAGTGAGTTATGTATTTCTTCTTAATACAGTAAATAAAAATCAAGCAATATGCTGTAAAAAATACAGCATTATACTGTTGCTGTTCAAAATTACAGTTTTTTCCTGTATTCTGCAATTACAGTAAATGCCTGTAAATTAAATTACAGAACTGTGGCTGTAAAATTTACAGTAACTGGCTGGCAACCCTGCTGCCAGTAATTTACTGTAAATTTTACAGGATTTTTTTTACAGTGTATAACTAAACAGGACAACGTTTTGCGTCCAACTTCATAAACAAAGACTTTAACAGAGTTGTTTTGAAGACTCGCAGTACAAAAATGATCTTGATGTGTTGATCAGTCAGAAATCTGCTTTAGAAACGCAGAGAGCGGCTGACAGATCGCTGGCATTTCCTGCTCTCTCATTCCTGCTCATCCTGGGATTGAGTTATCTAAAGAGTCGATCATAGACAGGCCCTCCACCCTCCTCTGTGTTTAACACAACATAAACACACACTGAGTATTTACATTCTCCTGGACTTTGTTATTTTATGAATGGACTCAGATAAACGTCATATCCATTATGAGCTTTTAAAGCCGACTATCATTATTCTGAGAAAGATGAGTTTTGAAGAAAGGACATAATTCATACTCATAGAATCAAGCAGCCACACACTCAGCTGTATTAACAGTTACAACTAAAACAGTGTAACCTAAAATAAAACTCAGTTCCTTGTTTATTCATCAAACTCATATGATGAAGTTCATGACACCAATTTATAATTTTAGATGCTTAAATCACAGTTGATCTCATTTAAATTGCATTAAATTATCAGATTTATGTATCAGTGCTTTGTGTTTATGGCATATCCTTCTCATTTTAGAATAATAGTAAAATAATTCAATCTAACACAGCATTTGAGACTTATAATGACAGTTTTTTTAATAAATTAATCATAATAATAATGGAAAATATTGTTTTCTAATTACTCAATTCAGAAACAAATATACTGTATAATTTATATTGTGACAAACATTGATACTGAATCTATTGTTTGCTGATTATTGAGACAGGTTTTCCTTACTGTTTGTTACATTGTAAAGACTACAATAACAAAGAGGGGAGTAATAATTTGTTTTACATTATAATATTGTTGCAATGCAAACAAATGTTGTAAAGGATAGTAAATAGTACAATTATCCGTCTATTTTAGCAAATACACACTAAGTGAACTCGACTGATATCTCTTGCTCTAAATAAATGATTGTAGCACACGTTCAGAACGTCACTGTGACCTTCCTACATTTTTCCAAAGTCTGTTTTATCTTGATGGCTGATAAGACCACATTTTCCCAAGATCAAATCTTCACATTTTTGGTCCTTTCTAAATACACTGGCTTTTCAAAGTATGTAAATCATTCTGTTTATTCGCTTCCATTGACGGAAACATGGGTGAATTGTTTTACTTTTAAGGCCAAATGTAAACTAGACTTGTAAACTGACTTAACAATGGCACTATTTTCTTTTTGAATCGTTCTTAAATTCAATAATAAAGGAGCATACTGAATACGTGTGTACGCTAACAGGATAAAGATGCTGCTTGTGAGACTGATAATCTCTGGCTGTCAGCCAATCAGATCACAGTGTGAGGAATCGTTTCTCACAGCGATTGAGATTTATCATCCTCTCAATAGTGTGGCTTTTATCCAAAAGCATTTAGAAAGAATTGTTCAAAGTGAAACCTAATCAATAATGAGATCCAAACCATGTGATGCAATTATTTGCACTTTATATAGCACTTGATAGTTTGCTTGATATTTAAACATATAATTATTGTCTTGAAATAATTGATAATAAACATGCAATAATAAATAATTATTATTATTTACAATAATGTTATTGCCTATAGCACCAACGTTTTAGAGACACATGGAAGGGGGTTGTCGCAGAATTTGTAGTGAATATAAAAATAGTTCAAGTAAAGCCATTGCTTATATGTGCATTAGAGTACTCAGAGGAACCTAAAATAAATAAAAGACATCAAAATTGGTAGTGAGTAGGAAACAACATTAGGACGTTGCTCCTGAATTTCTGAACTGAGTGTAAGTGTTGCCACCTGCTGGATTTATAGCATAATGGCGTCAACTTCATTGTCTAATACTAAACATAATTTCATCTCAACCTAAGCATCATCATAATAGTATTTTAATCAAGTAATATCAATAACAATCAATATACACATTTAAATGCGCCCTCACTAGACAATTAAACAGTCATTTAAAAAAATCTTAATTTTAAAATGTGTTCCATTTCTATTCTAGGTGTCAGTATTAAGTTCAGGAAGAATTTATTATTGCAATAAACATAAACTACAATAACTTGTACATTTTATGTTTTTCATGATGCTGTTCAAGGTCCTGTCTAAGTTTTCATTGTCTCTTCATGTGAAGAATAAAACAAATTGAAAAATAAGATTCTGAATGTCTGGCTTTGTTTCCAATGTCAGATCAAAAGCATACGTGCCCCTATTGGATTATTGTGGTACTGCAGCTAAAACACTCACAGAAACATCATTGGGTCTATCAAGCTCAAACTTCATAAAAATAGGGAGGTACTTGGGATTTGACCTTTTGACATTTTTATGCAATATCGATTTTTTATGTTTCTTTAGTAAAATCTATCAATAATATATTTATAGTTTGTTATAGCAGTAAATATTAACTAAAATAACTCTCTTTGTAAAAAAATAAACATAATAAACAAAAATAATCTTCCAAGTGTCAACTTGTGTCAAATGAGACCACCGTATGTCTGTACCCCAAAGCATTCATGAGTTACAACAATTTTAGTTCAAACATTTGCGTTTTCATGTGTAGGCTAAAAAAGGGCTGCGCCAGGTACACATAAAAGGGAACGTAAATCACCTTGTTTTTTATTAAAAACTGGGTGACTAATTGTCTTCCTCGTCTCAACCTCTCTTCTCTCATGTTTCTCTTTTGATCTTCTGATTTTGTCTGCGGCTGCGCAATGTCGATACACGTACAGATCTGTGAAGAACTTCTCTGAATGATCCGCTTACGTCTTAAGGGGACACGCACATACACACGCAGGTCTGATGGGCCCCCAGTGAAACAAGGGCCCTTAGAATCGTCCCTAACCGCGTTACGGAGTGTAATACAACTATTTATATTATTATTTTACTGTATATTAATTGTATTAAATCAACGATTAGTTGAATATTTTGTATGTTCATTTTATTAATAAAAAAATTGTTAAAAGTGTTTTGTAGTGTTGACGTACTTAAACAAACCGTATGACACATTGACACTAGTGGTTGAGTTTGGTATCGCAGTCTAAATTCAAAATATTGGAGAGACAAGTTTAGAGAAACGGTTCTTCTCGGCTTATTTTTCCTTGTTATCAGAAATTTGTTTGTGAATGTGTACCGGAAGTTAAGTTGGTTGGTCACGAAAGTACACATGCGCAGGAACGTTTGTTTATGTTATTAAAAGGAAACCGTCTATAAGAGGAAATTAGTCTGGCTGACTGTAACTCGGATATTATTAATAAAAAGAAATTCTGAGCTGCATCACTTCACAGCACATTCACATCCTCTCTCTCTCTCTCTCTCTCTCTCTCTCTCTCTTTCTCTCTTTCTGCGTGGTTGTGAGTTCCTCCAGCCAGGTTGCTGACTGCACATCTTTCTAATGAGACTGCTCTACAGCTTGTTAATATGCTTGGGTGTGGAATTCATGACTGCAGAAAACAAAGAAACATCAGTATTCCTGGCTGTACACCTTGGATAAGACTTCTCACCTGAACACTAAAGCCATATCTTTTCTATGAGAAACCGAGAATGAAAGATAAAGAATCATGAAATCTGTCACTTCTATTACATTGTTTATACTTTCACCAGTCTGGATATGATTCACACATAAAAGGAAATCCCTCTTGTTTTTTCTCTCCCACAAACACTGCATTCATTAGAGATCTTTCACAAAACTGGCCAGTGATATCACAGATAGACAATCTAATCAAAACCAAACAATTAAAAAAATGATTAAATGATTGATATGGCAAATTTTTTAAAAACTAAACATATTTTTCAAATGGATCAGTTTTACGGCTGTTAAATAATTATTCGCGATTAATAGCATCCAGAATAAAACTTTGTGTTTACATAATCTTTGTTCTGTGCATATTCATTTTGTATTTATAAAAACATACACACACATGTTTACATATTTAATAAACATTTACATGTATTTATTTATATTTATCAATAATTGAAATTACATATTATTTTAATTTTTATTAATTTTTATTAATTTTTATTAATTTTTATTAATTTTTATTAATTTTTATTAATTGTTGTTAATTTTTATATTTTATATTTTTCATAAATATATGTATCTATGTATGTGTTGTGTTTATAAATACAAAATTAATATTCACACAACACAGACATACTGTGTATTATGTAAACACAAACTTTAATCTCGATGTGATTAATCGCGATTAATCATTTGACAGCCCTAATCAATTTAGATATTTGTCATGATATATAATATTTATATAAAGCTATCTAATTGCATGCATTAATTTGATATTTAATAAGTTATTTGTTTAGTTATTTTTCACGTACATTTCGTGTCTTAAAATCAAAGACCACTTTAAATAACGACTGGTGTACATTTCACAACTACTGCAACTTACTGTAGCCAACCAAGCGGAGTCTCTGTCTCTCTCTCTCTCTCTCTCTCTCTCTCTCTCTCTCTCTCACTCTCTCTATCTCTCTCTCTCTCTCTCTCTCTCTCTCTCTCTCTCACACACTCTCACTCTCTCTCTCTCTCTCTCTCTCTCTCTCTCACTCTCTCTCTCTCTCTCTCTATCTCTCTCACTCTCTCTCTCTGTAGTATGTGAGTTGTGTAGGCGGGCACCAGCATCAGCGCTAGAGATCAGTCAGACTCAGTCACAGTCAGTATCAGACTCGATGGGTATCAGGACAGTCCGATGTGTTTCTGATCATGCTCGGACGATGTGAACTTTAATTTGAACTCATGATCTCACAGAAGATGGTCGCAGCACACAGCTCGAGCTCCTCTGCATCTGCTGAGTGGATCTGCTGTCTGGATAAAAGGTACAAACTTATTCCGCTTCACCTTCTGCAATCCGTCACGGCATCAGTGCCCTTGATCATTCATTTGTAAACAATAAACAAAATCATTTAAATCTCATAAAACTATGATTGTCAGATTGACTGATGGAGAATTGAAATGTCGGTGCTTGAGATTGCAGTAGATTTTAGATTCATCGCATTGATTTATTCATTCATTCATTCACGTGTGAGTCTGTGTTTATGACGAGTGCAGATGTATTGTACACGTGTAGTTTGTGTTGGGTTGTTTGTCACCTGGAGGAGGAGGTCACCAGTGCTGCAGTGCTTGTGTTACTGCAGACTCATGAAGAGAGAGAGAGACAGAACATCATTAAAGGCACAGAATCACCCAAAATGAACAATCTCTCCATCTTTATGTTGATAACGTGTTTAAAAGTTTAGAATAATACACTTATCAATATCAGTGTTTATCATACAAAAAAGGGGAATTCAGGACTGGAAATTACAACCTATGTTTTGAATTTAGTGTGGGACTATCTATCCGAGTGTTCCGCAAACTGTTTTGTTAATTTTTGGTGGTGTCGCTAGTAGGGTAACCGTGAAATCCCTTTTGACTTTTGCGACTTACAAATGATAAAACATGTACACTTGCATTATAATGCACCTTACACAAAGCTTTGCTTTTAAAGAACTTTCAAGGAAATCCAAGAAACGTTTCCGAACAAAAAACGATCCTTTCGGAGCAGTTATTATGTGAATGGACACTGCTCATGACATAAAACCCAAAAGCGAGGTATCTATAACATCACAGCAGTTAGCTAACATTATGTTCTCTTTATCTAACTTGGCAGAGACTTCTGTCTTAATGTGTTTATGACACACTCAAATGGGCTCTGACCTGCTCTTCCATGCAATGAATGGCTCCATCTCTATGTCGATCAATATTTACACATCTAAAGCAGATGGCCGTAGGTCTGTTTTAAAGAGTAAATGTCCCAGCACTGATTTCCCTCCGTTCCCTGCATCTTTATCTCCTTCTGTCACCTGATGTCGTTTTCACAGGGGGATGTTGACAGCAGATGTCCAGATGTCTCAAATCGAGCCGTATTTGAACTCAACAACTATATATATTAAGCACTGTTTGAAACCGAATTATATAAAGGTCACAAATTCTACTTTTGAGACTTAAATGCAAAATACACATTAGGATGAAGATGACATACACGTTACATACTAACTAAGTCTTTTATCTGCACTTAGTTACGTGTTGCTCACATTGAAAGGGTGACTTCATTTTTGGTGTTGAACTGTTTGTACAGTAAATGGATTTTTAGTCCCTGTTAAACACACTTGCTCACATGATGTTAGAGTTTGCACAGGTGTGTCTGACCTCTGGGCTTGTGTCACTGGATAAAGCTAGATGCCCTAAAACAAGCATTTGAACTTAGAAACAGAACCTACCTAGAAACTGTAAAGTATTCTTTCTGAGCGTCTTCATAGCAAGCACTGTTTACCATGTATGCTAACACACAATAGGACGCTTAAACGATGAAATTCAAATAGAATACCCAGATACTTAAAAAGCAACACATAACAGTTTTTTGTTTCTTGGATAGATGTAGTACGACCATGAACATCAGCTGTAGTACCCATGTCTTCCACCAGAGGGCACTCATCACATCTCTGTTACAATCCCATTATGATCTGAATTTCCCACAATCCACTGCCCAGTCTTATTATGCCTCATCATTGTCTGGCTGTTTGTCTTTATCCGTATCACTCTGCCTATATAAGCCTGTTTTGCTCAGTCACTCTCTGTGAAGTCTTGTGTTAGTGCAACTACTGCAACCCTTGGCAATCTACTTGTTTTATGGTCTGTTTATAAAGTTTTTACATTACGCCTGGTTTGCCTGTTGTAGTTCTAGTTTCTGGTATCAGACCCCTTGTATCTCCTCGCATGCCTCAGAAGCTTTCGAACATGATTATTTAGTTTGATCTGTATTTAAAACCAGTTTAAGTTCGAACAAACAAAACATTATATCATGTACAATATCAAAGCTCTGAAAATTTTGAAGGGCTTGTGAAGCTGATAATCCACAACAATAAATCATCTGCATATTTGATACCTAGCATTACGAATACTTCGCAGATATATAAAGAAAATAGCATGGGTCCTAACACTGACCCCTGAGGAATTGTAGTTCATGGAGCTTTTCTCTTAGGGTTCAGGTGTGGCGACTAAAATGTATCGTGCAAAACCACAGATTTGAGAACCACTGCTCTTAGGAGTGAATCATTTAAGACATTTAAGTCTAGCTCTATTTTGGTTTGGAATGCCCACTTTTCAACATCCAATGTATTTCTGATATATTAAACCAGGTCCCATTCTATATTTCTACATTTATAACTTGAAAAGTAAACTATTTGACTGTTTTACTTTTCTGTGTTTTGTTTGTGTTGAATGTGAAGACCAGAGGAACGCTCAGGGGAGGATGTGGACATTATTTTGGCCCGTCTGAAAAGTGTGAAGGCCTTTGAAAAGTTTCACCCTTCTCTATTTCAGCAGATCTGTCTGTGTGGCTTCTACGAATGTCTGGAGAAAGGCATCACACGTGAGTCCCACACAAACAGTGATACAACACTTTTTTGGTGATTTGATTTTACACTGCTTCCTCTGTTAGTGTACAGGCAGGGTGATATCGGCACTAACTGGTATGCTGTCCTGTCTGGGTCTCTGGATGTCAAAGTGTCTGAGACAGCAAACCATCAGGTACATTATTATACCACTAGGGCTGTGCGATATCAAAGAAAAATGAGATATGCGATAGCATGCAAATTTATGCGAAATTCGATACAATATTTCTTTTTCTATCGGCATACACCTAAAATTGATAAACTATAGACCACTTCCCAAGATGTAAACACTGGTCCAGAAGCAGTTTCAGTTTTATTATTATCATTTTTTTTAAATCACACATGTATAATTTAAACTTTAAGATATTTGTTTTTACATTTTGATTCAGTTAAAATGTTCTGTTAGTTGCGTGTTGTTCAACAATTGTGTAGTTTAAAAAACTGAAACAGGAAGTTGTTTTGGACCAGCTTTGGATCAGTGTTTTTTACGTCATCCAAAGTGGTCCATACGTAACTTTTTGAATTAGAAAATGTTGTTATGCCAAAATATTGCAATATGCACATTCGCAATATTTCGATAGTTGCAATATATTGCATAGACCTACCTCATTGCTAGTTTCTTATCACACCATGGGATTTTGTCTAGCTGATTTTCACATGTCCAGATGCATGCTGGTTGAGGTTTGAAGCAGAATCTTTTATTTCCTTATGAATCCTGTCCCTAATGAAACTGAGTGTGAAACATCTCTATTGAGTGCAGATGCTTATTATAGAAAACTAGAACAAGCTCTACAAATCTCTGAGGAGTAAAGAAGCAGTCCTCTCTCTCTTTCCCAGCGTGTGTGTGTTGAGTGAAATTGCTTTGGTTATAAGCGGTCTGGAGTGGAAGTTCAATGGTCTCTCATCAGAACCATGTCAGATGGTTTGTTTCTATATATGACCTCTACCCCTCCCCTCCTTTGTCTCTCTCCTCCTCTGAAAGAGTTTTCCTTTAACTTGTGCCCGTTCTCATGCCAGGATGCTGTCACCATCTGTACGCTGGGCATCGGCACAGCTTTTGGGGAGTCAATACTGGACAACACTCCACGGCACGCCACCATCGTCACCCGAGAGTTCAGTGAACTGTTGCGGATTGAGCAGAGAGACTTCAGGAGCCTGTGGGAGGTATGCAAAAACACAAACTCCCACACGGAACCAGCATTTGCGACGAGACAATACATTTCAAGTTTTTCACGCTATTGCATGAATCTTTAAAATAGTAATTTTGTAATCATCTGTACTTATACAGAAAATCATGTAGTTTTCGAAATTTCTGTATTTTTTTGGTTTGTAAATCCAACAGTAGATCTGTTGTGCCCCTGCACAAACGCACAAGAGCTTCTGTCCACAATTAGTATCTTCAATCATAAACATTTTGCAGTAGATGAAAAAAGGTGACGCTGATATATGCACATGGCTTTTATCAGTCATTGATTATTGGAGTGTATTGAATATAGGTTTCTGACTACAAAATATGAATTTAAAAATAAAGGGGTAGTTCACCCCAAAATGAAACTTCTGTAATCATTTACTCACCCTCCTGGCATTTCAAACATGTAAGACTTTCTTTCTACTCCAGAACACAAAAGAAGATATTTTGACAAATGTCAGTAACAGAAAACCTTTGGTCCCCATTGACCTGCATTGGTTTTGTGTCCATACAGAAGTCAATTGGGACCAAGAGTTTTTGCTTACCAACATTCTTCAAAATATCTTATTGAAATGTTTAAAATGACAAGAGGATAAATAAATAAGGACATAATTCATTCTGGAGTAAACTGTCCCTTTAAACCATGTTGTGATATTATTTAGGCATTTCCGAAGATTTGGGAAATTTGGTATTTCCATATTACTTTGAGTTTCTCTGCTCTCTGGTCTTCTTTCTGGCTTCTTCCATTTGTGTTTGTTTACAACATCTTTTCTAAAGGTTGAATGTTTACTAAATGAAAACATAAATTTGAAGTTTGCTCCCTTCATAGTAACACTCCACTAGTGAGACAAAAAATGTCAGAGATGAACTGAAACGTCATTCGGTGTTTACCTTTGCCATGTATTGTATCATTTCCACATTCATGGTTGTACTATGAAAATATTGGAGATGGATTTGATCTGCCTTATCACATTCGTCCAGCAGGGGGCATTGGGGTTCTGTTCACAAACCTTTAAATGTTGCCATTGGTCTTTTATCATACCACAGAGAATGATTGTTCTGATTTTGTACTATTTTCAGTCATACTGAAATATAAACTCTCAAAGTAATGTGCTTTTATTTATAGTTATTCCTGTTGTAGTTTCCAAACCGATTTCATATGGTCTTTAGACATTGTAGGCATGTTATGGCTTATACTCAAATTAAAGATGTTTATTATGAATTGTGCTTCATCAGGTCGTGCATGAATGTAATGGTGAATAGAGCTGTACATATGTTAATACATGCAAGCGTGAGTCTTTTGTTCTGTCGTTTGGGTTTTTGTCGGCCGTGGGCACTAAGAAACACTGAGCATGATGGGAAGCTTTTACTAGAGCGGGTCAGAGAGGGACAAGCCACATCAGAGGAGTCTGTGAGTGTGTGTGCGTGTGGGGAATCTGAGAGAGTCTTTGTACTACCAGAAGTTCTCAGCTGTATCTGGTATGACTGAGCCAATGTCTTATCTCATCATTAATATTGTGTCTGGTCGTCTGTATCTATGGTCGTCTGCTAAAAATCTATTTGTAGCAGTTATGTAACATATTTGCATTTTCGCTTCTTTGCAGAAGGAGATAACGTATTTATAAAAGACATCATTATGTAAGGCTACACTGTAAATATAATTTGTTGTTTTAACTTAAAAAATTAAGTTATCCTGCTGACTTAAAACATTTTGTTAATTCTACTTAGAAATATTGGTTAAATTAAACGATGCTGCATCATTTCACATGATAACTAATATTTTACGTTAAATACGAAAAAAAAAAATATAATGCAGCCAGTTAACTTACTTTTTTAAGTTGAAACAACAAATCAATTTTCACAGTGAAAGTGACCGATTCTATTGCTTATCTGTCAATAAATTCTCCCAAAATGAACACATTGGACCTTTAAGAAACCCCAAAAATTTAAGTTTATCATTAACTGTTTCGTTCCAATGAATGAAGTGTTCACTGGCTGTCAGTCAGACTGTACTGAGCTGATCATGGTGAGTTCACTGAATTTAGTTCATTAAATGACACAGATGAATTTTTCCCGACCATTTACACCCCAGAGCATTCGGAAAAGATAAATGGTTTTGTGTGGCTGTATATTCGGTCTGTACAATTGACGTATTTATTCACATGTCCGCTGGGAGCGAGAGGTGTGTCTGTTTATTCATTTGTTGTATATTTAAAGTATAATGTTGGTTCTTTGGTTGGGATGCCCACAGAGCTGACTAACAGGAAAAGAAAGAGTCACTGAGTGTTCAGGGGGGTTTGGGACGGGCAGGCTTCCATGACCAAGTTCCCATCCCACCCACATCAGGTTACACTCAAACAACAATGATAACAACAGACACGCTTGAGATGTCAAATTACAAAAGTTTTGCGGCTAGCATCCAAACACTATAATTCATCCGCTGTTCTTGCATTATGTTCTAAGAAAAAACATTTTATTAGCTTAAAAGACATACGTTAGAGTATCATGTTGACAATTCATTATATGTATTTATTTTGCTTTGCTGTTGAGGACTGACTGTAATCAAATATCTCTGTTGAAGTACTGTTCTAAAACAAAAATTCGTACATTAGTACCTCATTTGGCAGAATTGGTATTGAAGCCTATCATCTATTTGCCATATTACAAAAGCTTTTGTCTCTGATTGCAAGTATTTGAGGTAAAGATTTTTAAGCGAAGAGAATCCAGTCCAGTATTAGTTCATCACCCAGCATCAAATGTCCCTGCTGTCAGAAGATGTCTTACAATGACATGTTATATAAATCATGTAGAGCACCATGAAGAAACTACTCTCGGGGTTTATGAAGAAGCAAAAGAGAGACTGATAAAACTGTCTAATATTAAACGGCAAAATGCAGGTCTAATTTATTCCGTTTATGTATAATTATCATTAATGAATCATATAATGATGGTATAAGTAACACAGCGTGTTCCTGTTCTGGCTGATCGTTGGCATTTGAGGGAAACTGGATGCGAGATAAAAGAGAGCTTTGGCAAAAACCAGAAGCACCTGTAAATAACTCATTTCTGTTTCAAAGCCTGCAGCCGTGCGCTGGGTGATTGTGATGTTTGTTTGAAGCCTGTGTCTCTACAGAGGGACAGCTGGCCTTTAATCTGACACAAACACACAGAGCTCCTGGCTCTGGAAAAACCCACCGCACAAACTCTACGTCTCATTGCCGCTCCAGTATTTCCATTTAAACGGATCATATGAAACGGCTAAAATGAATCTGATAGTTTGTTTTAGATGTAATGCAATGTGTATATACAATTTTGGGTTAAAAAACGCTGTATTTTCCACATACTGTGCATGTTTGTATTTCCTCTCTGAAATGCGCAGATTTTTACAAAGTTCATGGCTCTGAAAAGCGAGGTGTGCTATGATTGGCCAATTAACCTGAGCATAGCGATTGGTTGAATACTGCAAGCGTGTGACGGGAAATGTCACGCCTCTTACCATATTTGGAACATCAGGTTCCTCTTCAATTGTGCTGACAGGTGCCCACCTTACTTGGTCAAATCAGACCACCAACAGATGTAGATTTGTGGGGGTGTGGTTACACGAGGCGTTTCAGGTCTGGGTGAGCATTCGCTTTTAGATAGAATGCATATTTTTGTTCCCACACTTGAATTTTTGCAATTTTACGTGTCTAATACATGTATGGACACCTTATAACACTCCAAGAAAAAACACGTTTTCGTGCCATATGACCCCTTTAAAGTCTTTGACTAGATGTATTGATTTTATGATTGTAGTCGGATTTATAATCTCTGAGCGTGTGGGGGTCAGCTGGCTTTATAAGGATGTGAAGCTGTCAGAAAATCAAAATGATCTTTGCGGGACACTTTAACAACAGTTCAGCTGTTTAAGATTATTTTCAATGATAGCGGTGATTTCCGTTTTTCTTTTACATTTAGGCATTTGGCAGACGCTTTTATCCAAAGCGACCTACATTGCTTTATCCTATACATTTGACATAGGTATTTGCAATCCCCTGGAATCGAACCCACAACCTTGCGTTGTTAATGCAATGCTCTTACCACTGAGCTACAGGAAAGCTTTTCACTTTGTAAACTGTAAAGTGAAGATCAGTGAACATCCATTTATTGTATTGTAAAGTTCATACAATATATTCATTTATAAAATTACAAATATATATATATTTTTTTCGTTTGTTTATATCTGAAAGCTATAGATGTAATAGATATAAAATACAGATAATAATTAGGGATTTAACAATATTATCAATTTCATGGTATCTCAATATTATCGTGGTCACATGACATACCTCAAAGCAACAGTTACAGTATGATTAGAGGATAAAGAAAAGAGGAGAGGATACGACACGGTTAATTTTTACAACATTAAAATGTTCAATAATTGTTTATTAAAAACGTATGGAACTTTTTTCTTCATTTCCCATTTAAATATAGCAATAAATATAGCAGTGCAGGCAAAACACTGAGGTATTATCATATCCTGAGATTTTTATTTCGTTACATCCCTAATATTTGTATTTAGGTGCTTATTTATAGGTAGTGCCTAATCCAAAGAATATTTGTATGAAAGTCAGTATCTATAATCAGTAAATGCACTTTTGTCTTTTTCATTTGTGTTCTAGTCTGCACATTTTAAAAGAATACAAAAAATACAAAATTATTGAGAGAAGTCGTGATACCTTTAGCACGGTTGTAAGAATCGTGTGTTAATGTGAAAGTTTGTGTGCAGTTTAAAATTTAAATTATTCCTGAAATTCTGTGATCTTTAGTAAAAATTGTTGGACATGTTTTATCTACTAAATATGTGTGTGTTTGAGTATGTGTGTATGTGTAGTCAGTAGTCATTAGACCATGATGATTGGAGTACTCAAATCGCCTAGCAACCATTCCACTCTAAGGAAGGGGGGTCAGCTGCCCATTCAGCCATACACACACACACACACTCATACACATTCTGGCTCTTGTTATGCACGCGTTTGTTGGCTCGGACCACACACACAGAGAGAGAGAGAGAGAGAGACAGTTAAAAAATTTAAATAAGGTTCTCTGTATCAGACACTAAAAGCTAAAGAGAGAGAGATAGAGAGAGAGAGAGAGAGAGAGAGAGATAGAGAGAGAGAGAGAGAGAGAGAGAGATAGAGAGAGAGAGAGAGAGAGAGAGAGAGAGAGAGATAGAGAGAGAGAGAGAGATAGAGAGAGAGAGAGAGAGATAGAAAGCTAGTGCGGTCCTGACTGCTTCAGTGTCTTACACTCATTGGTTGGTCATCACTGTAGGTAAGTGTCTGTACGCTCACTCTCATCCTTTTTTCTTTCTTTGACCTTTTCCCCATACGATGCTGCTTGTCGCTCTTTTTTAAGGGTGCTCCATTCTTCTGCTCTTTCTATCCCTTGTGAGATTTGTAGTCAGGATGCACTACGCACAACTTTGTGTGGGACTGTGTGTGTGGTGTGTGTTTGTTACTGATGTTCATTTCTGATACAACAGGTCTTCACTTAGATTGTAATGAAGTGTGACACCGTGAGAGAGAGAGAGAGAGAGTACAGTAGATGCTGCTCAGAATGCCTTTGAGAGTTATGTAATCTGTGTGAATAATTCAATGAAATGAAGTGCAGTGGATCACTTTTCTTTAAAGATTTAAGAGCTAGATACATTTTTTGTGTGTGTCATTTTATGTCTATTAATTTGATTTCATGAACTGTCCGTCAAGCCTCGGTTTCTGTTCTCACCAACAATTATTTTCTTTGCTCTTAATTTGATTTAGTCACGAATGTGTTTGTCACCATTTTTTGATATGAATGTGATATACTGTATGCTTTACTTTGATGATTGTAGTAACTGTTTTGTTAGAATGAATGAAGTCTTACATAATATTGCACATGGCATTTCATTGGCGGGCTTTATTACACATTGAAATATTCAGTTTCTGGGCATAATATATTTGTCTATAATATTTAAATGTCCACATGTAGCGGCACCATTGGACTGATTTTATGCTTTTTTAAAGATGTTTATGCTCAAAAGGTTTTGCGTGTTTTGTGATTTTGGTTCATTACTCCAGGCAGATTGTTCAAGTTACAAGGAATAATAGTAATAATAACATTCTCTCTCTCTTGTCTTGAAGTTGTGTCGTCTCTGTTGATGAAAGCTCCCATCTCTGTATGTCATGGCAGGTATGTTTTTACAGGCGTGGGCTGTGTTAGATTAACGCTACACGTATCACTTTGAATCTTGCTCGAACAAACAGCTTTAACTTGATCTTATTAGACACAAACTTTTTCTCGCATAGCAGCTGTGTCATTATTGTGCGTGTTGGCTCCAGACTCACTTTCACACGGTTTGTTTTTAAGTAATGACATCTTCTTTTGCATCTTTCCATCATTTTCTCAGATGCTCCTTCAAAGTGAGCACCAGCCTCTCTTTGAGGTGTCTGTGTGGTTTGATGTGGCTTTCATCTCCCAATAATTGAACAGTGGCCAACTGGTTCATCCAAAAACATACTTTCAGATTTACAACCTTAATAATCATCACTTCACTGTAGGGTTCATCCACAACGTTTTGTAAATATTTGAATGATTCGCAGGTTACTGTTGACAATTGTAAGAATACTGTAAAAGTATTTTAAAATATAATTATAATTTATATAATATATTAATAATAAATGATAATTGTTAAGAAATTTGCCTTATACAAGGTTTTATATTCTTACAAAAAATATGAAAAATACTACTCTATTGTGAATAAGTAGTGTAAGTATTTAACATTAAATTGAAGTACCATGATTTTTTCCATCTAATATCTTTATTGATTTACAGCACCATCGCTGTTCTTTTAAGAGATCTCTTGTTGTTCACAGACAGTTTAAAGAAGAACGTGTATTTATTTTCAGACTGATGATGAAAACATTCCTTTATCTTTAAAGTAAAAACTCTTATGATCTCTCAGCAGGATGCGGTTGTCATGGTGATGGGACACTTTTATTGGTTCTGTGTGCTAAGTGTAGTTTGGCATGTCTTTGGTCAGCTTAAAGACCTCCAGTTGACACAAACATCTCCAGAATTACTTATTTTGGCGAAGAATAATTTCATTTCCTGTTAATATGTTCCGTCTCTGTTTTAATTCCGATGTAATCTGCTTTATCACTGTAAAAGCGTGATGCTTGGAAAGTCAGTTTTAGTGAATAGTGAATAGTTTCAAACCTCCAATTTCATTATACTTCAAAACTTTGACCATTCTTGACTTTTTTTTGTGTGATGACGAGTTAGTTGAAATCTTTCTCAGACAAAGAACATTGAACTGACAGACTTGCCTGATGCAAGTGTCTGACAGAGAATCACATGAGATCTCTTTAAAGTTTGTAGTTTATGCATCACATTTGACAGAATTAGTAAAGAAAATGGTTTAGAACACCTCGTCTACTTTGGGTTGAAAACAGACCCTAAACCGACCCAATTGACTGTGCCAATGATAGCTCCGAAAACCCCCACACACTTTAGTGACATCTTTATAGGTTTACAGGTGATTATTTAGATCTTTATAGATATAGATTTTTAATAGTTAGTAGATATTTTAATACGCTCCCTCTTTCTTTAATCTGAATGAGTTCAAAACACTGATTCGATGATTCATATGTGAAATAACTCAACATAAAAGTGTCGTTTTACGTTAAGTGTTGTTTATTACGATTGTTAAATTGGTACATAAATAATTTGAAAAATAATTATTAGTCATTTTTGTATTTTCTTTATGTATCACTGGCTGTTTGGTTGAAATTATGATTCTTCCAGAGCCGAATAATAATTATCCAGACGTGCACTGAATATAGTGATCTTATCTGTCTTTTCTAATCTGCTGATAATCTTTGGTGTTTTTGGTCTCCAGTAGCTTGTGTTATTTGTAGAGGAGGGTTATATAAGAGTTGTCTTGAGATATTCACACAGCCTGAGCATGCACGCTTCATTACTCACTTCAGTTTGAATGAACATCTACTAAATCTCTAGTCTACACTGAACATGTGTGATGATCTGTATGTGACTGTATTTGTATTTTTTTAAGCATATGGCCATTAGCAGATTAAATATATTGATATGAAGACATTTACATTTACATTTAGTCATTTAGCAGACGCTTTTATCCAAAGCGACTTACATAGAGTTAGGGAGCAACAAGCGATATGTCATACAGGAGCCATAATACATTAGGTGCCAATACAAAGTTACTAGTTTCAACAAAAGCTAGACCACTACCTGTTGAGAGAAAGGGAAGACTTGATAAATGTGTTTGCCCCCGTCTTTATGTGTGTTTGTATATCAGTCTGACTAAGCACCTCTAGGCTATCATGGCTCCTCCAGTCACAGTGCTCCACTAAAGCTTAAGGGGGTTGTGGGTAATTTGTCATGTTGTTTTGTTTTTGTGCATAATTTAGGCCATTATTGCATACAATGTGTCCAATATTATAAAAAAGTTAACATTTAAACTATTTGAAAAAAAAAACCTTTGGCCATTAGCGCACATGCACAAAAAATGTCACACATTTAAAAGGTGTCTGAAACTAAAATTCAAATGACAAAAAAAAGATAAAAACACAGAATTAACAAGAAAAAAACCTGGATTCTAAAGAACATTCTGATTTATAATGTTATCTCAAACACATAATTTCCCATTGTTTGGACAAACTGGTCCCACTCACCCCAAACAAACCACACAGCACAGTGTTCACACTTTACCTACAATGGATGAACCGGATAACTTTACCCAGACTAAGAAGAAAGTATTTGGATATTGACACTTCAAGCTTTAATTCTCACCTCTCACAGGTGTCCCATCAGGTACAGTGATGAGACACAAGTGATGATCCAGACTGTTTAGACACATTACTATCATATTTTGCATCACCATGGAAACCACTAGTAAGAGCAGATTGTCTTCAGTTTACAGACATTCACTTGTGAATTTAAGTCTAGTACTGTTCAGTCTGTCTGTATACTTGTGTATTTCATCACCAGTGTTACACATTGCTGTATAATTGTGTATGCTGGTAAACATCCTTACCTCTGTGTATTCAATATGTGTAATGTGATGATGTTCTCAGCTCTATTGTTCAGTGTTCTTCAAATTTTTTTTTTTTAAATCAAAGCAGTCAGTGCAGAAATAAAAACCTGCTAACCATTGACTGACACCAGCCCAGACATACAGTGATAAATTTAATTAAATAATTGAAGTGTTTATTGAATAACTGAGCCCTGCCTATCAGTCATGGATGTATTGTGTTTGCAAGGATTTTCTTTCTGTGTTCATACTGCTCACAGGTTCTCTTCATTACTGGAGATGAAACGGTTTAAAGTGAGTGGTGGTTTTACTAGAGATGAACGGATAAGATAAATGTATTCATTCAGTCATTCTAATGCTTGTGCTGAATGTTATTTGGGGTTGACGAGTCATATCAGTCTAATATATACATGAATATTTTAGGACAATAAACTGTTAATATTTATATTACTTTTTTTCCGCATTGTAAGTAGAATATTCAACAAAACTAAGGATGTTTCAATAGGAATTAGTTCTAAATCCTCCAAAATGTAGTCGCTCTTTGTCTATAATTTTGCTAAAATGTTTTCTTGTCATTTTATCAAACGGCTTTTTTGTAATAAAATAAATAAATAAGTTGGCACAATAATATTTATGCACTTTCTGGTGAAAATGTTTTATAAGATTATAAGAATCATTTCAGTCAAGAGGATTAGATAACAAAATATGGCATGATTGTTTGTATTTTATGCACCGAAGGCATTAATAGGATATAGGATGTCTGTAACATTTTGGAGCACTTTATTCACTTTCCGGCATATCTGTTCTTACTTATCGATAGACGCACTGACATATTAGGTTAAGTTGTAGTGATTTATGGGAGCATCAATCACAGATGATGACTACAGAGCAGCATCTCACATCTGCACCAGAGAAAAACTGTGTTAACTGTCTCAAGTGTCCTGCTTAATGGATCTGTATGGCACTAGTCACTGAGCAGTATTTAATGGCACCAAAACATTCAGACAAAAATTTTTTTTTCCCTTTTCCAAGATTTGATGTTTCTGATGAATCCAATTTCAGTAGCTTCTTGACTTTATAAGGAGTTTTAGGCGAAAACGCAGCTGTAGCTCAGGAGATTTGACAGATTTCTCAGCAGAGCTATTAAACTTTTGTTTTTAGTATTATTTATTAGTTAATATTTTAAATAAGCTTTAACTTTTAGATTTGTAGTTTTTAATGTTAATTTCAGTCACATTTTTAGCAATTTTGTTATTTGCTTTTGTCCTTTCATTACTTATTTCTTTTTATTTAGCTATTTAAGATAAATTATTTTTATCCGTAGTTTTTGTTAATTATTATCATTTTAGCGCCGTAAACTTATATCAGTTTATTTCTGAGGCAACAATTAATTTTTTATTCATTGAAAGTTGTTACAATAATTTTAAGGACAACATTTTATTTGCTATCAATAAAAAGAAACGTTTTCAAAGTTTTAATTTATAAAACTAAAATGACTTGGTTCTCAGTTGCGTTTCATTAAATGACTTAATCTCAGATGTTTTTAAAATGCTTGGAAGAAATAATACAGAAACAAAGAAGATAATTGGTTAAATCCATGCAGAGAATAGATAAGTAAATTGTGGATTATATAATTCCGGATTTAATAATCTGATGATGAATCAAATGTTTGAGTTCATATTGAGATAAAACAATATTGACTTGGCGGACTTGGCAAATCTGAGCTCGGTTTGTAACATTATTGAGATCGCATCTGAAACTCCAACGGAGTTTTCTTGGTCTTTTATCAGGATTAATATCTGAGGAGACCGTTTCTATTTGCACCATTGATGTCAAGGAGTAATATTTTATGATATGAATGATATCTCATGTGATTTTTCTTTCTTACTGATTGATGTGTGAGGTTGGCTTATTGTTTTCTGTTCTGTATCGGGTTAGATGGGTCAGAGCAGAACTCAATTGTGTTATTGAATATGGTCTTTAGGGAGGTACCAATCAGTTTAGGTCTGTGACTCTTAAAGAGATTACATGACCTCGATGGACAAGCCGGACTTACTGCTCTTCAATTCAATGCTAAATGGACTCTAATCTCCCTTGTGTCTTGTGTTCAAAACAACGTAAAGTGCACTTCTCCATCAGTAACCCTGCGTAAGTGCCTCAATAGGACTTCTGTCTGTTAGTCTGTCTGTCTACAATATATTTTATTTATTGTGCTAATCTAAAATAATCTCTTTGTGTAAGTGTTGGTCTCTGGTAGGTGTATAAAATGATAGTAAACCTGCACAGGATGTTGGCACCTTGATAGCATTCACAATATTGTATGTGTGTGTTACAAGCGATGTGTGTCAGAAACATTTCAGATTCGTGTGACCTCTATACAGTTTATGTGCTGTTCGATCTGTAATTCAAAATGTTTAATCCATCATAATCTTCTCTGATCCAGAGTCAGACCTGATTAAAGAGATTACACAGACACTTCCTCTCATACTGCTTCCCTGCGCTCCATCTCAAAGCGAGGTTGCTAGGGTTTTCTGAGTGGTTGCTTGGTGTCACAGGCTCAGGTCAAAAGAACTAACCCCAATATTCTGGTCTATGATTCAGGTTCGTCCCTCAATGACTGTTGGACCTGTTTTATCATCTGATGGTGAAGTGATGCACATTTCTCTCAAGGTTTCATTCACAGCTATAACATAAACATTCAGCATCTTACTTTTGCCAAATACAGAGTTACGGTTGCTTCACAATCGTCTAATGACGGAAAGGCACATGCTGTCACTTCTATTACAGATGACTGGCTTTTACAAAACTTTGAGTAGATGTGTGTTCATGTGTGTGTGTGTGCATCCATGAATCATATATGACCAACTCTTTGACCTGAGATGTCTTTAACGCATCACAGCATCAACAACATTTGTAACCCATTTTACCTCCATATTGTGACATTTTGTGCAGTTGTAGGGTTCACTGTAGACCTGAATGTTCAAAGTAATTGAATTGTTAAAGTACTGTTACGTAATTTTATATAACAATGGTACTATCTGAAATATTTTGAGTTCCTGTAACTAATTCTTACTTTTGAGTTTGTTTTACTTAATTTAAACAAGCTAATTCAAGACGATATGTTGAGAATGAATATCAGTTCCCAGCATGCTTTGGGTGAGACTGCATTAGGAGAGTACATTTCTTATAGAAAGGAAAAAGTATTTTTCCTAATGATTTTTGGCATAAATTATTGGCGATAATTTTGACCAATACAATGTTTTGTTGGCTACTGCCCGAAAAATTCCTGTGCTACTTATGACTGGTTTTGTGATCCAAGGTCACGTGTAGAATTGTTAATTGTTCAAAATTAAAAGAAATTAACATTCATGAGGACAACAAACTCAAAACTCAATAGTTCTGCTAACTTAAAATTGGGAACATCATAACTCAAAAGATCTTAATCTTTTTTAGTTTTCCCAGCTTATTCAGGTGTACAGTGTGTGATTTGATTTCATCCATCAGGATTCGAATTCCATCGTAAGAAGCGTGTTTGGAGGAGAGGGGCGTATAAAAGAGGGCTTGAGAATGTAAACGCAAATAAAAGTGGCTTCAGAGGAGAAGCCAAATATGTTTTTTACTCTTTTTAAAATGTGCTCTGAGAAATCACACATCAATGTGTTTCTTAAGTTGTTTTATTTATATATGATGGCATTTGTGCCGTCTGTTATGTTTTTCAGAAGTATCGTCACTGTATGGCTGGTCTTCTGGTCCCTCCCTATGGTGTTATGGAGAGCGCCCCGAACACTGATAGTGAGTAAAAAACTCTTTATTCTGTCATCATTTACACAACCTCGTATCACTCTAAACTGTGTGAATTTCGTTCTTCTATGAAACATGAAGAAAATATTTTAAATGTAGACATTTCAAAGCAAACCAACATAAACAAACGTATCTTCGCAGGCACGCTTTTGTGGCCCAAACACAACTTCCGGTAATAAATCAATTTCTTAAAATCTATTTTATCCTTCCGTATTTTTACTCTGTATTGTTTATTTGTTCCGTCATGTGTTTTGTGTAAAGCTACTTAATAGGCTACAATGTAAAATGTGTAAAGCCAAAACTAGAATTGAATCTAAAAATCCAAAGTGAACATTTTGTTGATATGTGCAAATCAATTATATGCAAATTAATGATATCTAAACACTATGTGTTGTCTAGCCGTTCTCATCGATCTGCATATAAATAACACGCTGTTGTAATATTGTGTAATACGTACGTACGGCAAACTTCGATTGTGAGTAAAGCGTACATGAAGAGGAAACAGTGAAATAATTAAAATAATACTGTTAAGTTTAAGGTTTGGGTTAGGGGACAGGGTAATAAGACAAATTGCCGTTCAATATGCACACAAGCTAAAATTGCCGTATCATATGCACTCAAAATTGAACTTTAGCGTATGCATTACACGAATGGGTTGGTTGTGAGGGATGTAAGACTCTTTGTACATACAAGAATATCTCTTTATTATTGCATTTCTTGGCAAGCAGTGTTTGGAAATCTGTATTGGCAATGGAGAAGATATAAAGAAAGATCTTGTTTGCTGAAGCATTTAATGTGCCTTAAGCTTTTGCACAGGACAGAGGATGATGTGTTGATTTATTTAAGGTAAGACTGCAGGGCTGAGGTCTAAATGGTTTGTTGTTTCTGACATAGAAAGCTTTTCATGTGTGTGTATGATGACCCGGCCTGGCCCCCTGTCGCCCCTCGGGACACATTACTGAAGAATACACACATCTCCATCAGATCTTTAAGATTGATCATGCAGAGTATTTTAATGTTAAAAACATGATCTTCATGTTATTTTGACAGGAATGCCAGACAAAGAGAACCTGAGCAACATCTCTACTGGATCCTCATTCAAACACTTAAAAAAGGTTTGTGTTTACACAAAAATGCCGTAGTGTCTCAGTGTCACCCTGCTGTAAGTCCTCAGACCTATATTTTAAAGCTTCGTCTCTGGCAAATGTTTGTCAAGGTATTTTGTCGTAATCCTGTTTCATATGGGTTATACTTATGTTGGTTAATTCTGATCCATGTTAGGATAGATCTAGTTCCTCTTCACATTACAGTGTATAAATGTGATACAGAGAGTGTTTAATGCAGTTAAATGCACTCGAGTGACTTACGAAAGAAATAGGGTGCGTTTATATTTGGCATTAACATGCGATCTTGGTGATCCGAACAAGCAGATCGGATCTTCAGAGGATCAGGACACAGCGCGTTTACACTTGGCAACATCAAGTGGCTTCCACATGGATATGTGATCGGATCTCTATAGTTTCACGGCCATTGTTTTAATAAGCCCGCAATTTAAAAATAGCCCTGGTGAGGGGATATTTGAAACAACACGAATAACGGGCAGGATAAGCATGTTACAGTTTCGATACACTGGAAAGTATCGGCCGCAGCCATGTTGAAATCGAGGCAGCGGTGGGAATTAAATAACGGTTAATACGATCAAAGATCTAATATGTGAAAGTATAAGCAGAGGAGTTTCGCAAAATTACACAAGCTTTTGTACTTGAGCTGTGGCGGGTTTCAGTCGCACAAACACACACACACACATACACACACACACACAAACACACACAGACTCGAACGGTGTTTATAAACACATCATTTGTTTATTCATGTCAAAGACACATAAAATAATCACATAAGTATGCCACTTATAAAAAAGTGACCACTTATATCGTTCTCGTCTATTCGGGTTGGTTTGGCTGAAAGTTACAGTGCGTCGTTTCTTCGGTCTGCGCACAAAATAGCGTGTTTTTGTGTTTAAATGATATATACGGTGTGTTCAAAACTCTGTGTCTTCCGGGGACACCGGGACACGGCAGCAGCCCCCGGGACAGCGGGAAAACAGAGTATATTACGCCGTAGGATATAAAGTAAATACACACACACAAGTAGCCTATGTTGGAAACAAAAGCTGTTGTAATGTTGCTATTCGTGTCTGTGACTTGAAAAAAACTAATTATGCGTTTAACACTGGCCCTGTGTGTGCAAGTAAACCCCCTTCG
This sequence comes from Triplophysa tibetana, assembly GCA_008369825.1. Lineage (NCBI taxonomy): Eukaryota > Metazoa > Chordata > Actinopteri > Cypriniformes > Nemacheilidae > Triplophysa > Triplophysa tibetana. The sequence continues at coordinate 23,213,066 of CM017902.1, forward strand.
TGGAAGTCACAAAGAGTGATGATAAAGCTGAAGTGGTCAAGGGAAACATCTCGTATGATTTGACAAACATCCTCTGTAGGTTGCAAATAATGAAACACTGTGAGCAAGAGTAAACATTCCGCTGTATTTGTCATCTGCTCCGGGGTCTGACAGGCCTCACAGACGAGAGATGGATGATAGTGGGTGGGATTTTCTGTAAAGTTGTGGCGGTAAATGTAGATAAATGGCTGGATTGCGTGCGCATCACACTGAGATCTGATCACAATGTGTCTTCGACTACCTCTTGATCAGGATAACATTCCGATCACTTATCTTTTCAATGTGTATGCGTATAACATCCAGATACATGTCTCCTGTTAATGGCAAATATAAACACAGCCATAGTTTCTTATCTTTCTCCTCTGTGCGTCAGTTGTGATTCTACATCCTTCCTTCCCAGCATCTCACCACCAGAACCCATCTAAACATAAACAAGTGACTCTGGCGTCCTCTTCCCATTGTCCAGTTTCTGTGACCTCACGGGTCATTTCCTGTCCTCCACTGTCAAACAACCTGTCAACCCTGTTTGTCATATTTACCGTCTATTTTTCGCACTTTGTACAATGCTGTCGCGAGTGTTTGTGGGTTTGCCGGCTGAATCAGTCTTCCAGAAGCTTCAGTTGTTATGTAACGTAGGAACAAACTTATCTCACAAACGCTCCAAAGCTCACAGACTGTCATGTGCTGACATTGATTTATATCGGGAGTCTGTTGTTACAGTAGACTTTGTGACAGTAGTTTGGTCTGAATTCGCTCAGAAATAATTGTTTTATCAGCTGTCATTTATTATGTTTTAATGTGGCCAAAAACAAGTTTTTCTCGATATTTATCAATATTTATCATATTGTTAACATTTTAAAAACCGATTTAAGACAGTACGTTCCTTTGCCCCACATTTCCTCCCATTCCTGCATTTTCTTTCTGTTCCCTCTTTCTGTTTTTGAACGTGTTTGTTTTCCAGACATCATTTATTCAAAATCCCACCAAACTTCACCCCAAATCCATTACACAGGTATAACAACCATCACCCGGACAGCTAACTGACTCGAAGCGTGTGTTGAGCGGTTGTTCTCTGTTTGTCTCTCAGGTGCATTCAGAAAAGATCTTGCGAGCAGGTAAAGTGTTAAGAAACACCATCCTGTCCCGAGCGCCTCACATGATCAGAGACAGAAAATACCACCTGAAGTCATACAGGTAAGTGTCTAAAGAGGTCTCAATGTTTACTTTAATCCACATTTTATATTTGTGTTATTAGTAAAAAAATGTATGAACTCATTTATTTTATTTTGTTTATTAAATATTGAATATTCTATTTAAAAACAGTAAATGCACCCATAATTCTTCTTCTTCTTCTTATTTTTAAGATTTATTTTTGGCATTTTTGCCTTTATTGGACAGACAGTTATTTTAGAGAGGAGAGGAAGCCAAGTGGATGAGAGAGACGGGGTGGGGTCGGGGAAAGGACCACGAGACAGGATTCAAACTCGGGTCGCCCGAGACGCACTGATGCCATATGACCATCGGTTCCAAAATAATTATTTTTATTAGTCATGTTTTTATATTGATATTAAACTGTATTTATACAGGCACTGAAACAGTTAAAGGAATAGTTCACCAAATAATGAAAATCGTGTCATCACAAACAGACCTCAATCCCTATTGACTCCCATAATATTGATTTTCTCTACTATGGTAGTAAATGAGGAATGAGATCTGTTCGGTAACTGACATTCTTCCAAATATCTTCCTCTGCATTTAACAAAGAAATGTATACAGGTTTGGAACAATCTGAGGGTAAGTAAAGGATAACAGAATTTTCATATTTGGGAAACTATGACTTTAAGAGTTGGAAAAACTAGGTGACCGCTTAAAAATACTTTTACTAAATGCATGTACAAATATTACTGTTGTGTTGCTTTAAAGTGAATAAGAAATTCTATGTCTGAAAAATCCATCGGAGCATATTTTCTGTTATTTTGACCTGTTTCTCCAGTTTTCATTTTCTTCAAATAAATGCAAACAGACACAATATTTTTTTTACAATTATGAGGATATGTTGTCAATAGTTTGCCGAATGAAACAAAAATTATAATTTATCTAAACACACACCCATAAATAGAACTTCATAAATCAGGTCTTCGAAATGGTCTATACTTATATACAGTATATATATCCCTTACTGCATACATTAAGTTACAGGATGAGTTTTATTTTTATATACAAGCTTCTAAAAGCAAATACTGTATTTGTATTTTTTGTATACTTGTATTTTTGTTTTGACTGGTTCAGCAGTCTTGGATGTGTTGTATTGACTGTAACATGTTTTCTGCACGTGTGTGATGCAGGCAGTGCTGCATGGGAACGGAGCTTGTTGATTGGCTGTTGCAGCACACTTCCTGTGTCCACTCTCGTGTTCAGGCGGTGGGCATGTGGCAGGTGCTGCTTGAGGAAGGAGTTTTAAACCACGGTGCGAATGTAGACATGTGTAACCACCCGTTATGACCTGTTGTGTAACTGTTTACCCAAAAACAAAAATTCTGTCATCATTTATTTACACACACGTCTTTCAAAACTTGTGTGACTTTCTACTGCAGAACACAAAAGAAGATATTTTGAAGACCACTTGTTCACATAACAAATTCGGACCACATTGACTCCAATAGACGCAAAACCACAGAGACTTTTCTCAAAATATCTTCTTTTGTATTTCACTGAAGAAAGAGTCATAAACAGGTTTTGAACATCATAAGGTGAATAAATGTTGAAAGAATGACTGAAAAGCCTGTAATGAGTCTGAAGCGTGCTTAGAATTGTAAATGTCCTTTTCTGTTCCTGTAATGTTTGTTTACATTTGATATTTTTTATTAGTTGACCTGTTTGTGTTCTTTAGTGGATCAAGAGCTGAGCTTTCAAGATAAATATATTTTCTACCGCTTCCTGGAGGACGAAATGGAGGACGCCCACCGTCCCAACGAAGAGGAAAAGAAAGAGAGTGACGAAGAGCTGCAGGACACCCTCCTCCTCCTCTCTCAGATCGGACCTGACGCCCATCTGCGGATGATCCTGCAGAAACAGTACGTTCTCGCGTTCAAATTTGAGTCATTATATGTCTCCCTGAGGGCTGAGAGTTATAAAGCGATCTGATCCAGATCTCGGTTTGGCTGCTTTCCTCTGAACTTTCCCACAATCCTCTCTGAGGAGTCATTAGGCTGAGTTATGCCCTGAAGGAGAGATACCTTTTTTAAAGTTCTGCGAGTCACATCTGCACCGGGCACAACTTTGTAAAATGTCAGCATAAGTCCCAGATTCATGACATCATTGTCTTCACTGCAGGCCTGGACAGAGGACATCAGATGACTTAGAGATCATTTATGAGGAGCTACTGCATATTAAGGCCTTATCGCATCTCTCCACTACTGTGAGTCTTCTTACATCTGTATTAGTTTATCACTACTGTGTGGAACATAAAAGAAGATGTTGTTCAGAATGTATACATTGCTCTTTTTTATACAATAATTGAAATTTCTCCTAAGAATAAAAACGATGGGAGGGTCACCTATTTATGATTATTCATGCATGCAAGGCTAGCTTGTATTTACTACGTATGTTCACTACACAATGTAACACATTTTTAAAAGTTGTTTCGCTGTAATTTCTACTGTTTCTTTATTTAGTTTAAATGATAAACAGGAAAATCGCCTTATTTATTTTTATCCTTCACAGTACTCAAACAATATTTTCATACATTTTGGTATTATAACTCGTACGCAGAAATAACAAAACAACAGTTTAATATAACATTTACTAAAAATGAGTTGTCAAAGACTTCAGAAGTTTACATTCGATGGTTTTGGTCTTTTATGACTAATACTGTCTACACAAACCAAGTTCCAGACATAGTCACCCATCATCTCTTCATCCCACCTTCCCTTTGCTACAGACTTTTTAGACATTTCTGAAAGTGACAATTGGAAAATTATTTTTAAAATATGTGTGTATATGTATGTACAGTTTTTGTTTATTTTGTTTATTTGCAATATGGCAATGTGGCGATGCCACAAGAAAATAAATATTACCACAATAATAATTGAACAAGAACTATAAAAAGTCAATTTGTTATTTAAAATATGAAGTTCTCTCATATAAAGGTGAAATATTCCCAGGTGTTTTGTTAATAATACATAATTTTCTCTTTAGGTGAAGAGGGAATTAACCGGGGTTTTAATCTTCGAGTCCCACGCGAAAGCAGGCACGGTGTGTAAGTGTCAAAGTTACAGCTCTTTTATCCTCACAAATCAAACCCGACGAGACGTTCTAAATGGATTTAAACCATTACCGAGTTTCAATGTGATGATCCCAGAATATGTCTAGTATGTGTGATGTGCTGAACGTCTGATGTCTCTGTGGATTATAATCCACTTGTTTTGTCTTCATTATTGATCTCTTTTGTTCCTGTAGTGTTTAATCAGGGGGAGGAAGGGACGTCTTGGTACATCATCCTGAAGGGCTCAGTTAATGTGGTCATCTATGGGAAGGTCAGACTAATTCTCTGATAATGCTTCACATTCAACACAACAGCTCAAATTTTTTATTATGTGATAACGCAAGACAGATATTCCCACTTTTATGAATAATGCAGTAACAACGGCTTCCGGCATGTTGGTTTAGCCACAGCCAAGTGGTTTTCTTTTAGTAATAATACTTTAAAGCAACACATTATTATGCTTTTAATCGTCCTAATAATAGTACTGTTCATAATACCAAAATATGACACTTTTTTGGGCTTTCCTATTTTTTAAGATATTTCCTCATTTTGATTTTAGGACTGTTAAACAATTGTTGGTTTTGACTTGTTTTACTTTATGCCCTCTAAGGAAATATGTTTTTTATATGTTGTCAGTATGAATTGCATAGATGGAGATGTTGTGTGTCGTGCAGGGTGTAGTATGCACACTTCATGAGGGAGATGACTTTGGCAAGCTGGCTCTGGTGAATGATGCACCTCGGGCCGCATCCATTGTACTGAGAGAAGACAACTGCCACTTCCTCAGGGTGGACAAAGAAGACTTCAACAGGATCCTCAGGGTCAGGGGTCATTATTTACAATGTGTGCATCAAGAATTTATTTTTATTACGGTTCTTCTATAAACATTCTTCGGAGAACTTTATTATACAATTTGGTGTCATTAATGTACGATCAGCATAATTATCAATAATAAGGAGAGTAATTATCATTATCGTCTTATTGTTTCCTCCTTTGCTATCTGCATCTATTTTTGTCCGTTTGTGTGTGTTTGTCTAATCCCCCATCTCTGGCACAGGAAAAATCCCCCAGAAATGAAAATGATGTCATCATTTACTCACACTCTTGTCATTTTTAAACCTTTATGACTTTCAAACACAAAAGACACAAAAGAGGATATTTTGAAGAAAGTCGGTAACCGAACAGCAGCGGCACCCATTCACTTCTAATGTTTGGACACAAAACAAATGCAAGCGGACAGGTGCCAGTAAACAACATTCTTCAAAATATCTTCTGTGTTCTTTCTGTGGAAGAAGGAGAGTCATACAGGTTTGAAATGACAAGAGGCAATTATGTAAGAATTACATTTTTGATGAACTAGTTTATGACGAAAATAGTCAGAAACATGGTTAACTAATGTAGGTATATGAATGTTACAAGAAGTGTATTATTCATTTTATTTTTAGTTCATAGAATACATAAATAAATAAGTGTTTAAACATATGAGTTGGGATAAAAAGAGGGATCTCGTGTAGTTGGAAATAGAAATAAGTGTGAGTCTCCATCTACTGGTGGTGATGCTAAATTACACAGAACATTACAACTACATTGTAGAAGAAACACCTTACAGATGTTTCATGTGATTCGCTTACAAATAGAAAATAAATATGCACAGTACACAGACATATATTATGTAAACTTTTATTCTGGATGCAATTAATCGCGATTAACATATATAAATGTGTGTTCAGGATGTGGAGGCAAACACGGTCCGTCTGAAGGAACATGAAGAGGATGTGTTAGTTTTGGAGAAGAGTAACAGCAGAGGGTCCAGTTCTTCTCCTCTCAAGTACATTTCTCTTCTTCTATCAGTTTTAACATGTACCAGCATCAATCACCATGACATGTGGAAGAGTATCATCATATCATCTCTTCTGCAGGTACACTGTGATGTCAGGGACTCCGGAGAAGATCCTGGAACATCTTCTGGAGACAATGAAACTCGATTCTCAATTCACAGAATCAGGTTCAGAATCACAAATCTCTTAACCAATCTTCAACCCTCAAACAACAAAAGTTTTCTGTGTAGCCTATTTTTAGCATTTGCAGATGATGTGTTTTACATTTATTAAAGCATTTGTTCACCCAAAAATGTACATTCTATCATCATTTACTCACCCTCAAGTTGTGCCAAGCATGTGTATATTCTGTTGTTTTGCTTGACACAAGAAAAGATATTTGAACGAATGTTTATGAACAAACAGTTCTGGGTCACTTTTGACCACCATACTTGAAAAAAAAAACTCTATGGTAGTCAATAGTGCCCCAGAATTGTTTGGTTTCCCACATCCTTTAAGAAATCTTCTTTTGTGTTATACACAACAAAGACATGTATATGGCCTTGAAACCACTTGATGGTTGTAAATGATTACAGAATTTACATTTTTTATCACAATCAACAAAAACTGCAAGCAATTTTACTTTTTCTATCAATTTCTCCAGACAAGAACACACAGGGACCGCATAAGTGGTCCAATAAATGTTAAAAGTGAACTCTATTGACCTTCAATAAACCTTATAAAATAAATTCATACACAAGCAGCTTTGACAAAACAGAGTTCTTGCATAATAAACTGACACTCTCTGTTTTCTTTCATTCCATACTGTAGCCTACAGACGGTTTCATCTTAACCCAGATAGCACAATCCATCTGACTTACGTCTATTTGACGTCTGCATTTACATCATACAGACATCTGCAATACGTAGTTTGCTCATCTGCAGTACGTCTCGGAGACGTTTGAATGTCTGTAAAACGTCTGCTAAAGATCTTGAGATTTGCTGCGTAAAAACATCTGCTAAACATCTTAGAAAGAGCAGATTTACATCCATTCTAAATCATAAACATCTTACAGACGTCTTCAAGATGTCTATATAACGTCTGACAGCAGACATCTCCGAGACGTATTGCAGACGAGCAAACTATGTATTGTGGATGTCTGTAAGATGTAAATGCAGATTTCAAATAGACGCAAGCCAGATGTATGCGTGCTATCAGGGAACATAAACAAACGTTATTGCGCATGCGCACTTCGTGACCGCCACCTTAACTTCCGGTACACGTTCACAAACAATAGAGTGCCTGTAGATTATTTCCGATAATGATCGAAGGAAATCGAGAAGAAGCGTCGTTTGGCTAAACTTGTCTCCCATCATTTTTAATTCAGACTGCGATACCGAACTTAACCGCTAGATGTCAGTTCACCATACTTTGTGTTTAAATGCGACCAAACTGAAGAACAAAATTCAACAAATCGTTTATTTAAAACAATTATTTTAAAAGAAGTAAAATAATATTACAAATTAATGTTAGCATTAATTCAATAAAATATAAATATTTATAGTTATTAGACACTAGCCAAACACAAACCGGTAGTTAACTGGGGGTCAGGGGAGCGCGCGTCCGATGAAACCGTCTATTCGTACGGAAATGATTGACAGTTGAAAAGTTTCACGAAGGGTTCTCATTGGCTGAACAAACAATCCTTGTGCTTTCTGTCACAAAGATGTGATATTACGCTACACTATATATATATATTTTAATTAAATAGTAAAACTTAAAATGAATCTATGTGTTTCCCTTTATCTCCCTCTAGATCCCGCTATGGATGACTTTTTACTTATGCACGGTGTCTTTGTCCCAAACAGTCAGCTGTGTCCTCTCCTCGTGGCCCAATATCCTTTCAAACACATTCACAGAGAGTTGTTCTCCAACTTTTCACCGTGGCACAGCTAGTTATGCTTTTGATCACATGTCCTGAGCCGTTGTGTAGAAAAATGTGTAGAGCAGCTACATGAGCGTATATCTGTTGTGCACGAGGTATTGCAGTGCACCATGGGATTGAATGAGTTCACTAGGCAAGTTTTGATTTCCTTAGCACCGATGCACCTATCACGCTCTGGCGTCTCAGGGCAGTGAACAGGAGAGGATGGATTACTCTCTCAATAACAAACGCAGAGTAATTCGGCTGGTGTCACAGTGGGCTGCCATTAACACAGACCACCTGCAAGAGGAGGACACCTCCTTTAACTTCCTCCAGGTCAGCACCTTCTCCAGACGTTTTCACAAGTTTTGGGATTCAATTCTTCAAATGAAAATGATTTAGTTCAAACCCAAACCGAGTCCTGTGTAGATGTGTGGGTCTGTTCTGCCGCTGCAGGATTTCTATGAGACGGTGTGTGAAGACTCCAGACTCATTCCAGCTCTGAAGGATCATCTGCCTGGACTAGAGAAGATCGTGAAGCAAATGTGAGATTACAGTTTTTAAAACAAGACTACGACAGAGATGTTTTACTCATTTCAACTTGACTTTAAATGGACTTTATTTACAGTTCAGATGACGACAGGCCCTTTCGAAGAAAGGTGAAAATTCACACAAGTCATCCTGAACGTTACAGTTTTTGCATACATATTGTCATGTACTAATTCCCGGTCCTTTCAGCACAAAGTTTTGCTACGTCAGTTCAGCACGGGCAGCGACAGACTGCTCAAGCGACAGCCAATCAGGAGCACCGATGAGAGTGAGTCATCAGGGTGCGCCAATACCTGTTGCCCAGTTTAACACCAATTGATTTAATAGCCGATATCATTTCTATTTTTCACAACGCGTTCAAACTTAGTGTTCGTTTTTTGATTTTACAAATCACACAGAGGAAAGAAATGAGCTGTGGATGGTGCGTAAACTGTTTAATATAAGCCTAGATTCTTAAATACAGCTCATTATAATTTATACGGAAGTCAGTTTAACAATTAAAATGGTATATTAGTATTATCATTAATAAAAGTATTTTGATGATCATAATAATACAAATTATTATTGGTATTTATTTTAATAATCAGTGTGTGTCCGTTGTTTCAAATGTTTATTGTTGTTTAAATATTGTTATTGCAGTTCTCTTTAAAGTGTTCTGCAGTGATCACACCTACACCACCATACGAGTGCCTGTTGCCGCGTCTGTCAGAGAGGTCATCGCCGCGGTTACGGATAAGCTGGGGTCAGGCGAGGAACTTCTGCTCATCCACCTCGGCTCGGCTGGAGGTGAAAACACACAAACACGCAAACACAGGCGCATGCACACACTCACATGCACACACACACACACGCATACTACCGTGCACACATACATGCATGCACGCACGCACACAAATGCGCAAGCGCACAGACACACACCCATACACACAAACACGCATGCACGAATGCACGCATTTACACACACACACACACACACACACACACAAACGCATACTAACACACACACATGCTTGCACGTACGCGCGCATTCATGCACCCACACACATGCACAGACTTACGCATATTAACGCGCACACATCCATGCATGCACGCAAGCACGCACACACACACACGAATGTGCGCGCACACAGACACACCACCATGCACACACACACACGCATGCACGGACTCACACACACGCATGCACACACACAAACAGGGACACACAAACGGATGCACGCACACAGACACACACAAACACACACAACACATGCACACTCGAGTTACACTTATAATGCAAAGGATCACCAAAAAAGTTGCATTTACAAAAGTTAAAGAAAATCACTCTAATGGACATTTGTGAGCTTTCAGTTTTTTCCTCTGGACATAAATCAGAGAAGCAGGAAACTTAAGCAAAAGTACTTGTGGTTCAGAACTGTTTGTACGATACATCACACTGAGTATTATCTGAGTGTTTGTGTTTCTCAGATAAAGAGGTTCTGAAGTCGTCTGATGTGTCGATCTTCTCCTCACTGAGCATTAACGCTCGTCTGTTCGTCTGCACCAGAGATCAGCTGAACTCTTTGGTTTGTGAGAAACTGCTCTTGAAACACACATCAGCTTTAAACATGTTCCAGCAAACACTGAGCGTTCAGATGTTTATGTTGTAGACTCCTCTGCCGGAGCAGGAGGGTCCGTCTTCAGGGTCCATGTCCACATTTGAGCTCATGAGCTCTAAAGATCTAGCTCATCACATGACGCTGTATGACTGGGAACTCTTCGACTGTGTACATGAGGTAAACACACACACAGTTCTGCTTCGCTTTCTGTCACTTCATGTTTTCAGGTTTTCTATTGCCTCTGCAATGGTTCTGTGGAAAGGATGAATCAATAATAATAAGGTCCTAGGAAACCAGTTCGTACCACTAAAGGCACCGTACATCAATGTTTTGTTTTACTTTCAGCATGAGTTGATCTATCACACGTTCGGGCGGCAGCATTTTAAGAAGACCACAGCTAATCTGGATCTGTTCCTGCGGAGGTTCAATGAGGTCCAGCTGTGGGTTGTCACAGAGGTTTGTTTGTGTCCCACACTTAGCAAACGTGTCCAACTTCTCAAGAAGTTCATCAAGATCGCAGCGCAGTGAGTCTTGGGTTCTTTCACTCATTAAACATATCAATGCGCATGCCTGTGACATGGCGTTTTGTTCAGCAGTGCAAAAGGCAAAACTCAGTCTAAAAATGAAAATTCTGCCATGATTTCTCATCCTTAAGTCATCGACAACACTAGGACAACAGTTCATCTTAGGAGACACAAATTAAGATCGTTTTGAAGAGGTCCGTGAGCTTTCTGACTCCTGACCACGGACAGCATAATAACTGACATTCTGCGCTTTTGAAGTTTAATTCATGGCAGAATTTCTATTTTTCATTGCGGTTTCCCTTTAATTTTGTAATAAGTAACTCTTTCCCTGCCATTGACGTAATTTATGACACAACGCTTCCCTGCCACTGACAAGTTTATCCTGTATATACTTTTAATTGTTATACAGTAGGAGGCGCTGTTGCGCATCTTCTAAAAGAGTGCAGCATCTACAGATCAAAACATAAATAAATATCTGTTTTAATCATCTTTTGGAATCTTATCTGGATTAATTCTAGAATGATTTTTGTTCATTTTTATTTTAAATATTTTTTATGAAACCTATTCAATTGTCAATTAAAAAATAAATGAAGCTAGAATATTGGTTTTAATATAAATAGACACAATAATAACAATTTAAGCAGAGGCTTTTTTATTATTTTGTATTTATTAATTGTTTGCATATTCATTTAATATAAATAAAGTTTTGTGAATACAATATAAAAATGCTGGCAGGGAAAGAGTTAACGGTGTTGCAAGTGTGGACAAATCTTATTTTTTATATGCAGATGTGTGTTGCATTAGAGGATGTGGTAGTCAAGTTAAAGGAAGATTTCAGCATGAATGGGGATATTATTTCTCTCATGTGGTTTCAAACTCGTATGATTGTGTTTCTTCTGTGTAACACAAAAGAAGTGTTGCAGAATGTTCATGTTGCACTGTTTCTTAAAATGGAAGAAGCATCCAGCATTATGAGCTGCTGTTGAAGTCAGTAAAGGAAAAATCTACACCGTAAAACATTACAGTACACGTCATATAGTTTCATTAAAGATGACTGTATGGGATACAATGCAGCATTTTTCTTTTCATGAAGCAAGATTGTCATTCGGGTTTGAAACACAGCTTGGTTAGTGAGTGAAAATGCCAGACATTTTGGTTGAACTCTTCTTTTAAGTCAGTGTCGTACACTATTCTGTACTACACTATAGTGTTTATAAAATGCTGTGATAATCTGAGCAGTATGTGTTTGCTCTTTTAAAGCTGTAAAGAGTTTAAGAACTTGAACTCATTCTTTGCCGTTATCATGGGTCTGGCAAATCCAGCCATCTGTCGACTAAATCAGACGTGGGAGGTAAGAGCTCATCCGATGCACTGAACATCGTACTGAAGGAAAAGAAGAATCTATTTGTCAAACTCAGCAAGTGAAAATTCAGTTTTCTCTTTTACAGAAACTGCCGAGCAAGTTTAAGAAGTTTTATGGAGAGTTTGAAAACCTGATGGTAAGTATATTTGTTCATTCTTCAAACACTTTCTCATGATCAATCCTAATGTACAGAATCTTGAGCATCCCAAACCAGCCTGATGTGACAACACCAGTTTCACTTATAGCCAAATACTGTATGGAAAAGTCATGAGACGCTTTTGATCGAACAGTAAGATATAACTGGGTTATGTTCTTCAGAAGGACATCAGAGATACTGTATGTTTTCTCATTTTAGGATCCGTCCAGAAATCACAGAGCGTACCGACTAACAATGGCCAAGTTAGAACCTCCCATCATCCCTTTCATGCCTTTATTGATCAAAGGTGAGCTTTACACTACACTAGTCAACACACTTGGAATACTAGAGCTGACATGTAAATAAAGAAATATAAAATAATTTATGTGGCCAAATGTTTGACTGACGGTCTACAATAAAACAACAGCATAAACCTGGGGAAGGAATCACAAAACATTCATGTGAAGAAAATTCTTTGTGAATGTGCCATGTTTTTTCTTAAACTGTAATTTACGAAGAACGTTAGGAATGTAGAAAAGTTAGAAATCTTCGCTTGGAGCTAAATTTATTTTGTGTGATTTACAAATGAAAAGTCATTTCATTCTTCTGAAAAAATAAAGATGTTCTTAAGAAAATATTTGAACTTCTTCATAAGGAACATTTTTATGAGCTTCCTACGGTATAATTTATGTTAAGAACAATCTTATATTTTGTCTTAAGAACAGTTTCGTGAATCCGGCCCCTGAATCCATATAATCGATTATAGTTTAAATATTTTGTAAGCTTTGTGTGGTGTAGTCATTATGTAAGTCTTAGAAAAGATAATATTCTGTGTAAAAATTGTTTGAATGTTTATTTAAAAGGAAGCACAAAAACAGGTTGAATGGTGACATTTTAAGATGTCAAGAAAATGCCGGTTGACATGTTGACATTTCATCTTTCAGATATGACATTCACACACGAGGGTAACAAAACGTTCACTGACAGACTGGTCAACTTTGAGAAAATGGTGAGTTTTCCTGTTTTACCATCTCTGAGATTTAAATCATACGTAAGACGGGTTCAAATTTATTCGTTGTGTTTTTCAGAGAATGATCGCAAACACGGTGAGAATCGTGAGATACTGCAGAAGTCAGCCATTTAGTAAGTCCCTTAGAAAAAGAGGTGGACAGAACTTACTGTTTTAATACTTCGTATAAAAAATATGTAAAACATATAAAGATGTATTTATGAAGTGTAATGGAATAGAAATTATGATGTATGCTTTGTCAATTACCAAAAAACTGTAGTACAGATACGTTAGTAAATTACATACAAAGTCAATTGCAAAGATGCGTATCTGTATGACATATCGCTTGTTGCTCCCTAACTCTATGTAAGTCGCTTTGGATAAAAGCGTCTGCTAAATGACCAAATGTAAATGTATAGATGCGAATGAATCGGGTGGTGCGATTGCCGCGAACTTTTCACAGGAGTAACCCCTCGTTCACATTCCAAGCGACAAAGCAACATGATCCCATTCATTTCAATGTAGAGCGGATGGGCGTGTATAGTGACGCGACAAAGTTGAGAAATCTTTAACTTCATCCAAATGAAGAGCGACTTTCAGAAGTGACAGCCAATAGGAAGATGGTAGAGCTAACGTGAACGCAGCATAATAAAGAGCTTGAACGCGCTTGTTCGCGTTTGGTGTGAACCCAGCACTAGGTGTTTCCAGCCATGTTGCTATGCGGTTGCTAGGGTGTTTTGAATGGTTGCTAAGGTACTACTGCGTTTTTCTAGATGGTTGCTTGACAGTCTGAATCAGAACACCTCACTTCTGTCTTCATGATATATTTATCAAATCTAAAGTAATTTTAAACAGTAATAGCAGCGCACACCTCCTCCATAAGTTTCACAAGCAACTGACAGATTCATGTCTTTAGCACAAAAGACAGGTTAGTCAACTTTAATAGGTAGATTAAGTATAATAGTGATGCTCACCTAATGAATAGAACAACTAACCATGTTTTCAACTAAACTACTTCACCTAATCTCAATACATTTCTCTCTCTCCTGTCCTAATAGATCAAGAAGCTCCTCAGGTAGCAGGTAAAAACCATCAGGACGTGTGGAGCTACGTTCGCCATATAAGTGTGATTGACAACCAGCGTACCCTATCACAGCTCTCTCACCGGCTTGAGCCGCGCCGGACCTGAGGCGCATCACTCCAGGACTACAGCATCAGTGCTGCTTTATCTGCGCCGGTGAATAAGCTATAGATGTATTTAAACATCCCTGCAGCAAACTGTATGCACAGTAAAGTCTTAACATGCCTCCTTACAAGTTCTTTCCTGGTTTTTGTCTGCTTCTTTAAAAGTGTGGCTTCATCTCAGTGTTCGGCTTCATTTCACTCTGCACAAAGTTCTTGCTTCCAGGCTAAAGAGGCTCTCTCTTAGTCCACAATATTATTTCATAATCATCTGTTTTTACACACAGTTCTTCAAATGTAAACAGATTCGTCTCGTTTAAACTAAAGCTTCTTTTAGGGAGTCTAACTCGCTTTGCATTTTTCTTTCTGATTGTGTTTTACTCAAGAAGGAGTCGAGGAGTTGATCTGAGACCAAACGGTTATATTTCTTACATTAGTTTGTGAATATGTTTTGAACTGGATGTACATTTTGTTAAGATATTTATATCGTCTTTGGCATGGAGTAAATACATATCTTAATGAATTGATAAGAGCACATTCAGGAGCCTCTTCGTGGCTTGACCGTGAACTTTATACCTTTCTCTGTGTTGTGTAAATAAACCTGTATTAAGATGCATATTCAAGCCTATTTTTATTTCAAATGTATACGTTCTCATAGTATAGAACTACAATTCTGCATCGGTTGTTTGAAAATCTAAAATATGTGCCCAACTAGTGAATCTCTGTCATCATAATTGATTGTGTTTTATTCTATGGGATCATTTCATTATATTGTATTTTATTCTATTACATTTTACATTCTGTGCATTCTTTTATTTTATTACAGAAATGTATATTGTAATTTATACAGTAACTTTATGATCGTATTAATTGGACTACAAACAACTTTTTATATCTAACTAGGGATATTCCACTGTTTTTATGAGTTGTATACTAACAACAATCCAACCCTAACCAATAAAATGCTTTATTTACTTTATTTATTTACTTTACGTTTCGGAAAGAAGACCTTGTTTATCAAACATCGAGAACAGCGATGCAGTTCAGCCTGTGTCCACCAGGAGTAGCTGTTTGTCTTGGTTTTATGCAGCTGCACGCGCTCTCGCTCTCTCTCTCTCTCTCTCTCTCTCTCTCTCTCTCTCTCTCTCTCGCTTTTCGACAAGCTGTAATCAGGAAGTTGTTGTTGTGTAACACGTGAATTCAGCGCTGTCTGAATCTGACGTTTGGTCACACGATCACCGCAAGATCTTCTAAAGCTCTTTATATTTCTGGCGACGAAACTGACAGAAGAGCGGAGGACAGCGGGTATGTTACACTGTAATAACATTATATTAATACATGACAGTGTAGGGCTGAGGTCACAGATCAGTGCCGATGTTGGGATCTGTCTGGACCTGTTCAGGGATCACACGCAGGATGAAATACTTTGCAATCTTATTACACACAAATGCTTCATGCACAATGACTTTAAACAGGGTGAATATCTGTTAACATTTTATCCGTGACTGCATGTGACAACTTTTAAAACATCAGATTTTTAGGCTGTCAGTCAATGCAAGGCGCATCTTTGCTGAGGTCAGGCCAGATCACGTGTTACATAATAGTTACTGTATCATGTTGAATGCATTATTATGTTTCCAGGAAAGGGATATGATGAAGTGTAGGATACTATATCGTAATGGATTAATTATCATCATAGGGCTGAAAAGTGCACATTGTGTTTGGTATATCTGCATAAACAAATGGTTTTTACTTTCATCTGAAAATATAAAATCTAATTTCTGTTCCTGTGCTCAGTGTACTAACACTGCTGTGATCCTATTGGCTGAAAAGGAATATAAATGCATATTTATCAGGTAATACAGTGAACCCCCCAGGATTCGGCCACGCAAAAATAAAAATCCTGTCATTTATTCACCCAAACCGGTATCCGACTCTGTCTTCTGTGAAACACAAAAGAAGATATTTTGAGAAATGTGGCTTTGCGTCAAAAATAATTGAAGTCAGTAGGATCTAGTGTTGTTTGGTTATCAACGTTTACAGTGTTAAACATGGTGGCTTGTCATGCTTAACATGGCCCACTTGTCAAAAAAACGAGCTCGGCCCACAACGTAGTATTTCTGTGATCGATACACTCTCCAAAGGTTGGTTGAGGTTTCGGAAAGTTTTTTCCGAACATGAAATTCCGTTACGTAACAACGTTAGGACGTGAGCACGCCAAAAGACGTTCAGCTGTGTTTGTTTGTTCACTGCTTTTGGGTGAGGAATGTTATATGAAAGGTGGATAAAAGGCCTGTTGTGACTGCAACTTTTTCTTTGGCGATAAATTGCAACAGAAACGATTGCGATAGTCGATATTATTGTCATTTTATCTTTCATCTGTAACAAGTTTTTAAGTGGTGTCCCATTCGTTGCCTTTCAAAGGAGCAAAAACGCTGTTTGGAATTTCGTTTGACAGCTCCGCCCACACAACGATCTCATTCGATGAAAGTTCCGAACCTCATGAATATTAATCGCCAAACATGGCTGATGACATGCTATATAGCAGGGTCTTCAACTACTTTTCTTTGAGGGCCAGTTTTTTACAATATATTAAATTCTTATGATTTTGTATTTCCGTGATTTATTGCATTTTGTTCCTATAATACCGGGTTTTGATGCCGTTACTTACACGTCATATATTAAAGCATGCACACAAAATTACATCCACTATACCTAGTCTTGATATTTGTTTTTTTATGTTGTGTCTTTAATTGAATTCCCCAATACGCTGAATGAAATAGCTGTTAATTTACTCACCCTCAGTTTTCCAAGATGTGGGTGGTATTGTTTTTTTTCAAGAAGATATTTATGAAGCTATTGAATTAATTAAAGTCTAATAAAAAAAGGAAAAAAACTCTAATAAATGTAGCACAAAAGTAATGCATTGACGTTAAACTAGCGTCCAAAAATGCGAATCAATCGGTCTGTGCAAGAAACTGAACGCTATTATCGAATCATCTTATAAGGGTAGATCCTTTGAAGTGCAAGTTTTGGAGGGAGATGAAATGCTATTTTCGTAAATATAGCTGTTTAAATCATACATAATGAATGCAATGATACAAAACAAAATAATTTTTTCCTTTTTTAACAACAGTTCACGTGGTGTAGTACTCTTCCTTGAGTTACTTTCAAGGGCACAAGACGCTTTCTGAAACGCGACGTATCCCGTGTGCAAAACCGCAAACCAACTGCCTGTGGCTGTGATTGGCCGATTGTAGCATTGCAAATAACATGACATTTCTTGGACTAACCGATCAAATAGTTTTCTAAGACTCAATCGTTATGACTAGCGGGAAGTACTTTCGTATTAGATGTAGCAGCATTTTGGACTTAATGGCGTCTCAGGACGCGCATAACGTCTGGTGAATTACTGTATGTTTGATTGACATTCGATGAGGTTATGTCAGCACAGTATGCATATAGTCTTTCATTTCAAACATAACACTAAGGTTACATTTAATATGCCGTTACATTTGAAGAGTTCATTTGCAAAAACACGGTTCTCAGTGTAAAAATATTTTTTTATTGCGCATGTAAAGCAATATCAATGAACTCATCATTTGTTAAAAAAAATATTAGATTGGATATTATAACAGAGAGAGCCCTTAGGGCAGCAAAAGAATAGATGGATGGAGAGAGCTCTCATAAATATAGAAAACAGTAATAAGTGACAGGTTTATTTTCAATAGCTGATATGAACCACGCAGATGGCATGATTATAGACGGTATCAATGCGCACGCGCTGGCCCGAAGTTAACTTCCGGTCTGTGTTTGGTTATAGTACAACAATTTATTTTAGATATCATTTATTTTCATATAACAAGAATGTTTTTTTGTACATTAATTGTTTTAAATGACATACACACTCATGCTTTGTGGAGGTCTACCAGAAACCGCTGCTTTCAGCAACCACTGATGCTGAAACCATCTATGTGATAAACAGTAAAAAAATAGTATAATAAGCAACGCAACCTGTTATTTTCTCTAAACTGTTGCTCAACTGTTAAGCAACAGTGCTGGGAACGCCATGGTAATGAATTTACTGTAAATGATAAAATGAAGGAAAGCATTTACATTTAGGCATTTGGCAGACGCTTATATCCAAAGCGACTTACATTGCTTTATCCTATACATTTTACATAGGTGTAGCGATTTTAGCTGCATGTTGAATTAAGGATGAGTTTACTCAACAAATAAGATTCTCCACCAGATCTATCAAGATCAAACATATATGAAATGAGTTATTTAAAACGTCAATTTCAGTCAAGGAATTAGTTTAGCTCAAAGGAAAATATGTATAATAATCGTCATTACACATACATACTTTACAATTCTGATTAGCAGTATAGTGTTAAAAATCCTATATGTATTCGTCCAGCAAATGCATCAATGATTTTATACACTAACGTTATCTCATTACTATAAGTAACGTGACTTTAACAAACAGAATTAAGAGCAGAGGTAGCATAAATCGAAACACAGTTTAAGTGACCAAGTTTGTAAGCCTGAACAAAGAGAACTCATCACAAATGCCTTTATGGGTTTTTATTAAACTCTACTCTACATGGTAAACAAAATGACGACAAACAAATACATGAAACACAAGCGCGCTACGAAGCGCAGAGAGAGAGAGAGAGAGAGAGAGAGAGATGGCCGCGAGGCAGGTAAAACATGTCTGAAAACCAATAGAATCATCTTTAACAAAGAGGCACGCTCTTAACGCAGCTACTCTGTATTTAGAAACGGATACTTGCAATCTCGATGTTGGACCAATATCCGTATTCGTGTGGATGGAAATCTTGAATGGTTTCAGAATGCAGTCCTGTTGAAACGCTGAGTTTAGGTCCTGAGTCCGGAGTTCCATGGCTTAATCGGGGACCCCAGAGGGGGGCCCCAAGCGGGGGTGTCCGTTAGATTGTCCTCTTTCTTTTCCCTTCCAATTCCTAAATCAAAAGACGCTCCGAAGTGGATCGGTGATGGTGTTTTAAATGCATACCTGCCCTGCCCCCAGATGGTCTGTGGGCCAATGCCACGAAGGAGATCCGTGGGCCAAAGAGAGGTCCTTTCTCATGGCGCCTCATTTGCATGGCTCTGACAGTATGGTCAGTTAGCATTTAATACCTAAACTTAGTTATGGACAAAGTATGATGCATGCTATGTTTTTATAAAATAGCTCATCATATAGGGAATTCAGAGATGTGTAGTTACATATGAAACATGCAAGTCTTTGAGCTGTGAATCCTCCCAAGGTATGAATACATCAAATGAACCCTAAATCAAAACTTGCATATCTAACAGTTACAGAGTATTTATAATGGCACGAGCGCCAACATATATCCAGACATTTAGAAACATTTTTATGAAAGGACAGTTTAAGCACATAAGTTCCTATTTGTCAGAGAAGTTTCTCTGGTTAGCTCAGATGTTAAGTAAGAGGTGAGACAGAGACTTAAAAGCAATGCTTTGAAGCTACGGAGTCGTAAATCTCCTACAGAGAAACCAAATGGTTATCACACTATCGGTGCGAGTTCCAAACGCAAACCCAGACTCATGGAGCCATACTTGCTTCGATCTTTAGATGATGGTATCTAGAAACCGGGACAAAAGGGAGTCAGGGGTTGAATGGCTTTTTTCACACTGATCCAGTCACTACATATCCCCCCTTTCGGAAGAGGAAGTGCGAATATAAACTTCAGCTGACGATGGATAGTTGGATCATGATGGCGGGATCACTGGAGGTTCCTATTGGTCCACAGGATCTCGACATACAGGCAGAGAATGCTCCCGAGTGGTCAGTTATTGTCTTTAATTGGGTACCTTTCATCTTTTCGATCCTGCTTAGACATCAAGGGAGAGCACCCCTGCACTTGTTTGCTGGTTCTTGCAACAGGTTGGTTAGGATGTTTCCTGTCTCCACGGAGATGCACAGCAGTTGTCCTTGATGAAACAGCAGGTGGGATGGCATGATTGGCTTCCATGCAAATGCCTGTAGTCCTGTGTCATGGGGAGGGGTGTTGTCTACATATCCCCCCCCCCCCCGTCTCACGTAGCTGGGCAAAGATATGATACCAAATCTTGTTACTCACGTCACTTTCCTCTTGTGAATCTTGCCGGGTGCAGCATGCTCTCTGGCCTTCACATGTTCTGCAGTGATTGCTGGGCAAAGACTGGTGTCACACTCCGGGGTCTTTCATTGAAGTACTGGTGAGCGGTGTAGGACAAGGTTGGGGTCTCATTGTTGGCCCTGGCGATATTGGGGTGGTGCCGTCTGAACTCAGGCTGTGGTAAGAGCCATGTTCTGCTGGTGCTTGGCTTACCCCCCTATCGTTCTGGTCACACTGTCAGTGTAGACCAATGTTAAGGCAGTGTTTGGCAAGTCCAGCTTTCAGATGGAACTCCGTTCGGCAAGGGTCAATCAGGCATGTGGTGAAGCGCAGGTGCCATTTGGTGTGTACATGGCACCGTCTTGAGCGCTCATTTACATGACTGGGCAGTTCCTTTTAACATTTCACAAACCTTGTAGGTGGTGTCCTGTGTAGCCCAGGATGCAGCTAGCTTGGGATGTAATGTCATGTGGTTCTGTGATGGGGGCCACATAGTTGACATTAGTTCTGCATCATTGTCTTTTGTGACGAGCAGCTCTAGCACTGGCAGTTGATGACAGGTGCAGGGCGTGATCCATCTCCTTGGAGTGGTAATCTGCTATCATGCTCTTCATAAAGACATTGTTCAAAATCTTTGGTAAATGTACTCACTTGTACAGTATGCACGCCGCAAAAAGATGACTTATTCAGTAAAAAGGGGGTGTGGCTTCTAGAGTGGGCCATGTTCCACGTATTCCATTGAATATGTGTGGTTGAAGGCTTGGTCACACTGTGTGTTGAGCTAAACAGTGACCCCTTTTGGTGAATGCAGGTACAACAGTCTCATTTATTTACCAGAGGTCAAAGCTCTGGGCTGTTCTTGTAGGTCTAGTAGAAGGTTCTCGCACTTGAGAGGGCCTCCCATGGGGCTGTGAGATTTGCGAGAACCAGGAAGTAGCATGTTCAGCATTGGTTATTCCCTTTCAAGTTCAGAGCACAGGTGTCCTAGGTCGTTGCTGTGGTTGACAGGCATGAGTCCAATGGATACTGTGTGCACTTGAGAGGGCAGAAGAAATGTCTGAAGCTGGTGTTGTTGTGGAGAGCGTGTGAACAGTGTAAAGCTGATGTCTGAGATATCTGCCCATGGTTCCTGTAGGGTGACATGCTCATCTTGTAGTAGAATGTCTCTGTGGTCGACCAGCAGGTTACAGAGATCTGGAATTTTTTCTCAGAAAAGGGGCATTCAAGAGGGTTGTTTGTTTCAAAAGCCACTCGTGGTGAGAAAGAGTCTGATTTGGATTTAAATCCTCCTGTTGAGGTTTCTTGTAGAATCAGCTCCTTTGATGTCCACAGGATCTCTGCTGTCTCAGATGCAGTTACACGGTTCTTTTGCTCTTTGTACAGGTGTCATCCATGGTGTTGAGATGAATTCCTCGATGACTGTTGGGCCGGAACAGGTCAATAGCTCCTAGGTTGCCAGCTGGGTTTCCACGGGGCGTCGTCTTCCGAGTTCGACGAAAGTGGTGACACTGTGTTGTCTCAGGGCCTCCTGTCTGGTGCTTGGCTGTTCCCGGCAGGCTGTAACATCTGCTGAGTCTCTGTTGAAGATCTGCTACTGTGGTGCACCCTACATAGTCAGTTCTTTGTGATGTGCAGAGATAGGCAGGATTTACACAGTCTTTATGGAGGCGGCGCTATGTTCTCTGTAGGCCTTATGGGCTGAGTTCCGCAGATATCAGGTGATCGTGGCGGAAAAAGGCTGTAGCGCTTAGGTTTTGACTCAAAGTGTGATGCGGATTTCTGAGGGAGAAGAGTTTTGCTTTGAAGTCTTCTTCCCTTTCGGCCTGTTCTGTCGTCTGACGAAGGCTCGGATGTGGCTGTAGCAGATGTGTTGTAGTTGCTGTAATCCGCTTTGACAGTTTCCGACTGCTGGCATAGGATGCTGTGGTCCTCTTGGGTGGAGGTGATCCTAATCAGTTGACCGGTCTCTTGTGGTCACACTTGGCAGTGTTAATGCCTGAGAGTCAATGTTATGCAGGTAGCCATTTGTTGTGGCCTCCTGCAGTGTTCAGGGTGACAGCATTTAGTGGTGACAGCTGTCATTTTTCTGGCCAGCTTGCTGGGGTCTGTGGGGCCATGCAGCGTGTGTGTCTGCAGGTTCTTCTGGATGGCTCCTGCCCCACCCCTATCTGTTTGCTGGCTAGTAAGGTGTGAACAGTGGGGTTTCACCCCCCCCCCCTTTTCGCAGCTTTGGGCTTTTAGCTGGGGGACTCGACAGGAGAGAATCTGTTGCATTCTCCGGTCTGTTCACATCGTAGTCTGCAAGTGAAGTTCAGTTCATTTAGATTCCATTGCTGAGTCATGGCTTGGACTTCAGCAAGGACTGCTTGCAGAGGGCCTTTATAGGCCTTGGCCGTGGCATTGTGTTGCTGTCTGCCGGGGCCATTATAGAGAGCTTTTGCTTGTTGGAGTTTTCCTACCAGCTCCTCTCTGGCATCTGCTCCAATAGCTCTCTTTGCTCAGTCTGTGTTGCAAAGGACTCATGTAGCTTTTTATCTCCTCCTGTAGCTCCTGGTCCTCTTCATCCACTGTCGTTTGCAGGTCCAGCTGGTCTAGGCGGTTCTGCATGTGCTTCTGGCTCCTCCCGGCTTCCTTCGTTCTGGCTCTAGTAGGACGATCTGGTCGTGGGCGTGGTCACCGATGATCCTGGCTGTGCACTTCAGATGAGTTTGTTGGCTCTCTGTAGTTGTAGCTCTGGTTCAGATCGTGGTCCCTTCCCCGGATTAGGTCGTCCGACCAACTGCTCTCAGCGCAGTTGCCATGTGCCGATGCTGGTCCCAGGCAGGAGTCCATTGCAGCGCTTTGCCTGGTCTCTAGCTGGACTGGCAGGTGACAGGATTGGATCTTCTGGACACATTGAGACACAGGGGAGAGAGAAAGGCACAACAGCAAGATGCAAGTCCGTACAGATCTACTGGAATAAAAATGTGGGCTATGTGTTGAATGCTTAACTGAGTTTGTCAGTTAGTGACGCAAACTAAATGCTTATTATCCCAGCCGTGAAGGCGGGGGTGGATATTGTGTGGGTGAAACACAGGAAAATAATGAATAATGTTGCTGAAGAGTGTTACCTATGAGGTCATTCTATGACTTAGGCTATTCGATTCATCAACATATTTACCAAAAATTTTACTGATGTTCAGACAGGTTCAGTCTCTGGTGATAAGAAGAATAAAAGTCAGATGAGTCAAGAGAAAGAGAGGTTAGGATAGAGAAGGAGGGTTTCTTTGTGCGGGGATGAACTGGCTCCACACTAAGGTCTACGATAGGGCCCATAGGTAGAGGGCGCTATGGAGTCTTAGAAAAGTCAGCAAAATCATTAAATGAATAACTGAAATAAAGAAAATAAGGCAATTGGGAGTTAATCCTAACACCTTAAAGATTGCAATCTGTTTGTTTTGATCAAAGTTTAAATTCAATTAAGTTGGTTTAATTAAAATTTAAGTATTATCAAATACAATTCTAACTGCCAGGCACAGAATGTAAGAAACCCTGATTCAAATAAAGAAAAATCAAACCATCAAAACAATAATGGAATAATATTAATTATCATTATAGTTTGTATATAATAACAAATATTAAATATTCTCATACAGTAAACGGTAAAATAAAACAAAAGAAGAGACTGGCTGAGACTGCACACAAAGCGTTGCCCAAACAAAATGGGAAAGTCGTGCAGAGATGAGACAGGAGAAGTGTTAAGACACTTTAAGACAAACTGACCTCTAGTGTTAGTAGAAGGTTATATGTCTTCTGCCGAACTTCCGGTTCCACAATTCTGTGTGGAATTAAACTTACGTTTACGCGCAATTTCTATGGCGACGAGTGTAATTTCATCGCGTGTCTAATGTGTCAGTTTTCTGAACACGGGTACATGGCTTTCCAACCTACACGAACAATAAACACACAAAACTACACTATAACTGACTAACGGGATTTCTTCGCCGTCCTGAAAGTTATTTGTGTACTTGGTCGGGATTTCTTCGCCGACCGTAACATAAAATAAAAAACAACTTGATCAAGATTTTTGTTAAACCCCCCTTTAAATAGTAAAACTGACCCGGAGTTATTTACTAATAAAATCCGCTGGGTTAAGCGAATGGGAGAAACATTATCAGTCAGCTACACTGATTGTTCACCCCAGGGAGCGCAATAGCTTAGTTAATTTGCACTGGAATACACATCAGTTACCCCTAGCTATGCATTAACAATAAGGCCCTTAGATAAGACGAGGGAGGAACATCGCTCGCTCTGTCTTCTTCGCGCTAAAAGACGATTTCTTCGCTCAATGTAGGCGGTAAAATAATAATATAGTGCGTTATAAAGAGATTTCTTCGTCTTTTTATTGTCACTAAATCTTTGACAGACGCTGAGGTTTTCTCTGTGAGAAGCTCAAGAGTCTTCCAAGGATAGGTGGGCGGGTCCACACCTTCATTCATACATATCAAAGTGCCATTTAAAAGAGTATTCGGTTTCAATAAACACACGTAAAAACACACATGAATAGTCACTGAGTTCTGCTCACAAAACAAGGTTTAAAACTGTGCCCGCATTCTCCACCAATTTATGTAGCGATTTTAGCTGCATGTTGAATTAAGGATGAGTTTACTCAACAAATAAGATTCTCCACCAGATCTATCAAGATCAAACATATATGAAATGAGTTATTTAAAACGTCAATTTCAGTCAAGGAATTAGTTTAGCTCAAAGGAAAATAAGTATAATAATCGTCATTACACATACATACTTTACAATTCTGATTAGCAGTATAGTGTTAAAAATCCTATATGTATTCGTCCAGCAAATGCATCAATGATTTTATACACTAACGTTATCTCATTACTATAAGTAACGTGACTTTAACAAACAGAATTAAGAGCAGAGGTAGCATAAATCGAAACACAGTTTAAGTGACCAAGTTTGTAAGCCTGAACAAAGAGAACTCATCACAAATGCCTTTATGGGTTTTTATTAAACTCTACTCTACATGGTAAACAAAATGACGACAAACAAATACATGAAACACAAGCGCGCTACGAAGCGCAGAGAGAGATCGAGAGAGAGAGAGAGAGAGATGGCCGCGAGGCAGGTAAAACATGTCTGAAAACCAATAGAATCATCTTTAACAAAGAGGCACGCTCTTAACGCAGCTACTCTGTATTTAGAAACGGATACTTGCAATCTCGATGTTGGACCAATATCCGTATTCGTGTGGATGGAAATCTTGAATGGTCTCAGAATGCAGTCCTGTTGAAACACTGAGTTTAGGTCCTGAGTCCGGAGTTCCATGGCTTAATCGGGGACCCCAGAGGGGGGCCCCAAGCGGGGGTGTCCGTTAGATTGTCCTCTTTCTTTTCCCTTCCAATTCCTAAATCAAAAGACGCTCCGAAGTGGATCGGTGATGGTGTTTTAAATGCATACCTGCCCTGCCCCCAGATGGTCTGTGGGCCAATGCCACGAAGGAGATCCGTGGGCCAAAGAGAGGTCCTTTCTCATGGCGCCTCATTTGCATGGCTCTGACAGTATGGTCAGTTAGCATTTAATACCTAAACTTAGTTATGGACAAAGTATGATGCATGCTATGTTTTTATAAAATAGCTCATCATATAGGGAATTCAGAGATGTGTAGTTACATATGAAACATGCAAGTCTTTGAGCTGTGAATCCTCCCAAGGTATGAATACATCAAATGAACCCTAAATCAAAACTTGCATATCTAACAGTTACAGAGTATTTATAATGGCACGAGCGCCAACATATATCCAGACATTTAGAAACATTTTTATGAAAGGACAGTTTAAGTACATAAGTTCCTATTTGTCAGAGAAGTTTTTCTGGTTAGCTCAGATGTCAAGTAAGAGGTGAGACAGAGACTTAAAAGCAATGCTTTGAAGCTACGGAGTCGTAAATCTCCTACAGAGAAACCAAATGGTTATCACACTATCGGTGCGAGTTCCAAACGCAAACCCAGACTCATGGAGCCATACTTGCTTCGATCTTTAGATGATGGTATCTAGAAACCGGGACAAAAGGGAGTCAGGGGTTGAATGGCTTTTTTCACACTGATCCAGTCACTACATAGGTATTTGCAATCCCCTGGGATCGAACCCACAACCTTGCGTTGTTAACACAATGCTCTTACCACTGAGGTACAGGAAAGCACAGTGGTAAGAACGCATCTAATAAATCCATAAAATGTCAAATGTAAATTCTCAAAAAAACTGAAAACTTGTCTGTGAAACCTCAAAGCTAAGGTGTTGCTAGGGGTTTTGTTGTACAGTTGTTGCAAGGTCATTGAAGGGTGGTTGCTGGGGCACTTATCCAGTAGGTTCCTTAAGACTGTTATTGTGGTTCCTGAAACGACCAGGGTTTCTTGAGTCGATGTAAGTGTATGGGATTCAGCTCTACTGTAGTCATCTTCTCGGCTAAAAGTTGATCAAGTTTAATACTACGGGGTTGTTGTAGATGTGGTAGTAGGCAGGCCTTAACAAACACAAACAATGACATTCTTTAGATGGCAGCATTAGCATGTGTGCATAGACTGAATAGATTCTGGCATCTGCAGATATGACCTATATATCAGCGTATCATCTTATCAGGTGAAGAGGGAGAGGTTTCATGTGGTCTGTTGAGAGGTTTAAGTCATTTCCTGCTACACAAGAACATTCAACAGAAATACATCTGTTCGATATATACCGTCACATGGACTCTAGTGCTTTTATTTCAGTCTGATCAAAAGTGGCCGAAATCAGCTTCATTTATTACTAATTCAGATTTACAGATTTTTTTTAAATAGAGGTCATACACTTGCAGACTTGAAAGTTTCAGATAGAATACAATAACTGATCAAATCTGCAGACCGGCACAGACTTTCTGCAACAAGTCTCCAGACTGAAAATCTGGACAAAATCTGAGCAAAAGTCAGCCTTAAGAATCATTTTGAACAAACATGACTGAATAAAGTCCCAAAGAGAGGTTTGTGGGAGGGTTATAAATGGACAGATGTCATTTGCCTGATACAAAAAACAATAAAAGCGTACGAGCTGTCCTCACTAAAGTATTCCTGTGTGTGTGTCTCAAACTCATCTCATGAGCTCATCGGGACCTCATATCTCGTTTCTCTGCTTGTTTCGTCTTTCTCCAGGAGAGAAGAGTGTTTCAAAGGGCCATTATGCCATGGCATCTCTGGGTGCCTCTTTTGTGCAAATCAAATTCGATGACATCCTCTTCTACGAGAACTGCGGCGGAGGGAGTTTCGGGAGCGTGTATCGCGCCCGCTGGGTCTCGCAGGACAAAGAGGTGGCGGTGAAAAAGCTTCTGAAGATTGAGAAAGAGGTGAGTGGGAGTCATACACGGGCTTTAATTGTCAGTGTGATAATCATTTTAATTGCTTCTCTGTGTGTCGGACCGCCGTGATTACACCCCCCGGCTCACTATCACTGTGTCTTTTGTGAACAGAAATTCATAGACTGTGTCTTTAAGAGAAAATTGTCTCATAATTAAGTCATATTAGTTTCAGCTGAGTGCAGTGTTTGTCTTAGGGGTGAAATGTATTTACTTTAAAGCACTGGATTCATTGTTGTCTTTGTTCTTCACATAGTGATTTTAGTGCGTAATGACTTTGGTAGCATCTGCGTGGGTACCGTTTGCTTTGGGTTTACATGCTGTGTGGTTAAAAATCCTTTTAAACGCTACCGTTCGATTGAACGATGAACTTCTGAAAATTTGTAAAATCACATAAAGTCTAATGCAAAAGTTTGAGAGCAAATTTAAAGTTTGAGATTTCTTTTCATTTACACATGAAATACGTAATGTATTGGTTGAACACAAACAAGAATCTATTTTTCAAGCAAGAACATGTAAAATTTGTCTTCTTACCCTGATTTACATGGGTAAGCTCGAATGAATGATTTCTAATTTGAAACGTGAAGTTTGATTTTGTGGGAAATGTTTAGAGATGAAGATTTGTACAAATTTGAGGCGTCCATGCCAAAATTATATACGTATACCACGAAACTCGACATTGACGCATTTAAGCTCCACCTTTTTTTACCCTCATTTAAAGGAGTAGTTTTAACATTTATTATTATTCACTCACCCACGTGTCATACAAGCCATCCGTGTGTTTATTTCTTCTGTCAAAATCAAATTGAGGTTTATAAGGAAAGCAGGGTTTTTCTCTAAATAATGTACGTCAACGGGGGGCTGTTGGTTAACTGTCGGAGCCTTTTGGAGCCTACACATGAAAACACATGTGGGAACTAAAATGGCGGTCACTCATGAATTCTTTGGAATACAGACTTCCGGTTGGTCTCGTTTGAAATAGAAAAGTAGCTGATTATTGCAAAAAAAATCACACACACAAAAAACAACAGAAATGAAAGGTATGTTGTTAGGTTCATTGTAAAAAATAAACAAAAAAAGTGTATATGTTTTTCTTTGATTAAAAAATAAATAAACAGAATACCGGTCGCAAAAGGATAACATAAAATCTAAGCACATCTAATCAATTGCTCTCCCTACATAAATTATTTAAAAAAACACCAAAGAAATCTGTATTCTAGAGTCTTAGACCATTCCAATGATATATAGTTTGTCATGATTCGATTAGAAATTACATTCACAAAATTGACGCAAACTTAGATGTCCCGTATACGGAACGGGTGACAGTTAACAGGCTACGGTCCCAATTTCAGTTTCATCGCGGCTCTACACGACAACGGAGGATTAATTATGCTGTTGTCAAGCTAAACGATTAGTCATTTTCCAAAAAAAAGACTATACTTTTTAAATAAAAATAAATACACAGCTACTCCTTTTACAGTGATTTTCATCATGTTTTTATCTGCAGTCTTTGTGTGTATTTCCAGGCAGACATTTTGAGTGTTCTCAGTCATAGAAACATTATCCAGTTTTATGGAGCGGTTCTGGAAGCACCGAACTATGGGATAGTTACAGGTCAGTGTACAGCATGACTCTCTCTCCACTTTAAAACATGTTTTAATCAATAAACTTACATTTATTATTGGTCACCATTGATCTGATGTTACCAGAATTCTTCACTGTTTGTTTGTTAGTTAGGTGATCATGTACAGTGCTTAACAAATTTATCGGACCGCCTGTTATGATAAACAGAAAACACAAATATTTTAATAAAAGTATGATTTATTTGTCATTTATTAGGCAAATAACAAACTAAAACAACAAAATAGTCTTTATTCACATATAAACCACTTTGCAAGATGTAAACACACCAAGACAGATGCACCTCCGGTTATTTTTTAAAACATTTTAACACCTTTGTGTAAT
Source organism: Triplophysa tibetana (assembly GCA_008369825.1). Taxonomy (NCBI): domain Eukaryota; kingdom Metazoa; phylum Chordata; class Actinopteri; order Cypriniformes; family Nemacheilidae; genus Triplophysa; species Triplophysa tibetana. Next base: position 23,242,966 of record CM017902.1, read on the forward strand.
TTGAAAAAACTAAAACAGGAAGTTTTTTCTGGACAAGCGTGGTTTTATATCTTCCGAAGTGGTCTATAATAACCAAAAATTGTACATAGGTCTTTTGCAATTTACATGGAGAATTCATGGATAACAATTATATTTTAGTGTTAAATATTGTGACATCTTTATTTTGAAATTTTCATATTTTTTTTTAATCAATTTTACAGTTACGTCTATTTAAATTTAAATTAATTCAAATTCTTTTTTTGTCAATGTTATTGTTATATTATTTAGCCCCTAATAGTCATGTAACAACAATCAAGCGTCTAAAAGCGTTCAATCCATCCAAAAGGTGAAATGTTGTGGTTTTCAGGCAGGTAAATTTGTGACTGTTTCATCCCGTATCACAGCGAGATTGTATGATGTCACATTATATCCTGCAGGCTGACGTAATGTTGAATTTTCACACACGTTCATGAGAAATCTGCGCACTTTGGTTTGTCTAATGTTTATATAAGCGCTGGATCTGCTGTGAATTTGCCTCAGTGCGCAACAGTGATTGTAAAATGTGATATTGATGAAAAGTAAATGTAATAAAGCGCAGGTAAAGGTGACAGATGTTTTTAGGATGAGATGAGTTTTTTCTTTAAGGATATTAATTTCCCCTGCGTGTGTAATTGAACCTCACCTGATAACCTGAGGATCATATGATGTGTGCTCATGTGAACACACAGTAGTATTTATGATTATTAACACACTTTTCTACAGTCCGCTGTGAAGTCCTCATGTGCGTAGGGTCTCATAGGACACATCTATAGATAAAATGACTCTTATAAGGCGTGTCCTGAAATGAAGACAGACTCCTGTGTTAAAGTTCATGCGTTTAATGGCACGTGTATGCAACAAAAACTGTGTTGTTTTACCTGCTGGGTGTTTCCAACATGCTTTCAATGACATGCTACACTATGACTTGCAAATAAGTTAATGTAAAATGTAAATGTTCCTGTGTCCGCATGTGTGTCCATACATTCAACAACACCGCATGTGTGTTGTTGAATGTATGGATACATTAGTGCATGTATAAAGTCACAAGTGTCTGGGAAGGATATTGTAATAAACCCAGTGTTCAGCATAGTGACAGTTTATCATATCAGTAACACACAAACATGTTTTTGGTAAAATCTTTTCTAATTTACGGTGTGTATTTGAATCGAACACAATGCCCTTCAAACCCATTTAGTGGAGGTTAAACTGATTTGTTTGTGGTTAGTGAATATGACATGTGCATCTATTTTAAATAATGCAAACAAAATCCCAGTAACTGAATCTGTCCCAGTATGTTAACCTACTGTAACATACTCTGAAAACTGTAAATTAAAAGTGATAATTCATCCATAATTCAATGACAAAAACTTTTTGTCATCCTTTAATGGCCGTTCGCACAGAACGTGTCTTCTCTAAAAATGGAATGGGTTACGACTCTCGAGGCGCCTACGCCATGTTGCCATGTCATGCCAACTTGCTATTGTAAACAGAAGCTTACAACGCTTGCCCCGCCTCCAAATTCTTCTGATTGGTCCACTGCTCTGGAACTGATATTGTTGAGCAGGACTGCACGTAAAAGCTAAAATTCGTTAGAAAACGCGATTCTCATGTGCACGGTGCTCCAAAAGACGCAAGCGTAGGGGTTTATGCACATCCGTCAAACGCGTGTTTAGATAGAAATACAATGAAAAAGTTGTCATTTCAAACCTTTTTTATGCAGAATACAAAAGTAGAGACCCCCCTCATATGATTATAAATCGCTTTGGGTGTACAGAAATACACAATAAAGCGCTATATATAAATGTCTCATTCTTCATTCATTCATATTTTGAAGAATGTTGGTAACTGAACAACTGCAGTACCCGTTGACTTATATTGTACCGACACAAAAATAATAGAAGTCCATTGGGACTGCTGCTTGTTTGGTTACAATCATTCTTCAAATGATCCTCTTTTGTGTTCTGCAGAAGAAAGAAAGTCATACAGGTTTGAAATAACAATAGGGTGAGTAATGATGGCACATTTTTGAGTGAACTTTCCCTTTAAATTACAACAATATTAAACCGGTCATGTAAACTAAGCTAGAAAAGAAAACCAACTTGATCATACTGTAAATACACTTGTGCTAACAAGACAATCACCGTGAGTTATGTGTACATTCACTGCCATGTTGATGGGAACCACTCCCAAGTTTTGCACCTACTGTTGCACTTGCGTATATGGTTTTGTGGCAATGAAGGGATTTGATATGAACAAATGATTTAACGTGACGTTTTCCCATCGTTAAACTAACAAAAGTGGATTCGGACACACCCTGTGTGCACTTTCACTTAGATCGTGAAAATAGGGCCCTATAACTCCTGCTCAAAACAACATTTAGCATTCTTTATTTCGTTTGAATATATAATGTGTTTTATTGTAGAGTATGCCAGTGGCGGATGTTTGTTCGACTACCTGTCTAGTTCTGAGAGTGAACACATCAGCATGAAACAGATTATGACCTGGGCCATGGACATCGCTAAAGGTTAAACACACTCACACACATACACATAGCTGTATGAATATCTGAAAAAGAAAGAAATCTTCAAATAAAACAAAACACAGAGAAACACTTCCTGGGAGACACGACTAGCTAACCCTGTGTGGGAAACCTGTGAGAAAAGCAGAAGTGTGTAAGACAGGATTTGACACGTCATAAAGTTGATTTACAGGGCGCAAACTCCATCAACAGGAATGTCATCAGCAGCCCATAAAGTTATTCACTTAAAACGTTTGCTTAAGTCAACTTTCAACGTAGATATTTACTGAATAATTCAGTTCTGCTAGACTGTAAATGCATGACTTTAAACACACTTCCAGTCTGTTTATACACAACACATGATGTAAGTGAAGCTAAAATGATGTTTTACCCAGACTATTCCTTCAAATACTATTCAACAAGCATTTTCTTTTGATTCATCACAGCTGTGTATCTGAATGCTTTTATCTTTTCACAGGAATGCATTATCTGCACGATGAAGCTCCGGTCAAAGTCATTCACAGAGACCTCAAGTCCAGGAATGGTTTGTTATCCAATCCATAAGTTTAGTGTTTTGTTTAGTTTTTAGTTGGGGACAAAAATTTCAAGGAAGTTCATGATTTCTCTACCGATTATGATGGGTTACTATCTCTGTTAGGGGTGACCCCGAATAGTCAAAGATTAAATTGCTTCTATAGGAGGAGCCTGATTTGACTACCAATCTCACAGTCGAATCTTCACAGAGATGTTATGCGATGGGGATCGATGGGGCACGAGCCGCGTTGGCAAAAATATTATTTATGACATATAGAAACGGGACATTTTAAGGGATGGGTACAGAAACTCTCGGCGAGTGTGAGCGCGAGGTCTGTCTATGACCGGCGCAGGATCACGTCTCTCTGCGTCTTCTGTGCTGTGAGAGCGTTAAAGAGAAGCAGCACGTTCCATACGCCCACGCAGATGACTCGCAAATAAATGTGAACACCGTTATCAAACATTTGTCACTTACTGAATGTTTGGGTGTAATAATAAATTAACATTTGTTGGTAAATGCACGTCGTTCGTTAATTAGACTGAACTTTGCACTACATTATAGACATATATAAGCAAAATCACCAAATAGAGCAAATACGGCGCAGACTTTCGGAGCTTGACATTCTCTGCACTGAAAGTAAGCGTGAGCGTCAGGAGGACGGAGAAAGAGAAAGCCGGAAAAAAGAGACCTTTTGAATGTTTAAATGGTAAGATGCTTTATTGCATTAATGCTTTACATGCGGTAAATAAAGTCTCTTTTTTGGTAGTTCATTGGTAATAAAAGTGCTGTATTCCTGTTTTTAAAAAATAATGAATTATTACCAAGTACTTTTAAAAATAGTTTTGAGACGAGATCTGGTCTAGTATTTTGGGCTTTGTTGCGTGATGTTTAAGGAAAATGTCATTAATTTGACTATTTGTGGCTTGTGTTTTGAATATGTTCCCCTGCATTTCAGACATTTTGCCTCAACACATTTATTTTGCACATTGTGACTTGAATCTGGCTTATTTCGTTTTTTATGTATTATAACTGTTTATTCTGTTCTTAACAAATTCTGTAAATAATTCTTTTTCTTAGTTTTTGGTGCATCAATGTTGCACTTTGCGCTGTACCCTTGTTAACCAGCTGGTGTCGTCCCCATATGCACACACTCGCACACACACACATGCGTGCGATTGGACTACAAGTCGACTATAGGCGAGACGTGACAATTGTGATTCGACTATTTAAATCCTTAAACTAATCTGGACACCCCTAAACAGTGGAGAACAAAACATTGTGTCATCCGCTTCTCATAATTGTAATATTTGGAAAGCTGTTCATTGTCATATTGAATTGTCAAAACTCTTTTGTGTCAAACATGGATTTGGCCAAAACACCCACATTCGGCATGTATGCGTTTCTGTGGTTCCTGTGATGATTCTTTTGGCACATGTGAGGAGGAAAGATTTGGAAAGACTGTCGCCACGTTCAAGAGACTTTAACAGTAGATTGTGTAAGAAATAAACTGTAGTGTTTATTGAAACTCGTCTCTCAGCCCTCGTTACAGGTGAACCAGCATGAATACTTTCCAAGTCTATCAGCTAAACGCATCTTGTGTTTTTTCACAGTTGTCCTGACGGTTGATAAAATACCCAAGGTACACGCCCGTCCATGTTCTCAGTTTTCTCTTGAACTTATTGGAATACATTTTTGTAAAATCGTCCGATCTTCTGATTATGTTGTTGTCCATCAGATCTGTGATTTTGGGGCGTCTAGATTTCATTCCCACACCACCCACATGTCTCTGGTGGGGACATTTCCTTGGATGGCACCTGAAGTCATCCAGAGCCTTCCTGTTTCTGAGACCTGTGACACATACTCGTATGGAGTGGTGAGCGATGATCTTTGTCATGTCAATTGTGCGGCCTGTGGCTTTTGCACATTTGTGTGAGAGATGTACAGTTCTGGTTGATGTTCAGTTTGAAGTGGTGTTCTTTCAGGTCCTGTGGGAGATGCTGACACGTGAAATTCCCTTCAAAGGTCTGGAGGGCCTGCAGGTGGCGTGGCTGGTAGTTGAGAAGAACGAGGTGAAGCTTCTCATTGGCACTCATTCGGTACATCAAGAGTTTTGTTTGTGTGATGTAAGACGTGTATGTTTTGCAGAGGTTGACGATTCCCAGTAGCTGTCCAGCCAGTTTTGCCTGTCTGATGAGAAGCTGCTGGGCGAATGAACCGAAAGTAAGAAACACGTTTATTTAGCCGTCTTATTGGAAAGTTCTTCACAATGTTGTTTGTTTTTTAATGCAAATACTGTAGACCAAGGGTGACCTGTTTGTGTTCACACCAGGATGATAATACAATGCATATTCAAGCACAAACCACACAAACCCTTCTCCATCACACTGCTTTTCCAAGAGTGAAGAACGTCATTCTTAATAACGGATGATAGATGATCAACACTTTTACGGCATCAGTCTTGTTATTATACTATGAGATCATGCAAATGCTGCTAATGCAAGAATAATAGATAAGACATGCTGATGGCCGGGTCAGGGCTGTAATAAGTGTTTTATCAATGTCTCTCCTCCGCTTGACATTTGTAATTCTCCCAATCAAAGTTCATTTTGTCTGTTTAATGTCAGGGCTTGAGTTTCATTCCATCAAGTGGCAGGTCTATTCAAAAGGTTCCCACTCATTCCAGTGTGCTTCATGAATGTATAAATGGCATCGACATCCATCTGTTACTCACAGAGCATTTATTAGAGAGGACTAACCAGCCAATCCTAACCCTCTGCTTTTGTTACCATCAGTTACTGAAAATGAAAATGAAAAAGTCATTAATTACTAGCTACTCATTACATATTCAATAGTTTAATTAGATTACTGTACGAATGACTCTCTCCAAAAAGTATTTAATTACTTACTAACTTACTAATTACTTTCTATATCCTTTATTAACCTTGATTAGTTAAGTGATTCAAGGATAGACATGAACTCTTTTAATTCATTCAAAAACATAAAATAAACGACATAAACCAGTATAATAAACTTACCAAAGTATTACAAATATGATGGTTATACATTTAAGCACAGATTTTTAAGTTAGACTTTGAATTTTGATGTCATTTCCACTATTGCACAAACATGTATTACGCACATTATTTTGTTTAATTGCATCAGAAGTATTTGTAATTAAATTACAGAAAAAATTATAAGAATCCATTACTTTACTTTTTGGAGGGAAAAGTAATTAAATAACAGAAATGTATTACTTATTTACACCCAACACTGGTTATCATAGATATATAGACATGTTTTAAAAGTAAAACGTGGGCCATCAAACAGTGTTGCCAGTTTGTCATTGAGATAGTTTTGGTGTGGTTTTGATTGGCCATTGAGCTGGTTTTGCGGCAGATCTGGCAACTCTGCTGTCAACATTTAAGAGCAAGTTGCCTCCGCATCTGCATCCATACACATAAAGTAAATGAATACCGAATGATTAATGCTGTTGTGTAGACCCAAACATTATACAGATGCTATCGGAATTGCCATCTTAGGTGCTGTTGCTGCAATATTTGCCGTTCTGCTCTTGACCACTACGTGGCGCTTTAATCTAAATTTTCTTGTTATTGCTAAGTTAACACATTATATGATGCTAGACATAAGAGATCTATGAAGTTTTCCCGTTAATATAGGAATTAACACCACTGAGAATTTTACAACCGCAAGCTTCACAATGTCATTACGTCTTTGAAAAAACGTAGATTTTTACACTGAAAGATATCAGAAACGTTGAGCCCATTGCACATTGAGTCTGAAATTTGCGTCCGAAATTTACGCACATTAAAAAATAAATACGATCTCACGTTGTGTCAATCACATTTAAACACTGCCACGGATATTTTTGGGCGGGTTCGATTTTCTGCGTTTTTCGCATTCGTAGCAAGCATTCTGAGTGGCTTTTTTTAACAATTCAGAGACACCGTACAAACCAGAACCAAATACGAAAAAACGCATACAAAATGTATTTTTTATGTTATTTAAAGGGATACTCCACCCAGATAGGACATTTCTGTCATTAATGACTCACCCTCAAGTTTGATCAAACCTGTGAAAATTGGGGTTCCATGGACTACCATAATACGAAAAAATAATGTATTCCTTTTGGTACTGTTGTACACAAAAGAAGATATTTTGCTGGGGACCTTTGAACAACATTTAAATTATTCCTACTATGGTAGTCAATAGGGCTGTCAAAGAATTAATCACGATTAATCGCATCCAGATTATAGAATGTGTTTACATAATATATGTCTGTGAAATTATATAATTTTGTATGTATAAACACATACACACACATGCATATATTTAAGAAAAATATATATTTTTTTTTAATTATTGGTAAATGTAAATAACTACATGTAAATATTTCCTGAATATACCTACATGTATGTGAATCTACACACAGACATATGTCAACACAAACCTTTATTCTGGATGTGATTAATCACGACTAAACGTTTGACAGCTTAGTAGTAAATGATGTCCCAGAAATGTCAGTTGCCAACATTCTTCAAAATATCTTTTGTTGTGTTAAACCAAACAAAGACATTTAAACAGGTTTAGAACTACTTGGGGGCGACTAAATTATGTCATATTTTTCACTTTTGGGTGGAGTATCCCTTAAAACACTGTACTTAGGACTGTACATTTAATACAATGCTCAAGTTTCTGATGTTGATTGTGAACATGTGTTGAAGGTCAGACCGCTGTTCAAACACATCCTGTCCACACTGGAGACCATGTGGAGGGACACACACTTACCTGAGGAGTGCAACACTTTCCTGCACAATAAAGCAGAGTGGAGGTACAGTTACACAAAAAAATCATGTGATTTACGGTTGTGTGAGTTTTGTTTGTTTGTCCTTGAGTAACCCTTTAACAACAGTAAACAGTCAGTTAATCTGCACATAGACAAGGATTTAATAAACAGGATATAATGTCTTGATATGCAAATATGGAAATATTTGTTGGCTAAGGAATAGAAAATACTTCTTAAAATCAAGGGGAAATCACAATTCTTTGCTGACAAGATAAATAAATAAAACAAAGGCATCATTTATTTCCCGTGCACTCAAATCCACATTCAGTGGTGCAGTATTGAGAATGTCTCCCTTCACATTGTGTGCGGGTGGTCCAGAAAGTTCTGTGTGTTTGATGCTATATTAGACCCGTCTGGAGGTGGGCCAGGAAACAGGAACAGACGCCTCCTTTCCCACCCGTCCCTCAACCGAAATACAAAGAGAAAGAACGAATGAAAGAAAACTCAAGTGAAGGAGACTGTGTGAAAACTGTGAATGTTACGTTTCTGTCGTGTTTGTGAAGATAGAGACAAGCAGGGAAATCAATTTCACAGATTTACTTGGCAACGGTAAAAAAAGAGCCGGGGAATGGGGCGGGGCTAAATGAGAGGGAGTGTCAGATTAAGTGGGCGGTTCAAATGGAGGTCATGGGTTCCATTTTACATCCATTTAAAAACCTGTATGAATGTGAGTTGAGTGAAGGAGGATGTTCAGCTCCCTCTGCTGGTTCAAGGGATACGTCACCCAAAAATGAAAATTCTGTCATCATTTAAGAGTTGTGTCAAATCTGTATGAATGTCTTTGTTCTGATGACACAGAGAAAGATATTTAGAAGAATGCTTTTAACCAGACAGATTTTGACCCCCAAAGCAGGAAAAAATTCCCCAGAACTGTTTCCTGTCCTACATTCTTCATCATATCTTATTTTGTGTTCAACAGAACCAAAAAAATGTCATTTTTTATCTATGGGAGTCAATGGGGGTCAAAATATGTCTGTTTTTAAGCATTCTTCCAAATATCTTTCTCTGTGTTCTTCAGAACAAATACATTTATACAGATTTGCAACAGCTCGAAGGTGAGTACATGATGACAGAATTTTCATTTTTTGGTGAAGTATCACTTCAGTCAGGTATCACCGAATATCACGTTTGACCGCTCTCTCCTGAAATAATAAAACACCACTAACTGGTATAAACCAGCTTTACTCAAAAAAATCTTCAAATGCACAGCGAGACTAAAAAAGTCACTTTGAACCATTAGGTAGTTATTGAAATGCAAAAGTTTGTTTTCATTTCTGTTAAATGAATGTTCTCTTTAAATCTGTGTGCAGGTGTGAGATTGAGGCGACTCTAGAGCGTCTGAAGCGTTTGGAGAGAGACCTGAGCACCAAAGAACAAGAGCTGAAGGCGAGAGAGAGACGACTGAAGATGTGGGAGAGAAAACTGATCGAACAGTCCAGAACACCAGTGAGTGTCTGTCAAGCCACGACTGAATTCACAATGTAGTGTACGCGACTTTAGTGTCTCGTTAAAAAATGGTTGTTGTATAAAGTAGGCTCACCTGTACCCTGCAGCTCACCTGTGCGTCATCATTCTTTAAAATCTCCTTTCAATCCATTCTTTCCGTTTTTCCTTTTTTTTGGTGATGTTTTCTTTCTCTCTGGTTTATCGTTCTCTCATTCCTCTCATTTCTTTCTTCCTCCGGCGCCAGCGTTAAGCTCAGAGTTGTGAGATCTGTGATGGACAGATGATGGGTGGTCCGGGCGTGACCAAGGGTTTGGGTGAGATGTTTTCTCATCTGCTCCAGTCGGGCGTACAGGTCCACATGAGGGCCAAACAAAAGTCCAGCTCACTTAGAGAGGGGCGCAAGATCACCATGACGACGGGCATGGTTGGATTTGACTGGTCTGACGACAGTGATTAGGACCACAATGTGGTTGGGTGTCACACTCACATCAGAACTTGCAAAGAATGGTCCTTTGTCTGATTTTTTATTTCGTCTTTGCTTCAAATCAAAACTTACAATAAGATTTTATTCGCGGTGTGAATCCTCCAGTGACATGCGTTGTGTACTTAGTAAGTACAGCAGTTTATGTAGTGTTTACATCACGAGCTTATTTAGAAATCTCTTTTTCTAGAAGGTGCCGTTTGTCTTTGTGAGAGAGACATGGTGTTTTTCAGTGGAGTTTGCGTGAGTCGTGTGTTGTTCGCTGTGGAGGTTAGAGCAGTCACTTTCCTTGATTCTCTATAAAGGATGTATTAGGTGAGCGGGACTGACGCCCACCAGGTCCTTATGGATGTTATTTATGGCAAGTGAAGTGGATGTATGGCCACATGCTGAGGAGAGCGAGAGAGAACAGTGTGTCAGCGTGGCAAGGACAGCGCGCACTTACCAACAACTGACATTTCACTGACATTAAGATTGGCCAATTTGAGCTGTGTGAACAGTGAGGAGCTTACGCCCGGCAAAGGAGAGAGAGAGAGCGAGAAACAGAGCGAGATAAAGTATTTCAATATTTCTTCCAGTAGAACGGAAATGTACATCATTTTCATCTTAAGCTCTTCTGCACAGTTTGTGATTTTAGAATAGTCTTTTAAAATCTCTTCTGATCCAAACAATTAGAATTGTTTTTGTTGTATTTTTGATGCTTATTTATCCTACACATTTTTTGGTATTTGGTAAAAATAGCCTTATTAAAAACATATATTTATAGATCAAAACCCGTTAGTGCTTAATAAGATTAATATGAATATATTTGATTTATTAGGAAAAACAAATGTTACAACATAAGAATTAATGTTGACCCTGTTATTATCTGGCTAATGCCGATATCAATAAAGTAAAAGAGAAACGAAATAGCTGAAATAAATTGTTATTCATTTTATTTCGTTAATTTTTTAATACTTGAAACAGATTAATGATCATTTAAAATATCATTATAAATAAAACTATGTAGCTTCTGATAAACTTGAATATCATACAGTATATTCAGCAAGATATTACAGTTGTAATGTATTGAGAGCTTGTGTAAATGATTCAGTTCAACTCAAAGTACAGTATCCACATATTTAATGTTCTCTCTCTTTGTTCAGACAGAGAGTTACTCTGAAGGTTTTAGATCAGTGAAATACACTATGATATTATTGAGAGTAAATCTTTTATTTAATATAAGGCTCATCTATGTTTTGAGAGTTTGTGTGATACAGATCTAAGCTTTCATAGGATACCAAATGTCTATTTTTGTGCCCCACAAAAGATAGATTTGATGATGCAACATTGCACCCACCTGTGGGTCTGTGCGGATGGCAGAGTTTCAGGGTTAAACGATGTCCTTCATTGAAAAATATGGGTCTTGATATTGTGTCACTGTTCTACTAAATCATAGGAATGAAAGTTTAGCACGCAAAAATATTTACAGTCACATTATATTTTTCACATTCTGTCTATTGATAAAGGGGAACAGATACTGTATGTGCTGAATTTCTGTTAATATACAGCAGCAATACAGTTATCATTGCATCCCATATCATGTATTAATATTCAGGTTAACAGTAGTTAATGAAGGGGCTTTACCATGTTTTTAAGAATTGTGTATGGACCTTTTTCACGTTTCCGGGTCTCACATCAGCAGAAGTTGTCATAGTTGCGTAAATATCTATTGCGGTGAATGGGAGAATACCACAAATATATTTTTTGCATTCTCATTTTCTCAGATATCAATAGAAAAACTCAACCATAGAGTCTGATAACGGCAGGAAAAAAAATAATTGAGTTAAATTTACCTTGACTTCCATAATCGCTGTATTAGAAACACTCTCGTTAATTATATTTTTGTAAACATACATACATAAAAATGAAATTATAAAAACCTTTGTAGGATTTAGGATGATGATGACCGTTGAACATTTTTCTGCGTTTTTACATCATCGGCATGCTTACTTGGAGACTGTTGACATTAGGATAGGCTAGCTTAGGGTTAGCAGAGGATTCTGTACAGTCTATTAACATCATTTTTATTTTAATGATCCAACTACAATCTTAAGTACTTTATAACTTCTCTTTTTCTTATAACTGCACATTTTCTAATGCATGTTACACTCCTGTTCTCATGTAATTTTATCTTCTTTTTAAGGGTCATTTTCACATATGCTGGAAAACCATGTCTGGTTTTATATGAAATGACTATAGTTTCATTAAATTCATATAAAATTAACCTAATAATAATATATTATATTAATTGACTAAATTTCCTTAGATCTTAGATAATGTTCATACCATTTTATTAGATAACAATCTACTTTGAGGACAATAGTAATGTTCAAAATAATACCATATATTTTCTGCTTGAAATACAACATTGTAAAAAAGTTATACTAAAGAAACATTTATCTGCACACAATATTATAAAAGCACCAGACAGCCTGTTTATACTCCCAAGTTCAGCCCTTTAAATTAACCTGCACTTGAATGTGTACAGCAGTTAAATTTAATATCAAGATGATTTGCAAATGCATATGTCTCTATCTTCTGTGTCTGACAGCTTCTGCCAAACCTGGAAATCCACTCCTGGACAGAAGAACATGTGGTGTGTAAAACATTTATATCTGTTTTCTGGAACCAACAGCGTTATATCTGAAAATGATATTATCTGCACATTTTTGGCTGATCTTTAGATTTGTCTTTTAACGTTCACGTTTTGAATTCACAGCATTTCTGGATGGAGCAGATCTTTGAAGGTGTGATTTCATTGTCATGAAGCTGTCATCCACCGCAGTTGAGTGTATTTAATGCAGTGATTTTCAAACGTTTTGTTGAAAGGTCCCCTTTGTGTAGGGTACATCCCTTTGTGCCCCCCCCCAAATAAAGACTTACAATCTTAAACTTGGAATTTCAATTAAACAAAAAATATATTCAGTTATTTAATGCTTTACCATCAATTGATTTGTTTGGAGGGCTTATTTTTTAATGTTTGATTGAATAAAATTGCCATATAATCTGTGGCCCCTCCGGATCCCTCTTGGACCACCCCAGGGGACCACGGCCCCCAGTTTGAGAACCACTGATTTGATGAATCAAAAGGGGGAACCTCACAAATCAACATGAAGTCAAATATAATCCATGAACCCAGCTGCATGATATCATAAAATACTGTAGCATAAAACACCCACACAAACACAGAAATCTTACATTTAGTCTTTTGGTGAGTATTATTTTGGGAAGAAAACATCCGTAAAGACCCCTGTAGAGACATATTACTCACATACCTGTATATACAGAAAGTTTTGAGTCATGGAAGCGGTCTGTTATAAAAGAAATGTGTCAATAATCAGGAAACAAGGTTGTCGTTAGGGAGAGTTTATCGAGAAGTAGATTAGAGGGATGGTTAGCTAAGAATAGAATGAGCCCAGTATAAAAACAACAAAAGTCAATTAAAAGTTCCATTCAAGGCAAACAGATGTGTGTGGTTTTTTTTGTGCAGGTGATGGAGAAATGCAGCAGTACGCCGATGTCTTCAAGCAGAACCACATCACAGGACAGAGGCTGCTGCTGCTGTCTGAGAATGACATGAGAGACCTGGGGGTCACGTCCAAAGGACACATCATACACCTCAAGGTAACCGTGACACAAGGACACACTCACATGAGCCATTCGAGAAAAAAATCTGTATTCTAGAGCATTGCAAAATAGTCTGAGGTATTGAGGTTATTGGTTTACACAACAGATGTGACTGAACCCATCGTGGAGAATGGAAAACAATGAAACATGCTGGTCTTTCTGTCTTGACCTCATGAAGCATCGCAGATACTGTGTCGTCTGTTGTATATTACAAATCACTACGACACACGAATCGTGCCAAAATCTGGCTGAACAGTATGTTAGAGCTTGATATTGACAGGAAAAACGTTTTTTGATTATAGAAATTGTCAAATACTAAAAAATATATGGTTCTCATTCTGTCTCATTTTAAAAAAGGAAGCCCCCTTGGAAGTAAGCTGGGGCCCCCTGTTGAGAACCACAGTTCTAAAGGCTCTTAGACTATGTTCAAGCTGACAGTCCAAATCTGATATTTGTGCATATTTTATTGTAATCCGATCATATTTAGCCAGTCTGAACGGCAAAAGTATCACATGAAATCAGATTTTACTTATTGGTTTTAAAGGTCCAGTGTATGAAATTGACTGGCTTTCGAAGCACTATGGTGGCTGACAGAGGACTAAGATGTCTAGCATAGTTCAGCACTTGAGAGATCTGACTCGTGCTTAAACACTGAACAACCTGAAAATGCAAACAAAACCTCCTTATTGTATTTTATTCTAGAGAACAAGGAGAAAAAATATAACGTCTTCCTCGTCTCCAGCTTCACATGCCACTACTAAGGAAACAATTTGATCTGTGTCTGTTTTTGTTTCAACACGCGAATTTTAAGAGATTAAGTTGATGGTTAAATGAAAACATAATTAAGAACTCCATTAAGTCCCGGTCCTGAACTTTGACAGAGCAACCGCAGGGCAATAAAGCGTTCCTCCGGGAAACAATGCGAACTGACATGGCACACGTGAACCTCTTGAGGTATTAGCGCGTGCGTCCATAGAGAGCGTGATTTGTTGAATGAATCGCACTGGATGTATATGACATATCCCAAAGCATGAATTATATGTTCATAAGTGATACACAATGGCATTAATTGTTGTTTTGCAGCTGAAGGTCCATTAACGGATAATAATTACAGTACGTTACATTGGCACACAGCTGGTCATTGGGTGATTGTCAGTGGCACTGCATAACCCCCGCGTAAATCCATCTTGTAATGTTTAAACATCATGTCAAATCTTTCTTTTCAGACCGAAATTGAGAAACTAACCCAAGACTACTTGAGCCTGTTCCACTTTCCTCCATTGATCAAGGTTTGATCTGTTTCACTTGTCACATTGTTCTGCGTGCCGTTCTGTTTCGTTCAGAATGCGACTTTACATCTGAATGATCCCTCTATCCACTCTTTTAGGACGGTTCGTCATTTGTGGAAGAGGAGGAAAGCAAGAAAACCGTAAACCTGGAGCTGGTGTTTGGATATCACTGGAAAGCCGGCACACGACACACAGTAAATCACAGCACGGGTTCTCTTAGTCTTTAGCATGCGTAGTAGGGCTGTCATGCAATATCGATGATATTGTGAAAATAGAGAAGCTATTAAACTTTCATTTGATAGTTTTCGGCAAACAAATCAGACTCAAAACATGTGTATAGGGAGATAAAAAAGAGAAAGTTTGTAACCATTGTAACTCTAAAATGCAAAATGTCTACCGATGTAGGAGTGTCAACCAAATAATGGCACGGAATTATTCATGATATTATCATGTGTGTAGTATTACCACGATATCAATAATCATCCAAATTCCTAGACAAAAATGAATCCACGTGAATCATAAAAGCACAATAACTGAATCAATAGTCACGGTTGCTAAGGTGTTCTGTGTATTTATGTCATTCTTTTGGGTGGTTGCTAGGGTTTTCTGAAGGATTGATGTGCGTTTTCTCAGTGGGTTATTGTTTTATCGCATACCAAGTCAAAATCAGAATTTATAAACTTTAAACCTACAAACTAGTTCGGTGTTTGTTTAAAGTCATCATGAAACTGAAGTTGCAATTGACTTCTTTTCCATTTGGTGTTGTGTATCCGTGTGAAAACGCCTTCTCAAATTAGAAAAATATATTGAGGGGCGGGGCTTTATTTTGCCCTTCCCTTTGTGATTGGCTTGTTGTAAGTTTGGTCTGGTGGGGAGGCCTAAAGATGTCTGGCCATTGGACAGCGAGTGTAGTCCAACCTCTTTTTTGTTGCTGACGTCATGTGGTGAAGAGTTTCTGTTGAGGGGGGGAGGAACTTAACGTTTTTGATTAAAGATTAAAGTGTGCTCGGATAAATCATGTATAATAATCACTGCAACACTGTGTTAAACACTTCAAATTGTCCTGTTTGATTTCATGGTGACTTTAAAGCGATAGTTCACCCCAAACTGGAGAATCTGACATCCTTTACTCACACTCTTGTCATTTCAAACCTGTTTGACCTTTTTCTGCAGAACACAAAAGAAGATATTTTGAATAATGTTGGCAATTGAACCATGGTGGTACTGACTGGAATGGGTTTTGTGTCCGTACGTAAGAAGTGAATGGGTACCGATGTTGTTCACATGGGCTGACCTTTGAACTTCCTTTAAAATCTCTTATTTTTTCTTCTATGGAGGAAAGAAAGTCTTACAGGTCTAAAATGACACGAGGGTGAATAAAAGATGAAAAAATGTTCATTTTGGGGGGAAAAATCCCTTTAAAATGATAACCCAAGATTTAATGTATAGCTCTTAGTTTTGTTTTTAAACGTCGTGTTATCATTTGTGTATTCTCATCATTTTCTGTGTTAACGTGGGCTTTTGTTGGTGATGTGACGTCTTGTCATAACTGATGTTTTTTAATGTCACTCTTGCGGCGCTCCTCGATTTAAAGTAAAGATGCCTGTTAAAGTCCCTTCGAACGCTAAAAGCATTCTCGTAGCCTCTTGTTTTCGTTCCTTTTCTTTAAGATAAATATTTTTATTTCATCTGGAGCGGCGCGTTGCATCCACCCCCACTCGCCGGCGAGCCTTTGTTCGGACCCCTGACACAGGAGAGCGACTGCGTCTCCACTTGCCGTTTGAATTTAATCACAAATTTCGCCAGAAGTCATTTTCTTTTTAAAAGGCAAATGTTATTTAATCTTTCAGCTGTTCATTGTCCCATCATAAATAGTCCCCTTTCAACGCGTGCGGCGGGGCTGAAGCGGGGCCGCTAATTGCCTCCTATTTCTCCTGACATGTGGTGGTTTGGTGGGGAAGACGCTCAGCGGGGAGAAGGAAACAGGAGTCTGAGAAAATGAGAGCTAATTATTTTCCCCTGCCTGGTGTCAGCCTCCGTGTCAGCCTTGTTTTTACAAACCGCAAGTTTTTTTGCACTAAATAAAACAAATCCGCTCTGCTCGTGGCTTTTTTCTGCCTTTTCCCTCGCTCGCGCTCTCGTTCTGGCGGTGTCGCAGTACCAGCTGCACTTCTCAAAGCCTAAATGAGGCCCTGCGATTGTGCTTCGCCCATCTGACAGCGCCGAGTGTTCGGTTAATGAGGATATCAGGGCTTAGTCGCCGGAGAGGTGCTGAATTATGCATGAGGTGTCATTAGACGCTTACCGAGCTGGCCGTCATTACCGCGCATTGTTTTCCTCCGCCGTTATTAGGGCAGGGCTAACATTTGGCAAACGTTCGGTCAGCGTTCGGCCAACGTGTTACACTCGTGGATGTCCAAACACACACACACCGAATCTCAAATCACTCGAACCTCACACAAACGGACCTGGTGTTTTCCTGAGATGGCTTGTAAATGTGAGCAGAATGAACCGCGTGCACCGTGCGGCCGGGTGCTGTAAACGGTTACCTTTGACCTCGGCGGCGCGTTGCCAGATTGGACAGATCATTACCGCTCTATACGGCATACAGGGTTCTGGCGTGCCCTCTCGGCGAGGGGCCTCATCTCCATTGCTAATGCGAACGGATGTCTGTGGCTCTTGTTATGCCTGAGAAATGAACACGCTCGGATCTCTGCACTCTGATCCCTCCTCGTTTTTTGACGCAAAAACACGTGTGTGCATGTCAATGAATGCGCCCTGTGTTGTTCAATGATTAATTCTGACACTTTCACCAGGATATGTTTGCTTTCACATAACACACCTACCCGTCTCACAGCGATGGAACAGAGCAAAGATCAACGTTGTTAAGAGCGTAACATTGTTGTTATTGCTGATCATTTGTACTGTTGGGTTAAAGACTAGAGCTCTTTTTAACTTGCGCTACTGAGAAACTTATGAGTTGTCCACCTTAGCAGCTACCAAAAATGTCCTAGCAACACTCTAGTAACAGCATACAGTAGCAACACATTAAAAACAATAAAAAAAATTGTATCTGCATTTGGGTATTGAATTTTTGATTGATTGATTGATAGTTAGATCCTAAAATTGTTCGCTAAAAGACCATAGAATACAAATAGCGTGTCATAAGTACCCATCGGTGTCCTCTAGGTTGTGCCGTTGGGTAATTTTACACTCGCACAACCGTACGGGTCTATATGTAGCTGTTTGTTCAAAGCGTGTATCGTGTGTACGCTCACTTCAACCTCATTCTGTCTGGTAATGTCTCACGTATATCTCACTGTTTCTCTCTGACCTCTGCAGGACTGTAAATGGAAAATGTACATGGAGCGTGATGGAGATGAGGTGGCGATAGCTTATATCAAAGATGTGACCTTTAATGCCAACAGATCAGATGTAGACCTGTTAAAAATGACCAAGGTGAGAGATGCCATTCATCAGAAGAAATGATGCATCCATTATGTTTCCATTCTGTTTTGAAGAAAACAGGAGATTAGTTAAGGTGTTTTTCTGCGGTTATACATCTGACGTGATCGTGGCATTATACCAGTAATATTTACTCCATGAACAGAAGTTTTACATTTACTGTGAGGAGAACGGAGACCATCTTATGATGCCTGTACGCTTCAGATCGATGAGCTTTTTACTGTTTTACTCTCCAGCCTCCGTTCGTGATGGATAAATGGATAGTTGGAATATCTGGAACACAAACCGTTGAGTGCATAGTAAACTATGAGGTATGTAAATGATAACCAACAAAAATATTTCCAAAATGTGACTTTGTTTTTTACATTGTAATTCGCTAGTTGCACAAGATGGCGCCGTTGAGCTTTTGGGATGCCAGGGGCGGCAGAGTTATTTCCGGTCGTATAAAACTGAATGTGAAAAGGAGGTTGGCTGTTTTTATCATAAAAAGAAGGAAGTCACATATCAGCGATATGACAGATCCTCTTTACATTGCTAAACAGTTTGTTACGCCAAAACAACTCGATAGTGTTATACGACTGGAAATTAGTCTGCCGACCCTGGCGTCGCGAAAGCTCATCGGCGCCATCTTGTGAAACTAGCCCATTGGTTGGAATGTCAACCAACTGGTGAAATTGTCGAAAACTTGAAATTTAGCAACATCTAGCGGTGAGGTCGTGAATTGCATCCAACGGCTCACTCCACCGTTCGTCCCTCCCTTTCGAAGCACTACGGTGGATGACATTGCAGTATGATGTCATCACATTTTCGCTGCTTTGTTGAAGGAGATGACGTATTCATGAAACGCGCTTTTTAGAGCAGTTTGTCCTTTAAGGGCTACTGTAGAAACAACATGATGAATTCCATGTTATGTGACCTGCGGTGTATGTGGACAGAAATAGATCATTCTAAAGTAATCAAACATAACACTTCATTATATAAGGTCTTTATACACATCTGAAGACAGTTGATGTCTATTTAAGTATGAAAATTATATTTATGTATGTTATATTGCATTTCTGTCAATAGATTCTCAAAAAAATGACACACTAAGCATGGTAAAATGTGCTAAATAAGATTCAATATTACTAGACACGTATTGTAAAAATATATATTTTAGTATATTTAATAAGCACGCAAAGAGTGACAGGTGTTAGAGTCTGTGTGTGCTCATATGTTATCAGTATGAGAGATGAATGAGTTTTCTTCATCTGTTTCGACCAGAGTAAGGTGAGATCTCCAAAGTGCACGAGACATGTTCACACTCTGCAGTGGAGTCCAGACAGCGGGAGGGACGTCATCAAACCTGTAGAGCTGCTCATCGATACAGCACCAACCATCAAAGAAGCACACAACCGAAGCAGGTCCAACTCAGGTAATACTTGGCAAACTGATTAACAGACTGATGTATTAAAAGGAATTATTTAATTTAAAAATTAAAAATGTTCAAAAAAGCAACAACATACTAACAGCAATCTGTTTGCCACTCTTCCCATCAGGTGTTGATTCCAGATGGATTAACAGTCTGAGGTTGAAGCAGATGAGAGAGCAGGCGGTCCAGAGCCCGTCGAGCCGTCCTGAAAAGATGAGCCTCCCTCAGTTCCTATCTGTGCTCGGGAACCAATCGTCTTACGCCGCTGCCGTGAGGAGATCGCCCAATCGCAGCCCTCTCTCTGCATGGCCAGACTCCCGGAGTTCCTCTCCGACCCTCTCAGTCAAACTTTCCGCCATCCACCTGGGGTCAAAGGGCAGCAGCCCATCCAGCACAACATCTGAGAGCGCCTCCGATCGAGAGAGGCCTGCCAGCGCTCGAGCCAAACACAGCTACACCAGGAACACATACCAAGACCACACGCTAAAGATCACTGGAGGAGAAGGAGGTGCCAGGAGGTTTTCTGCCGGAGCTAATCACGCGACTCAGAAAGGATTCAGAGGCTTCCAGCACGGCGGGCGACCACGAAACAACCAGCGCCCAATACCGGGGATGCCATTTGTGACTGAAGGGGTGAAGCTGAAAGGGACTCAGGAGGGTGGGGCTGATGATGGGGAATGGATCAAAGTAGAAAGAAAGAAAACGAATAAACTGGACTATAAACATCAAGAAGTAAGGCCGGCCAGAGGTCGTCCGCGGAGAGGAGGGAGGGGAGGCGGGCGGGGCCGAAGTTGAGGGTCTGTCAGTTTGGGTCTTCGGGAGTTTTAATCTGTGGTTGTTGGGATAAAAGTTTGGTCATAATCAAGGCACTTCACTCTGGTTGTTTCAACTGTCAGCTACTGTCACTTTACCATAATAATAACCTACATGGGCATGGAATATCAGTAGTTATATACACTGATGTTCAATGCCATAAATTTATTTTCCTTCAAGGGCTTACATTTGAGTCATTTTCTATTTTCACTAATAAATCATAAAGTTTCTTTGGCATTTCCCTTTTTTTAATAGGGTAGTAGTGATGAAATACCTTTTCCATTGTATGTCTCCCTGCTAAAAGAGATTTTTTATTATGTGAAATTATTTATTTGATACAATTTATATTTATTGTTATATTGGATATCTTTCACATCTATCTGTAATATAGAAATAAAACGTTTGCTCTAAACACCCGTTTGCCTGTTTCTTCAAAACCACAAAAAGATTTCGCGCTATTTATGCATCTTTATTGAAATAAGACCTGAGATTTGGCGCCACAGCTAAAGATCCTCGAAGCACAGTTTACGTCAAATCAAGAACTGTGAATGATTTATCATTATTGAAATATTTCATGCGCATAAACGAGTGATATCAACAATAAAATATTTAAAGCATGATATAATGAATTACACAGTTCCTGGATCTTAAATGTATTTGTTTGAGATCCTTTATGTACTTTACAGATCTTTCAGGACTCGACTGTGGCGGGGAAGAGAGCCACGCCTCTTCAAAAAATTACGCGCGAACTTGCACACTAAACTAAGCGGCGCGGGACACAGGAGCTCATTCATGTACACGAGAGTCGGACGCTTATTTTAAACATTTCTACATCTTTCAATCATCGTATTACTCCACGATGCGTGCAAAGGTGAGTTTGGGATAACACCTGTTTAGTGTTTAATGAATTAGTGAAAGAATGAATGTCCACGCGGCGTGATGAGTTTATTTGTAAAAGTGAAAAGGTTGCAAAAGCACAACTGCTGCTTAGAAATGAGCTTATCGGTGATGTTTTATTTCTGGCGTCCTGCATTGCTTATAAATATAAGCATGTTAAATAAGAGCATGTTTTTGTGTTGTTTTCGAGTTTGCAAAGTTACCGGTGATTTTAAGTATGTAGATCCGAGGTGGGGGCAATTGAGCTCCCCTAATGTTTTAAAAAGTTTGGTCAATTGTTTGTCTGTTAAAAAAGCTGTAAAAATGATATCTAGACAATCATACGAGTTAGATTAAATAAAACAGTCGCGTTACTAGCCTTAAAGTCGTATGCTGAATTTTAAGTCGGTTAGTTCACAGTAAGCTTATTATAATGTCCCTTAGGAGCGTTGAAACGGATTATTTTCGAGTTGCACATCTTCGAATGATCTCTACCACAGGACTGGATCGTGTTTTTTAGTTTATTTCTAAAATGTCTGTGTTGTTCTGTGTCGTACAGAGGCAGATGGCGTCTCCCCCCTCCACCAGAATGAACCTGCGCAGTTACAGGAACACAGCTGCGGTTCCCATGGAAACCTCTTCCTCCGATGACAGCTGTGACAGTTTCGGTTCTGATGGTTTTGGGAGCTCGGTATGTTGTCATCTTGATTATTCGTGCTGAAATAGATCTACTTCATTTCTTTAAAACCAAACTTTTACTTCGCTGCAGTTTGGATTTGACTTTTTGTCTATTTAATAGAAGAGACCAATGAGACAAGCGAGATCCCCAGCTCAGTGTAAGAAACCGTTTGAACTTCCTGTGGCAGTGGAGGAAGATGCCTGCAGCGATTTTGAGAACGACCTGAATGAAGACATGACAGACATGGTTTGTGACCGCTCTCTCTCTCTTCATAAATGCATCTAGAAGCAAAACCTTCATGTATGGCATCCGTTTTGTTTCAGAACATGGAGTCTGACACCGAGACCTGTTCACCTCCCAGGAAAACTCGCCGATCATTCACACTTAAGGTAGCCATGAAGTTCCCGCCGAAGCGGGCCAGTCCCACGAAGCCTGCGGCACCTGAACCCAAACCTAAAACCGAAGACCCTGAGGGTGGCAGCTTCTTGCAGAAGAGAGCTCTGAACATTAAAGAAAACAAAGCTATGGTACGGCTACATGCGTACATCACGTATTCAATTTTTTAGTTTTTCAAGTTTAGAAGTGAATAATAACTGTACCGATTTTAAATTCCTGTTCAGCTTGCTAAGCTCATGGCCGAGCTGGACAAAGTTCCCGGCCTCTTTCCTAAAAGATCATCTTTATCTCCGAGCAGCACGGTGAGGCTTTAAATCATTTTCTTTTCCTTCTATCATCAATTTATTTTTCAGGTTGTAAAGGTTTCTTTTGTCCGCACAGCCTCGTGCTCCACGTCGCTCAATGCAGCCCGGCTTAGCTCGGAGGAATCCGGAGCGGGCGTCTCGGCCTCACACGCGTTCGCGTTCTCTGGTAGACGGACCGCCCTCCCCTACACCGGAGGATGAGATCGATGACAAGTATAGCCTCGTCCGAAAGGACCGAAATTATGATGATGCTGAAGAAGAGGTGAGTAATGAGTTTTAAATCAGCATTTTATCCAAGTAGTTCAATTTGAGGCTGCATGTTGCGTTTGGCTCTGTTTTGTTTGGGGTTTATATTGATCATCTCTCGCCGTGTGTACGCAGAGGGAACCGCGTCGGCGCAGTTATAACGCCTCTCTTGCGATTCCTCATGTCGTGAGGCCTGTGGAGGACATCACTCGGGCTGAACTGGACAACATCTGTTTCAATGTCAGAGAAAAGACTTACAACCGTGCCACAGTAAGTGTCCTTGAGATCCATCGCATGTGTCCGACTAATCCAGATTTTTGTCCAATGAAACGCCTTGTTTGGTAATACTGATATACTCACGTATGTTTTTCCTTCAGGGTTCTACCTGCCATCAGTGTCGACAGAAAACAACAGACACAAAGACAAACTGCCGTAACTCAGACTGTGTGGGTGTTCGAGGCCAGTTCTGCGGGCCTTGTCTCAAGAACCGCTATGGAGAGGAGGTCCACGACGCACTCCTGAACCCGGTTAGTTGCGTTCCCCATGAGATCTCCAATCTTGATTCTCATTGTGACGCTTCATAAACCGTAAGCTTAAACCTTTTATTGTTTATATGATTGGTTCGTGATTTGGATGTTTTTTTTTTTTTCTCCTCAGGAGTGGCACTGCCCCCCTTGCAGGGGTATCTGTAACTGCAGCTTCTGCCGGGCCAGAGAGGGACGCTGTGCTACAGGCGTGCTGGTGTACCTGGCCAAGTACCACGGCTATGACAACGTCCATGCTTATCTGAAAAGGTCATTATTCGTTGCTTTGTTAGAATTCATATTTTCGTTTTTAAATCATGTATAAACTCGACAGCTCCTAAAGCTCACAATTTACTTTGTAGGATTGATCTGTAAATTAAATCCCAACCTTTGACCTCTTTCCACAGTTTAAAGAAAGAATTGGAGGAGGCTGAATAAAACCGGATGAATTCAAGAATAATGTTCCTGACTTCCTTTAAGCATGATTTATAGCTTCCTTAAATCTACTGCACATGTTCAGACTTGCGTAGGCCGTCGTCTACATGAAAGGCTTTTTAAATTTGCATTGTTTTAAATGTATAATGTGATTGTTCTGTTTCTAAAGGGAGGGGTTTTATCTCTGTACTGTATTGATGGTTCTTAATTGTTGGCTGTGATACTTTAGCGTTATTGGAATCTGTAGATTCTTGCGTTTTGAGCTTTGGCGCTGTTTTAACTGCGCTTTGTACTGCTGTAATACTCAAATAAAAGTTGTGCTTTTTTAAAGTCCTGTGTCTGGTGTTCTTGGAGCAAGAAAGGACAAATGTGGAAAAGTCATTCCTAAATTTTATGGGTAAAGAAAGCAGATAATACTTTAACTAACATTACGCTCCTTTTCATACAAAAGGTCTTTTCACGTCCTAGTTTCTTACTTTTCAATGTAATTTAATGCACCAGATGCTATAAAAACCTGGCGTAAGACCCGTTCACGCTAAAACCAACTAATATACTTGTATTTGACGTTCTGATGTATTTTGACCGTTAATGATTATTTTCTCTATAGCCACATAACCATAATAAACTAAAATTTAAAGGGATAGTTCACCCAAAAATGAAAATGATGGTTCCAAACCTGTAACAATGTCTTTGTTCTGCTAAAACAACACAAAGAAGGATATTTGGAAGAATATCAGAAATCGAACAGATCTCTTCCCCTATTGGCCCCCATAGCGTTTGTTTTCCCTACTACGGCAGTAAATGGGGAATGAGATATGTTTGGTTTCTGACAATTTTCCAAATATCTTCCTTTGTGTTCTGCAGAACAAAGACATTTAGACTGGTTTAGAACAATCTGAGGGCAAGTAAATGACAGAATTGTCATTTTTGTGTGAACTATCCCTTTAATACGAATCCTCTTACACATCTATGCTCTTACATTTGCCTCAGAACGGCCCCTTACACAAGTGAATCCACCTCGACATCTATTTCAGGAGAAATTCAATCATGGCTGAATATTGCAGTGATTTGATCATGCCCTTAGCTCTTGCCCCTCTGTGCCCCTGTGGGTTAGGAGGGCATAGGGAGGGGGGGACTAGGGGGTCTATTACCCCGCAGAGGAGAGAGAAAGCGCTGTGATATACTGCAGACTGTTCGTATCTCTCATTAGAGAGCCAACACTAATGGTGTGGAAATAATTAGCAGACTCTAATGGGAAATCTTATACCTGTGAATCATTTTTCCCTGTTAAAGCTCGTTCACTCATTCTCCTGTTTTTCTCTCCTCTCCTTAAGATCACCAAGGACTTGACCATTTCTCACATTAAACGCCATTTTTACACCGAGTACCATGGTATTTTCAGACCGCATGTGAATTCTGTTACACGTATGTGGTCATGACCGTTCAAACCCAAACTATTGTACATATTTGTATATAAAAGTATGGTGTTTGGGAAGAAGCTAAGAAAGATCTAGTTTTGGTGTTTTTATCTCATTGTTATGAGGCTTTTGGGCTCCTGTTTTCTGTAGCTCTGTTTGTGCGATTGCTTTATTTTTATGGTCTCTAAAGACTTGTTAGTTCTTAAATACAACTCATGGGATCAATAGATTTTTTCCCCAAAATTTCAGTATTTTATACTTATTTGATTTTGTCAATTTAGTCGGTATTGGTAACTTGTGATGATAATAAAACTACCATAATATTTTAAAACTACTAGGCTACACTTATGGTTAAAAAGGATATTATTATTATTGATAACCAGAAGCCTTATAATATGTTTAAATAATTTTTCAAATATTGCTGTAAAAGCTGAAATATTTAAGACCGATAACTTGACACATAGGACTCTTATGTCGTGTCTCGTGACTTTTATAATCCATTTTTTTTTTAATTTCTGAAAGTGAATCTTTTCGGATCCGCAGGAAACAAACGCTTCAGAAGTATTTATTTGCATAATAAAGATGCACTCGAAAATAGTGGTATTAAATACCAATGATCATCCACTTTAGGGTGATGAATATTTAGGGAAATAATTGTTTACGACGCTCGAGCGTCGAGCTGATCTGGTAATCAGGCGATGAAATACAATATTTATTCATTAGAGCGAACTTAATGAGGCCTCGCGGCGCTAATTATGAAACGCAGCGTAGCGCTAAATGAGCGCGCGACAGACGACGCGTGCGTGCGTGCGTGCAGGCGCGTACGTTACCTGTTTCCTGCGCTGCTGGGGTCAGCGTGCACGTGGCCCCGCGAACACTGCGGTGCTGCAGCCCAGTGCTCGTGCTTGAGTGCGGTGTAAAATATGGAGTATTTATTATTAGGGACCGCTAATGTTCACGGGTTGTTTATCTGTTGGGAAAAAAACATTAAATTGCTCAGAATCTCCCACAGGTAAAGACTGATTGAGAGAGAGAGAGAGAGAGAGAGAGAGAGAGAGAGAGAGAGAGAGAGAGAGAGAGGGGAGAGGTAGATGTAGGACATTAGGAAAACATCACTTCTTTAATGCGTAAATGCGTTATTTATTCATTTTGTGACCCATGTATTACTCATTTGACAATTGAATAATATCTTAAAAAAGGCCACGTTCTTTTAGAAAATTAACATCATTCATGTTTCCTACTATTTCTGCTATATGTTCAAGTAAAAGGATCTATAGCGTACAAACTGTGTTGAATTATATACATAAATACAGTGTGACAGTCTATTAGATAAACTCTTCCTAAAAATGCTCAACTAGATTTCGGTTACTGTAACATTTAGGCTAACATAAAGAGATCACGTGACAACACTGTAGCATACTCCTACTGTGCCAAATGTTTATTGTTAGAAATATTATCACGGTAGCCTGTGCTCTTTCAGTCCAGCTTTTTATTGATAAGGTCATAGTTCACCGGACCCTGTCGCTGGAGTGTCAGATGTTGGTGAGAGATTTATGAAGTCCAGCTCAAGAGCAGTTTGTGTCAGAGATATTATCACAGAGAGACGACAGGCTGAAGCAGCGACTCCATCTCGCAGGAAATTGCTAACTCACCCTAACAAAAGAATGCACAAGTGCACTCACAGTGCAGTCCTGAAAGCACACTAGATAAGATGACTATAAATAGGGAATTTAAGTAGGCTCTCTCTCTCTCTCTCTCTCTCTCTCTCTCAAAAAAATGACTTTTAACCATAACACACGAACCAGAATGTAAAATGTATATGAGGGCCATCTATTAATATAATTCATTATTAATATAAATAATTAATATAAATTAAAATTAATAAAAAATGTAACAAGGAATTTCAATAAAAAATAACCATTTTGTATTGTACAATTTAAATATGTGGCATGTCATTATCTTCATTTTGCGCCTAAGCCATATTTTAGTGTTTAACCCTCAACTTTGATTGTAAGTTAAAGGATGCATGTAGAGACATTTCCACCAAGATTTATAGTCTTTATTAATGATGAGTAAAGGGGTCATACCTACTTTCGCGGCTCTGTTCTTTACCTGAGGAAATGCAGTGCGATACTGGATTTCTCCTGAAGGGGGAGCTCCGATACAACGCACTTTCTCACCTGCAGCATGAGCACCTGTCATAGAGAGAGATGGACAAACATTTCAAACTCCTATATTATAAGTTGTCTGAGTTTAGGAAAACCTTTATATGTGTTGTTTTAAATAATGATATCGTTGTTCACAGAAAGGATCCACCCACCAAAGAGGAAATCATATTTTAGTTTAACTTTTTGGTAAAAGACAGCTTTTAGTCATTGAGTTGGAAACACAAAACCTCAACATGTGTTTAGAACATTTGTAATGTGCAAAACCAAGCGATTATTTCTATTGAAATCAAAACAGTTTCTGCAGGTTATGAAGTTTTTGGATAATTTATGCATGGTCCGAAGAAGTGTTTTCGCTTTTTAACTTAAAATGATGTATTTAAAAGGTACTCAATCATATTTTATTTATTTTTTATGTTAATTCATGTTTGTTGTTTAATGGTGCATGAGCTCTCAAAACATTTATTTTAAATGACAAGGAATGATTTTTATTATTCCGATCTGATTTTATCAGAAAGTATACAGCAGTATAATCCACCCGAACCGAGATTAGATTCGACACTTTGTGACATTCAACAGAGCTTTACAAAGTCTTATAAGACAGTAAACTTGAGAACTTGAGAACTCATGAATGTGTGGTTGCTAAACATTCAGAGAGAGACAGAAAGAGAGAGATAGAAGAGAGACATAGAAAGAGAGACAGAGTGAGAGAGATAGTGATAGGGGGAGAAAGAGAGAGAGACAGAGAGACAGAGAGGGATAGAACAGAGAGATAGAAAGAGAGAGAGAGAGAGAGGTGGAATGGACTAGTTTTATTGAGCTCATCCGTTATGAGTGCAGTAGAGAGAGTCTCTCAGCTGTGATGTGGAGGCACTCGTAAGCTTCATTAGTTTTTACCTCATTAATCTGCTCTCTCATAACCTGTAACACACAATTCACCTCACTTCATTACTCCACACAGCCTGCCAGAGAGAGCTTCAGTCATTTAAAAATATATTGTTTGATAAGGACACTCGGAAAACAAACAAGCCAACTTTTAATTCATTCAGTCACTCTATTTGTATGGGTGTTTTTATAAGATATTGTACAATTAAATCATTTTAAATTAATAAAATGTTCTGACAACAATACGTACGCATAGATTTTTCCACTAAAACAATTATACTATAGCTGTAGTATTTTTCACTTCATGTAATAAAGTTTTAGTCAATGGTAATCTTGTATTCTGGGAAAATTCTATTTATTGGAGAAAAAGAAAGAAGTGTATTTATTTATTTGCCCTCCCAGAAAGACAAGCTTGTGAATAAGGTGCTCATGGAAATAGGTTTCTGTTTTTAAGAGGAACCTTTCTTTACAAAATACTCAGACAGAATAAATTAATTACCTCAAACATTTTAGGTTTCCATCTATGCACTTGGCAGACGCTTCTGTCCACAGTGACTTGTATGGTGCAGTTAATCTCTTCATGTCTTTATCAATGTGTGTTCACTTGACTTAGATTCAGATCTTCTAAACTTTTATGAGATAAAACACTAAACAGAGCTTGTTTGTGGAGTTCAGTTATTCAGTGATCCTGCATTAAACAAAAAAAACAAAAAATATACTTGTATCCAATTTCCCCTATTTTAGGGAAGATTTATTTTTGTTCTTTGTAATATTTTTATTAAAGATGACTTTCAAACCAACAACAAACAATTCTTGATTTAGACATTAAAACAGTGTTAAGTTGCATATTTTTACAGTTAGCAGATCCATATCCACAACAAACAACGTTTCACAGACAATAACAAATAATTTGTTTAGAAATGGTCAATTTTGAATATTGTCTCTTCATATTAAAGGTGCTATATTTTTTGCACAAACTTTTATTCCAAAATGCTTGTTCTATACAAAAGAGATCTTGAAACAGGACTTTTAGCTTAGTAGCGACTGACAATATCAGTCCGTCCTTAAAATGCTTGTTGATGGTTGTCCACACTGCTCTCCATCACAAAGATCTTTCCCCACAGCTGTTGAAACACACCTGCTCCTCCTCAAGACGTTTGTCTGGATGTGACATGATGTGATGTACACCGTATTCTCCGCTATACACCTGTGACACACAACATCATGATGCTAAGAAAGGGTTACATCTGACAACACAAAGAATCTGTGTATTAATACATCTCAAGATTTATAGTAATAAAAGTGTTTGCATTTAAATACCTACAGATGATTTAATATAGATGTGGAGGCAGTAACGTTAAATACAAACATCATGTAATGTTCCCTATTTGCTTGATTCTAAAGTGTGTAAACCTTTTAAGCTTGTGATTCACGTGTAGGATTACGTGTGAATGTAATGATCTGCATTATTTAATGTTTAATGTGCTGAAACTTTGAAATATAAACTATCATTCTTTTGTAGAACAATATGCTTCATATGTTCATATTTTAAAACACAAAATATACATTTAAAGCAGTTTAAAGGTGTTTTTACTATTTGAATATAATGACCCAAGAATGTTTTTAAAACCCACATTATCTTTTGACCGAGACTGTTATTACTCGTGATGGGTCTGAACTCATCTGCTTTCAGAACTGAATCTGGCTATGAAACGAGGCCACAGCGTGTTGACTAAATGCCTGATTCGCATTCTCCCAAAATCCCCAAAGTAATGTATTGTTTAAAAACCCCGAATATATCCCAGAGCTAAAATAATTTAAATAATACATAAAAAATTGTCACAGGAAAAAAATGTAATTGCAAAATATGAAATTACACCCTGGAGCTTGATTCTTTAAGCAAACATGCTCTGGCTGGTTAGGTTCTGTCACAGAGGAGCAGACTGTTACACACATTAATTTCTCAGCTCTCAGAGGCAAGAAAACAATTAGGTGTCTGCAAATGCATTTCACCAGCAGCCACTTGACACAGTTTTGGACTCATCGTGGGGCGACAGACAGACGACAGAAGGGCAAAAGACAAAGTCATTACACAGAAATCGAGGAACAAGCTCGCGACTGTAAAACATTTCAATTAGGTGTGATGCGAGATGGCTTGGTATAACGGTCCGATATGGTGATTCTCCAACAAAAAGAATCACAGGTGTGTTTTAAACGTGGACAGCAGTAAACAATGCATTTGCACGGAACAGAATACAGCAAACAGTGTGATCGTCCGTTGTTGTGATAACAATCAAAAGGAATTGCCAATTCATTTAAAGGAAGAACAAAAAGGTCTAAGATCTTGTTCTTGTTGGCGTCAAAGGCCGTACTGTTATTCAAATGCTTCATTATTTTTCACAATGTTTTAGTCGGACAAATTAGACAGATGCTGAAATGCTTGACATGTGATTAAGACTTGCCTTTATTATATTTTGAATTATTTGCTACCAACCAGGAGAAATATTTTACTGATTAAATAATGCTTTTTCAAAGAGATCTCGGTTGTGTTTCATTTAAGGTGAGATTTCTCCTAAAAATGTTGATGAAAAATAAACACAGAAAGAAGTGAAACAATTGTGCAAATACATGAATGAGTGTAGAGGTGTGAAATAAATGTGGATTGTAAAGGTGAAAGAAGCAGGATTAAGGTAAACTTGATATGAAATGTTTGAGTTCATATGTGACCCTGGATCTTAAGGATAGCACGGGAATATTTTTGGCAAAAGCTAACAAAACATACACTGTAAAACTTTGCTGTAGTTTTGTCGCAGGTTTGCCAGTAACTAACTGTAGATTTAATTACTTCTTTATACTTTTCTATCAGTACTGTTTTCAATTGGAGTTCAACTTTACCTCAATCCAAATGAACACACTTTGACTTTTGAGATTAAAAATGATCAAGAATGGACTGGTCTTAATACTGGCATTAGCAACACTGCAAGAAGAGAAAGACATTCTTCCTTAGCAGTTTTGTTTTCTAGTAAAAATATTCAAAACTTCTTACATTGTGATGCATCTAAATAACAAGAAAAGTGAACTAATAAGAACTAGGTAAGTTTATGTTTAAAACAAAATGAAATCTACAGTTAGTTACTGGAAAACCTGTGGCAAAACTACAGCAGTAGTTTTACAGTGTAGAGTACGGGGCAAAATTGGATTATTGATTTCCAAAAATCATTAGGATATTAAGTAAAGATCAGGAAGATAACTTCAATGAAAATATTTAAAAATATTATATATAATTAATATATTTAGTTAGCAAAATCGCGAACAAAACAAACTTCAGTCACTGCCACCGCTCTTTGGAAATTATATCCTCGAGTTTGGTATCTTTCTAAAGCTTATTATTTCTACTTTTGGGTTCATCTACCCACCACAATGTCATTACAGCGGTAAGCCGAAAGAGAGTGTTAAAAGAAACCTGTTGCCTCTTGGCAACGGCCTGCAACGGGCCATTTTCTAAATTTTCCAATTTTGTGCACCATCAGATTCCAGATTTTTAAATAGTTTTATCTCCGCCAAGTATTGTCGGATCCTAACTAACATCAATAGAAGGCTTGATTATTTAGCTTTCAGATGATGTGCAAATCTCAATTATGAAAAGTTGACCCATAAAAAATTTTTGTGGTCCAGGGTCACATATTGAGATCTTCAATAATATTGACTTTTGATTGCAGACTTGACTCATCAATCTGAGCTCAGTTTGAGACTCTGTTGAGATCTCTTCTGAAACTCATACATTTGTGAGATTACCTTTCAGATAAAGCCCTGCAGACTCAAGCAAAAGTTTTCATTTCCTCGAAGAGGAGCGATTATACTTATCGTTTTTCAACACAGTGAATGTTAATATTAGAGATGCACCGATATATCGGCCAATAATCTGTCGATGATCAGGGCTGGTATGTCCTGTCAATCAAAAGAGGACAGGAAAATGCAATCAATTTGTGTTCTGTATATAGAAAATGTTAAGAAACATCACCAGTTTGATGTTAAATATTAATGGTCATTATTTGAATTGATAACAACCTTCAGAATCGGTATCGGCAGATTTCACTCGGAATAATCGGTTATTGGTATCGATGGAGAAAATTTATATCCGAGCATCTCTAGTTAATATATTTCAATGTTTGGTTATAAAGACATTTAGTTCTGTAGATGGAAGAGTGTTGAAGGCTATTACTGTATAAGGTGTTGTTGTTGACTTACAGCTGTCAGGTCAAACTGCGCGTGTGTCGGCAGCTCTTAGGTTACGACCTCCCTCACCTGAAGATCTCATTCACCTCTCGGCACCTTTCAAAAAAAGGTAAGGTTAGTAATGTTGTTGCATCTCAATGATCAAACAGAGCGATATCACGCGTGTGTGTGTGTGGTGACAAGGGCAGTGAATAGAGATATTCTTTAATTGTGGCAGGCCTTACTGCCCCTGCCTGTCAATCACAGAGCTTTGAATTGCACAAAATTTGCTCCGTTCCCTCAGTTAAATGATGTATCCAATTAAAAACGTTAGAATTCATGATCTTCAGCGAAGGTTAAATGAAGGCGCTCTCTGCTGTCACCGAGGGTGATTAAACGCTGCCTACATTAGCCACAGTCGGCACAAAAAAAATCACATTTGGGTCCAAAGCTCGAATCTTTATTCATTATCAAACACGCTCGCCGTATAAATGCGTCACACTTTTCCCCTTAATCACCAAGTTCAGGGATCTGCCCACTGTTGCTCACTAAAAAGGATTTCAGCTCTTAAATTGCTGTACTTTATGACACATACACGAGAGGAAGTGTGGACACCGGCATGAGTGTTCAAAGGCCTCTTGCGGGGTACGGAACGCAGGCTTTGTGTTTCAGGTCTGTCTCAGATCTATACATATAAGAAAGCTTTGAATTAGTCTGAAAGGATAAACACCAACATTTCCAGAAGTGTTATGGTACACATCTGCTGGTTTCAGTTTTGGAATTAAAATATAAAACTATAAATTTGTTCTTGCGATTGTTGGGTTCAAGATCCATTACAGTTTCAGATGAAGTGTTGAAATCAACGGACCATATTTTTTTTTATGGTAGTTGTAGTTTTTTCATAAACATTCCTGGAATTATTGATTTATCTTATAAAAAATTAAGTTCGACTTTGTCTTTCTACTAAATCCAAAACATAAAAGTTGGCTGCTTTTACCTGGGCCAAACATTTTTTAGTGTACTGCTTTTGGGGGAAAAAATCATGGCATATTTAAAGACAACAAATAACAATAAAAGAACAGTTCCAGCCCAGAAGAAAATATGTGTACTGCTGAGATGTTCATTTATAGCACAAATGATTTCATGAAGTTGTGTTTTATTCAAGTATCAACTTATTTAAGTCTCAAATGTTTTTTCCAAAACTGCTCAGGAGAAATGACAAAATGAACAAATAAGACTGTAATTGTAGTTTGTAAAAATAAAATAATCTGGATTTGGGTCAATTTGGTTTCAGTTTATATAGAGATCTTCAGTAATATTGACTTTGCAGACTTGACAAATCTGAGCTCCGTTTGACATCTCTTCTGAAACTCGAATCGAGACATTTCGAGTCTTTCATCATGAGAAATGTCTAAGATGCCAGAAATTTAAAGAGATCGTTCACCCTCAAGTTGTTTCAAACCTGTATACACTTCATTCTTTTACTGAACACAAAAGAAGATATTTTGAAGAATGTTAAAAACCAAACAGTTCTGCGGCACTATTGACTTACGCAGCAATTTGTTCTTCTATGGGAGTCAATAGTGCCCCAGAACTGTTTGGTTACAAACATTCTTCTAAATATCTTTCTCTGGGTTAAACAGAACAAAGAAATCTATACAGGTTTGACACAACTTGAGGGTGATTAAATAATGACATTTTTATGCGAACTGTCCCGTTAAGCAAATGTTTTTCATTTGTTCTCCATTTAATCTCATGGACATCTAAAGAAAATAATTGCGATATTAAAGAGATCTGTGATTTTTCTGTTGTATGTGAGGGTTCAATCAATTTATGATGGAAAAAATCAAGGCCTGGCCTTCATGTCATCGTGGTGAATATTCTGATGCATTCATTGTATCGTGTGTGTGTGATTAGGGATCTTTCTCAGTGAAGGCTCTATACATGTCTTTAAGATGCATTTACTAGCCATTATCACTCTCAGAATATTGATTAAACGTATTGTAGGCAAGAAAAGTCTCAAGAACAGCCTTCTCCTCTCCACCTGCTCCAGATATAAAGGCATGATTAGCCTAATTTCAACAACCCACACGATCCTGAGACTCTGGCCCTCTAAAGACACGTGAATTACCTGTCAAAGACTCCGAGAGTTTCACAAAAGTACAAAACATTCAGTGGACTAGAAAATGACAAAAATGAGGCATAGCACGCTGTGACATGCATTCATTAGCTGTGGTAAGATGGATTGGCGAGCGGCTGTTTATGTGCACGTGTGTGGTGGCTAAGTTTTGTGGTGAGGGGTGATAAATGTGGCGGATGTCGGGGAGACAGCAGTGAATTATGACCTCACGGTAAAACACAAATCAGCCATTTCACATCCCACCCACATACACGTTCTCTTGCCTCTAAACTTTTCAATATCCGACTACCATGAATTTCCATCTGGGGTCTATATTTTCGAGGCCTGTGCAATTGTTTACCTCAAAAAATAACAATAGACAAGAACGTAAGGTGACAGTTCACCCCCCAAAAAATTCTCTCATCATTTAATCCATCTCTAGACATTTCAAACCTGTATGACTTTCTATCATGCGCAGAACACAAAAAAAGACATTTTGAAGAATGCCCCCATTCACTTGCATTGGTTTTGTGTCCATACAAGAAAAGTGAACGGGGTCCAGTGCTGTTCGGTTACCAACTTTCTACAAAATATCGTCTTTTGTGTTCTGCAAAAAAAAGAAAGCCATTAAGGTTTGAAATGACAAGAGGCTGAGTAAAAAAATGCATCATTTTCATTTTTTTGTGAAATATTTAATACTATCACTAAATTAAAATTAAAAAAATGAAAGCTATCATTTTATGAGATGACATGCAACATTTTAGTTGAAGGAATGTCCAACGCTGAAATAAAAATGATGACTTCTATACAGTATATCCTTCACATTTGTGACTCTGGACAACAAAACCAGTCTTATGGGTCAATTCTTAGAAATTGAGATTTTACATAATCTGAAAGCTGAATACATAAGCTTTCTATTTATGTATGAGTTGCTAGAATATGACAATATCTGGCTGAGATGCAATCGTTTAAAACTCAGGATTCTGAAAGTGCAAAAATAATCTAAATATTGAGAAAATTGTCTTTGAAGTTGTTAATAATCAGGGTGACTGTGGCAGGCCGTCCACTCACAAAAATAAAGTTTTTATATATCTAAGTTAGAAAATTAACAAAATATCTTCATGGAACATCATCTTTACTTAACACCCTTATTATTTTTGGCATAAAGGAAAAATTGATAATTTGGACCCATACAACATATTTTTGTCTTTTACTCAAAATGTTCCCTTGTTGCTTAAGACTGGTTTTGTGATCCAGGCTCACATATATACTCATATATCTTTCATCCCATAAAACAGATATTTTACAGATGAGATCTCTTAAAAATCTCAATGACATCTCCAATGAGATTAAATGGAAATCAAATGTAGTTTTACCATGAGTCTCAGATATTTCCCCTAGAAAAGAGGCAGATGTCTCACTCCATTCAGAAGAGATGTCAACTAAACGTCTCAATCTGACCTCAGATTTGTAAAGTCTGCAATCAAAAGTCAACATTGATGAAACATGTTTTTTGTGAGATCTTCAATAAATTTACCCAAATCCAGATTATTTGATTATTTTACACCTCCATTCTCTTGACGAATTTGAAAAACGACAGACTCTTTCGATTTCCTTTCTCTCTTGCAATGTTAGGAGAAACATCTGAGAAGTCCATCAACACTTACGTGTTTGTTGAGCCAACACTGATACCACTGATGCCAAAATAAAGTTATAAGAAAGAATACATTTACATTTAGTCATTTAGCAGACGCTTTTATCCAAAGCGACTTACAGAGAGTTCATGGAGCAATAAGCCACACGTCATACAGGAGCAATAATACAAAGGATGCTAATACAAAGCTACTAGTTTCAACAAAAGCTAGACCTGTTGAGAGAAAGAGAGAGGGTAAGTGTTTTTTCACAGAACTGTTCACAGAAGAGATGTGTTTTAAGTAGTTTCTTGAATGTTGTGAGAGATGTGGTTGACCGGACTGAGTTCGGAAGGATGTTCCACCAGGTAGGAGTTGTGAAGCATGTGAAGACGTTTCATTTTTGAGATAAGAAGCTCTCTTTAGGACATGAAAATAAAGGCACACATTTGAACTACTCCTCCAAAAGAGCACACCATCTCCACCATGATGTGTTAAAGCCGCTTTCCACCATTTTACAGGCTGCCAAAGCGTGGCTCAAGGGTGCAACATTTATAAATAACATTTTGGATAACAGGAACACGACTCTGATGGCAGAGCTAAACAGCGAGTGTTTACCCAGAGAGCATCACCCGGAGGAGCAGAGCTCAGCAAAAGCAGCAGTGGGTCTCATTTAAACAAGTCTGAGACAGCAAGCAAATAAATAAAGCCTAGAGCTCTCTCGTCCTTTAATGTATTCAATTAAAGCAGCAGTCCCTCTGGAGACACACACACTCACACACACACACTGCTGCAGGGAATATCACAACCATTTGAATCCTCTGAATGCACCGAATCTCAAAACGCTCATTGGAAAAATCTCTCAACAGGTTTTATCCTAATTTACCCTCCCTAAAGGTCACACACAGACGGAAAAGTATCACATTCAGACGCCTTACGTGAAACTTCCCCGCAAGTTTCAAGAAAGATGTTTACGGAGGCATTGCGCGAGGTCTCCTGGAGCTTTTATGCATTTGGTGAGATGGAAGGCAGGTAAAATGTATAATAGAACAGGTATACAATAGTTCCCGAGCATGGAGAAAAAACAAACATAATTATACAGCGCGATGTGACATCGCTTCAAATGTCACCGAACTACAACTTTGCTCAAGGATGATATGAAAGATAAACGACAAACGTACAAACTTCACCGCTACGTGTCTGGCCTCCCGATGTCACGGTCTCGCAAAAGAAGGGAATAAAATAATACAAATCATCCAGTGATAAGCGTCAGGTGAACTCAGACACGAGGCGGCTGCTGCAATTATCAGGAATATGTCGGTGACAGAATTAATCTGGTGTCCCTTTGTGCTTCTCGCTAATTTTCCACGCAGCCCCATTGTGTTTCAAAACCCCACTGAATTTGTATCTATTAAAATGAATCTCTTATTACGGTGGCTACATGCCTCTCCTCTGCCCTCACTCTTTTTTTCCATAACAAATCAACTTAATCAAGCTCATTAACTGTCATTATTAGACATTTATTGTTATCTTTCCATGAGCTCTCTTGACAGGCGCTCCCCTCCCACACACGTCCCCGTAACACTGCGGGCACTGCCGGGCCCCGACACACTCCTGCACGCACACATACACACACACACACACACGCACGCACACATACACACACACACACACACACACTCACGCACACATACACACGCAACACTCTCAATTCTTGTGTTCTTTTTCTTCGACTGAAATACACACACACAGAACTTTTTACCTTGAAGTAAAGCTGTATGATATTAGCAGGATGGGTGTTTCTGTACTGCTGGATGAATTTAAAATCAAATCCATTAGACACATAATGTATGTAAAATACACACTGTTGAGGAGATCTGATAGACTCCTCTGTTCTCTTTTAAAGAAATATCAGCTTTGTGTGAGAAATTGTTTTTAAATTGGTATACTACGTCTTAGATGGCTTTCGGAGGAATAGAAAAAGATGCAAATCAGACCAACTGATCAGCACAATTTTAGAGTTTCAGTTCATTTTGAGATACTGTACACTGTAAAATAGGTATATTTTTTTTTACAGATTTTTCATGTATTATGTCACTTTGTTTTTTGTTATTTTATGAAATTTTGCTGCTTTATTAACGATTTTTTAAGTATTTTTGGAATACGATGAAAAAAAAAAAAAATTTAAAGGAGGAAACAGTTTTAACAGTGATAAGACTCCGGCTGGCATTGAGACTCTTGTGATTTATAGGATAAGTGTCATTAAAACGAAGTCTTTTATTTTGTCATCCTTGTGTTGTTGGGAACTTTTATGACATTTTCAATAGAACGCAGGAGAAAGATTCTGAGTAAAGTTGCCACTCTTTTACTCATACAATTTATGAAAATGTATGAAAACTGAAAAATAAAAATATATGAAATGTATGAAAAATATTCAGGTTTGGATAAGGTAGTAATGAATCTTCTTCAAAAACTATAGTTTATTAATAATTATAAATTAAAGTCACAATTTGCAAGATTTGATAGAGATATCTTATATTTTTCCTTTTTGTTGTTTTGCTTTCTGAACTCTAAACTTGTGCAGATTTCTGAATTAAAGTTAGTCAAAGATAGTGAAGTCTTCACTGTATTCAGAGTAGTAGTGTGAATTGTTTGTGTTGACAGATGACGGATTTCATTCTCAAACACACTTATCATTTATCTCAGTCTTTTCAGTCGACTCATTTCTACTGTTATTAGCTATTAACATGTGTGATGATAGCTGACACCACCAACATTTCACCAAACTAAAACCCTTGAGATACTGGACGTGCTAGAGAAACTGAATAGCTAAAAAAATATTTGTAATATCGTTGATGCTTTAATAAACACAAATGAACAGTTAGAATGATCCTTAATGCATTTCTCTTAAAAACTACATATTAGAGAAAATTACCCCATATGTTTCTCATCAAAGCCTCAAAGTGTGCTTAGATTTCCCAGGAACGCTTCACATCAAATTCTTTTCAGACTTTAAATGGGTTTAATGGTTAACTTTCTATCAAATGATGACCATATAACGTAAAATAACAACAAGAGATTCGCTATTCGCTTACAATTCAAAACGTTTTGTTTTTCTCTCTCATTTGTTTGCATTGCATTAAGCTTTAAAAAAACATAATTGCATTACAATCTGCAAGGAAGCATTATGCGGGAGACCCACACGGAAAGAGATTGAGAAATATGCAAATGAGGCAGATATTTGTTCTCTGTAATGAGGCACGCGAGCAAAACCAGAACGATAGAGAGTTTTCAACTTAAACGCTCAACAACAGACACGTTTAACCCCAGAGCACACACACACACACACACACACACACACACATACACATAAATTCAGCATTAATCTGCACATTACAGACGCATTTCACATTAAGTCACGCTGGAAGTTTGTCTGAACCGCTTGTACCGAATTGAAATGCCAAAGCAAATGCTGAGGACAAACATCACGTCCCTCCAACATTGAAATGTTACAGACAAATATCATGTCATTCCAGAAGCATTTGAAGAAAACACTTAAATAAAAGGGTTCTTTCGGGACGCACGTATATAGAAAGCGTAATATAAGGGGTATGGAAACGGCGGCCCATTGCTTCCGCCGTGAGTCTGATATTTACATTGCCAGATCTATTCCTAAGCATTCCTAAAGTCTCTCCGACGCGAAACTTTCCCATAAACACAGCGTCTGATTATATCTCGGCAGTTCTCTCGCCTACAATCAGGTGAAAA
Source organism: Triplophysa tibetana (assembly GCA_008369825.1). NCBI lineage: Eukaryota > Metazoa > Chordata > Actinopteri > Cypriniformes > Nemacheilidae > Triplophysa > Triplophysa tibetana. Next base: position 23,283,137 of record CM017902.1, read on the forward strand.
TGCACCGGCGGGAAAAGTGACACGGAAATTGTAGGATTTTTGTCATAAAGTCTATTTACAAATCAGTTCAATAGAGAGTGTGTACAAGAACACCAGCCATTTCCTTCGCAGCAAGACTCGCTACATTACACGAGCTCATTTTCATCTCCCCGTTTCAGACTTTAATCAGACTTTAACTGCCGCGATATGAAAGTGTCTTAAACAAAGGCCTCCGCTCTCTACAATAACACTTAAAAAGGCCCTTTGTGTGGCTTTTCCCCCCGCCGAACAATAGCAAATTATATCGGGGTAAGAAATCTTTTATAATGAATCGCACATTTGCTGATTGCAAATAATTGCGTTAGGCGTGCGATATTGCCGGGGTCGTGGAGGTGACTGTGCTTCCAGTAATGCGAGGATTTGATCTCTGGCCCTCGCTGATGAGGTCTATTCACGGTGCCGCTGACCTGCGTCCCCCCTCCGCACGCGTCCTCCCGCCACTTCACTGTGATGAGGAGAGTGTTGGTTAAAGTTTGGAGCGAGGTGCTATTAGAATGGAAGTCCCTCTCAACCCGTCACCCCACCTCCTCCGCCCCGGCGCTCCTCTGTGTTACCTGACGACAAGCTGTGACCTCCAGCGAAACCGACTCTGCTATAGAGAACACGTGCCGCTATCATTACGCTTCATTATACATTCATTTAAACTTTGCTGTAGGTAACAGAAGAGGCACGGGTTGAACTACGGTGAAAAACTACACATCATTCCACAAGGAAAGACCTGTGACGGGTTTCAATGTGATGTGATGCTCAAATGTGTTAGACTTGAGTTCCACAAGTTTAAAGTCTCTTCATCTTTGCTAAGACAAAGTGCAGACTTATGGAAGACAATGACAGAGAAACTGAATGAAGAATTGGGATGGAGCTGATAGTTTTTAGACTGGAATATATTAGAGGATGACACTATTTGAAGGATGTTCTCGCGTGCCAGACCTTCATAACGAAGGTCTGGAACTTATCGCTGCTTTCTTTGGCCAAGGCCCGCCCAAGAGGCCATATAACTGACAGGTTAAGCAAGCGATCACGTTTCCTTTTGTGTCGCATCATGTTTAGAGGCGTGGAAATTTCCCCGCAGTAACAGACCGGTGTAAATTCGTGAGCGTGTCAAAAGTTAAAAGAAACAACTATGAGTTTATGCCGTGAATCTTGCATACAGTGAAGAATTAAACGTTAAGTCGATTGTGATAAATTCTAAAGCAACCGTTGTAAACACAACAGCTTACTTCCTAGATCAGACGGCTTCGTGTTGTTTCCATGCGGACTGTTAAAGAACGGGACACTCACGTCTCCCGGAAATCCTGTGAATTTCAACCAATAAGATGACGACTTTGAACGTGCTGAAGTGTTTCCAGAAAAAAGTGCCTTAAGCATCAGACGTTCAGCCAACGGTCTGTGGGCGTGACGTCTGAGGAGGAGAATATTTGAAGGATGACCTGAATGTTCTGAAGACATCATTGATAAAGCTAATAAATGAGTATGTACCTGTATTGATAATTTTTTTTTTCTTTAAAGAAATAGCCACATTGGTCTATGATTTCATATGTGCCTGTAGGATGTCTTTTGTGTATGGCATTCTAGTGAATATTAAAGACGCATTTTTTACTTAATTGTGTTTAATATTTTATTTTGATTATTTTTCCACAATTTTTCCCATCCAAGTCCCTTCAAAATGTGGGTTTAACTCGGAAACATTTCCAACATGTGGACACCTAATACATATAGGTATCTGATTCTGTTGGCAAACTAAGGTTGTTCAGTGCAAAATAAGGATTCTTATGGCCAAATAACGCAATATTAATATGAAATAGTACAGAATAAAGAATGTGGATACGACATCTGACTCTCAAGTCCAACATTGAAGCAGCTTTTCAATGTAAAGACGTATCGATGAGAAAACCTAAACTCACATTTCAACTTAATCAATTGATTATTTTAATGACCATTGACCATATCTGCAAAAATGTAACCAACCAATGAAGATATGAGAACCTAAATTCCACTGCAAAAAGTTCTTCAAAGGTTCAGTGTGTGAAATTTAGCGGCATCTAGGGGTGATCAACCGGTCACTCCACCCGTCCCTTTTGAGGGCTAAGATGTCGTCTCGTTTGCCGAAGGAAATAATGTATTTATGAAACGCGTTCTGTAGAGCAGTTTGTCCGTTTAGGGCTACTGTAGAAACAACATGGTGAATTCCATACTAAATACCTCATTCTAAGGTAATAAAGACATCTGTCTTCATTATGTAAGGTCTTTATGCACACATAATAACGTATTTTATATTGCATAGATCCTCAAAAAAAATGACACACTGGACCTTTAAATAAGAGGTGTATTGTGATATGTGTTTGCTTATTTTTCCTCTTTCCAAAAGTATTATAGTTGACTTGACGAGTTATTGAACAGGTAAGTTAAATATAAACCTTTTTGGTATCGTGCTTTACAATCCATATGGTCTCAAAGCACCTTCGTAGAAAGAATATAAAAGCAAAAACATTTGGCAAAATTAGAGACACGCAAACAGGAGTCTAAAACACATTATTGCAGTGTCTACAGCTCCACATCCCAACGGGAAGAAATCTCAAACAATGACATTATATTCACGCTCCTCTCGGATTCAGATTGTGGTGTAAAACAAAACAGCATTCATAAGCCCTGCGTCTTCCACACAATACGCCTGAAGCTCTCATTCTGATATCTGACTAACAAACGTGTGTGAATGAGCTCTGACAAACTGTGAATGAACTAGCCCCTCGGTTTTACGTGCCATTGTCTTCTCGTGTGCAAATGCCACGGAACAGAAGACAGAATGGAGCTCGGCATGGTTTGTGTCACATCTCCGTCTGACCCCGTCATTTGGCAGCCTTCAGATATGAAGTTTTAGGCTGGCATCGGATGAACATGGCTTATTTACAGCACAGCCGGCATAATAAACACAAACAAACATAATCGAGTCATTGAGCACATTGTTCTCCGTTTGAAAGGAAATATCCTGGGAAATACGCAAAGGGACAAAACATATATTTGAAATGGATTCTTCTTTAATTACTTCAGGGTGTCCTGAAATTCTCTCATGGAATATCGTCGGGGCATTTTAACAGGCGTATCGTGTAAATGTTGCGGCGCAACCGCAGGATTTCTGAAAAGCGCAACAACGGCGAGAACAAACACCTCAGGGACACAACACACACAACACTGGGACAGTATTGCACCTCCTCCATCACACATTTACACATGTTGTTCTAAATGGTTTCAAAAGCGCATCGAATATAAATAAGGAAAATACAGCATTGGTATCATTACTCAGAAAGTATTTGATCTGACTAACCAAGCAAGTACTTTTTACTTTAAGTAACCATTTAATCCAAAACCCATTTTTTCCCACAGAAAAGATCAACTTCTTTATTGCAAGTGATACAGCTTGCTTGCATAATATTGAAATGATTCGTTTTTCAAATTGTTAGTTGTAAATTACCATCTCAGGAAGTGGTATGGGTTTCCAAATATGACTTTCTGTTATGAAACAGGACATCGATTTTATTCTTCTGCTCTTGTGCATGTCAATCAGGGATTTTTAGAGAAACACCAAGCGAAGAAATAGGAAATACTGGATATTCTTAGGAGAAAGAATTACTGTTGTCACATTAAAATGCAAATAAGATACAATGTATCTTCATTGCATACAATTGGACTACTCATTTATGGCCATTTTATGAAAGAAAATAATACATCAAATCGTTTTTTATAACTTTAATGACACAGTTGAGAATCATCTTTGTAAAGTGTTTGGTTAAAGAAAATCCTGAAACCTAAAAATGGATTAATGAAAGAAAAATCTCACAGAGTGGATAAAAATATAATTTTTCAAAAAGGGTTTCCTATTTGTTTCTTATGCTTTTAACAATGTTATGACGATCAAAAATAATTTCACTAATTAAACATCTTCCTGGGTAAAGTCTTATATATGTAGAGCTGCTTGTTTCTGAGTGGTGATGTGATGGATAGAAACAGAAGTTTATGGAAGTGTTTGGTGAGGCTGGAAACCTGCCGAGAGCTCCAAGAGTTAACCACATGTTCCAGGATCTCAGCGGCACCTTTCGTCTGACTGCACAAATATTCAGCACAGAGAAACAGCAGAACACTGTCTAAAACATATTTTAATTTAAGTTATATCTTGTTTTTTTTATTCTTTCAAGATTATGATGTACACTCTTAGCCTCCATGACCTTTAACTTCAAGCAACCCTTTCAGTCAAAATAAATTTGTCTCCGCAGTCTATTTCCACTTCTCTTTCAATCATTTCGATGTCTTCCTTGAGCCCCCACATCATCTGTACAAGCGCAACAAGTCCATCAGTCTGAACAATCCCATCTAACGCCGCCGTCTGAACGGCCGTTCCTTGTGCAAATGAGTGACAGCTGTGAGGATGCCAGCTCTAAAGCCCAGCAAAAACAACAGCGACGGTCTCACACACACTCACAGATTCTTTCTGCCCACCGATTATCAGCTTGAAATGCAATTTTATGCGCACAAACCGCCACCCCCTCTCCGCAAATCGCTTTTAGAGCGAAAAGGCCCCTGACACACCATTACCAGTCAACTAAACAATCGTCTCTCCTCCCCGCCGGCCGTATTTCCCCGGTCCCTCCGCAGGGGCCGTACAGCCGGGCCCCTGCCGGCGACACAGGTGACGATGGGCATCAGGATCTCGGTACGGCCGGCGGGTGACGTTCTTTGATTTTTAACCATTACAGAGTTTTCATAGAGCCGCAGTCAATTTATTTTATTTATTCTAATGAGCAGCATTAGTGGTAACGCAGTTAGCAGCGCTCGGGCTCATCGGGCCGTTAATCACACGCCGCAGACACTCGCAAATCAACTTCTAACAGCAAGCACTGAATCAAGCTCAATGGAGCGTGCGCTCCTTCACAATTTATGATCTTTCAAATTGCATCTTTTCAACCATTAAATTGCAAGATACCATAAATTTTTATCTCCTCTCCTTTAGTCCCGGTATTCGTTCTGTCCCGTGAAAAGCAGAATGGTAGTAAATTCAGAGTAGTTAGAAAGAATTTAAGCTCTGGCTCCTGAAAGGAAATCCGAGCGTAAGGGCGAAGGCTGTTAATTTGCCATTGAGGACAAATACCGGGAGTGATAAAATTTAAGGGCTCAACGGGGAGCTGAATCTGCCCCTGGTAGGCAGCAGTCCTCTACAACCTTGAGTCAACTTCCTGTGGGTGATATTTAAGATCCGGTTGGACGTCGTCTGTCACATTTCACGGGCTTAGGGAAAGAATGGGTCTGCGTCAACAGAAGGGGCTGTTTCACAGGTGTGGGCTGAAAAACTTAAGTGGGAGGGATTTTATAGGGCTTGAGATATGGACGAGATCTCCCTCTATCTGTCACTCTTTCAGACATGTTCTTCTTCCTTGAATTCTTTTATGAAATTAACAGTAACACCTTATTTCAACAGTCCACTACTTGTCACTTATAGGTCACTAGAGCATTGGCTCTCAAACGGGGGGGCCGTGGACTCCAGGGGGGTCCAAAGATTGATCCGGGGGGGCACAGATTTTGTTCCATTTTATGAAATTATAGAAATGTATCATACATTTTACGCAATCAAACAACAGAAAAATAAGTCCACCAACCCAAATAATTGATGTTCTAGCATTGCATAACGAAACCAGCAAGTATTCATCGAACCCTAAACTAAGCTGTGTAATAACACGAAAGTTACAGGATGCACACATTACACAACTTTTTAAGGAACGGAAAAACTGTGCTTTTCAAATATTGAGACAAATTGCGATTTATGAAATTATTCATAACATTCCCTTTTTACTTGTTAAGGTTTTGCTAACAGTTGTATGATCATTGATACTGTTTGCATGACGTCTGAAAAAAACAGTTGAGAATCATTGGGGAAAAACACTTATTTTTGACAAATAAAGACGTAGTTTTTAATAAACTCTTGGCATGTAAAAGTGAACCTGATGAAATAGCGATTTACCTCCCAAATGAAACGCAAGTCGCCAAGAAGTTGCATAAACTTTGGCAAACTCCCCTCCAACTCCCCCGGCTCGCAGTCTAAACGGTGTCATTCCAGAGGCCATTGAATGTAACCTGACGAAGGTGGAAAACAAGCTACTTACCCGCACCATACTGTTCTGAGGGATTGGCATAATTGTTTCAGATTACATCTCCTGTGGCAGAGAGCAGTAAGGAACACACTTGTCTAACAATATGGTCAGATTAGCTGTTTCTGATTGGATGCATGCAAAAGCGATCGTACTCATTACACACCTAAGAAAAGAAACAAAAGATCGCTTTAAAGTGACTTAATTATCCACATAAAGAACAGAGTGACAAAGCCAGGAGCGGAGCACCGAGTGAAGGGTTAATAACTGCCCAGAGGTCTTGCAAACATGGCCACACGACTTCCGTAAACGGACTTTGACTAAACTTGATTTATTGTGTTAATCCAATTGATTTGTCCAAAATTATTCAAGTTATTTCAACTTTTGTAAGTCAGTACAACTAAACTTAAACATGCAAAAAATGGGTTGAGATTTTTTAAAGTGTTGTACAAACAGAGTGGATCTCCTACACGGACATATGAGTGTTTATACTTTCTTATAGCTCAAAGAGTGCAAAACTGTTATTAGAAGTGAGGTTTATCAGAAAAAAAAAACAAGAAATAAAAGCACAGTTACAGTACATTAATCTACATTTCAAATTAATAGTTTTTATAAAGAAGCACATAAATATCTGCATGACAAACATTTCTATATACAAAACCATAAAAAATATTGCAATTAAGTTTTTCTCCAAATTATCTCAAGCAAGTGGCCAGACAATCTAAACTTCCAGCATGTTAGTGAGCACAGATACTGAAGCTTCTGAAGGCTTTGTGATTTAGGCGTAAGGTAAATGTCTTCACTAAAGTGCTCTTAGAGCAACTAATAAAGTTCCAGCACACTTTCATTTTCAAGGTCCATCAAATGTCATACGTGTTACACTGGCTAAATTGCATTTCAGTCCGAGACAGCCGAGAACTATTTCAACATAAAATGCAAAGCAATCATATGATAGCGTGGATGGAAATGAATACCTATGTGCGGACTTCATATTAACTTGTCAACTTTTCCCGGATGTAGCCGCAGTAATGCAGGGGATATTATTACTGCAGGTTACAGTGGTAACCAGACGAAGGGTATGAAGAAAGAAATGGCGACTTCGTTAAACATGACTGTGACAAAAACGAAATTGGAAATCACAAAAGAAAAAGTAGCAGAAAAGTTTTTTCGTCTTGCAAACAGCATATATACTGACTAGCTCACTTTTCAATTATTTTAAATATGATATTTTTGCTTAGTTCGTGGAATGCTCGATTCTGATTGACCAGTCGCGACAGTTGCAGGTTCGTTATTCCCAGATAACAAAAAAAACTAAAAACACACAGTAACCCGGATCCAGCAAATCATTTTGAGTGGTTTCTTTTGACAAATTAAATATTAATATGTCTTTTAGTAACATACGTATATGACATTATATTTACAAATGATTCAATCAAATTATCTGTCCGTAACATAGAAGAAACAGAAGTTCTTTAATATATCACCACAGTTTTGTTGACAATGTTCAAGTTTCTTTAATTTATGAAATGTGTAATTGCAGATATTATTTCCGGCACTAATCGTATAGAATGACCCGGGAACATATGGATCCATATCTCCAGGGAGGACACTAAAACCGGCTCGACGTATTCATGATGCCTGTATGTGTGTGTTTGTGGACAGACATATGGACACTCGCAGTGTTTCCCCGCTGAGGGATGGCGGAATTTGCATTGGAAATGATAAGTGGCAAAACAAATAATAACGAAAGGCATAAAATGCTGCAAATACTGAACTGATCAGACAATTACAAACCATCTGGCTTGTTAAATCCAATCTGCTGGCCAAGTCCTTTACACCGGCCCAATCTGCAGTTACTGACGCAAGACATCTCTGCATCTGGGGAACAACTTCACACAGGTGAGTGAGGATGGGCAGAGGTTGTGCCAAGATACACACAGCGTGTGAGAAAAAAGCCCATAGTCAATGATGCCAGAGGGGAGAACAGCAAGAAAACAGCTCGAATCTTGAAGATCTGTTCAGTTATGACTCATTAATGACCGTTTAACTAGGTGTTAATAATAATATTTGATACATCAGACCGCAACACGCTGTGATGACTCAAGTCTGAAGTTCATATACTGATTGTCCAGCTCTCACACAATCACACTAATCATACGACACGCGCATCATAAACACATGCATATTTACTACATCAACAGAACACGCCGGACCTGTTTTCAGTCACCATTCAATCAAAACTGAATATTTGCAGTGTTTATTACAAATGATTTGTCCATGGAGGTCATTATTATTTTTTGAATTCATCACAGAGTCAAGTCCCGTAAATGTTATTCGCCGTTTCACTAATACATGCATCGACATACAACAATCGCAACTACCCTTTTAGGCCAACTTGATGATGAGAAGACTATGAGTAGATATAAAGAATGAAATATTACAGTACTTTATACTGTGCCCTATATAAACAACATTGTATACTAAAACATAGATTTATAAATGTCGCAACGTTTGGCATTTGAGACATTTATAGACACTTATATTATCAAATTAATTTGTCACACGGGAAGTTAAAATCATAAGTGCACTTCTGCATTAAAATCAACCATGTTTTACCCCCAGTTTTATGTGTTGTGAAACCAAATTTAATATGGTATTTGTCATAAAACTATGGTGGAAAAAATCCCCAAGGTTCTCAGAAAATAAAAAAATTGCATTGTAGCCTACTCTTTTGTAAAAAAACATGTTTTATTTTGTGAGTAAATAATACGCTTTTAACGCTTTTACTGTATTTAACGGTTTAATTTTATAGTCAAATTACAGAAATAAACTGCAAATTGACTTGTCGGTGTAAAACAACATTTAAAGGGGTCATATGGCGCAAATACGTATTTTCCTCCTTTTTTGGTGTTTTATATTTTGCCCATGCACGTATAAGACAAGCAAAATTACAAAAATTCAGGTGTGGGAACAAAAGAGTCTTTCTATCTAAAAGCGAATGCTCACCCAGACCTCCCTGAATAACCCAGCCCCCACAAATATATGTCAGTTGGTGGTATGATTTGACTAAGACCCCCCAAATGTATACGCAAGTAAGGTGGGCGTATCTGTCAATATAATCGCTATTGAACCTGATATTCCAAATATGGTAAGAGGTGTTACATTTTCGTCACACGCTTGCAGTATTCGACCAATCACTACGCACTGGTTAACTGGCCAATCATAGCACAACTCGCTTTTCAGAGCAATGAGCTTTGTAAATAATCTGCATGTTTCATAAAGGCGGGGCAAAGAAGAGATACAAACATGCACGCTCTGTGGAAAATACAGCGATTTTGAACCTTAAATCGTGCATACACATTGCCTTACATCTAAAACAAACTATAATTTTTGTTTTAGCCATGTGAAAACTTGTGGATTATACATAAATATAATTTTCTGATTAAGATACGGTCACACTTTGGATTAGGGTTAAATTTTTACTTTGAACTACTAATTACATCTTTTGTCTCAATAAATTACTGCATATAAGGCAGCTGTTAAGTATAGCTTTTGGGTAGGACCTAGGGTCTTGCGGAATATGGCACCAAATACATGCTTTATATGTAACGAAAAACAGCAAATAAGCAACTAGTTAACACTGAGAATTGGACCAGGAGTTTTCCCGGTGGGCCGCTGCTGAATATGGGCCGGCCCATTGTAAGGATATAAAGAAATGATAATAATATTAATATTTTCTTTTGCTCACTTGTTATAGTTGTGATTTCTGTGCCCTAGCCACAGCGGAGGCAGGGCTCTTCAATGTCAAAGGGTCGGCCAATTAATCAGGGTTTAGAGGACTCTACCTTATCAAATTACAGAGGCCAAGCAGAATTTAAACCAATCGAACTGAAGAAGACCGATGTTTCAGCTAATTAAATTGAAGAAGACTGGAAGACAGATGTTTGGTAGGCAATGCTGCATCCAAAATCTCCTGCTTCCATACTATATAGTAGGCGAAAATGAGTATGAGATGAGTCATAAATTAGTATGTCCGAAACCTCATGATGCAAAAACATTTATCAAGAAATTCCCATGATGGTTCATTTCTTCCGCCGAGATTCGTGAGTGTGGATTGGATGTACACTTCTCCATCCCATGATGCTATGGGAGCTGAGCAACGGTCAAATTTCAAAAGTAAATCAATTTTTAATGTTACTGCCAATAAATGAATTTCTCGTGACTAAATTAGGTTTTTATCAACGCTCATGTATAGGTTGTTGTTAATACGTCATAGGTCAAAAAGTATACGAGTCACATGGCCATAATAAAACGGCTTGCGTTCATACTATAGAGAACGTACTGGTTTACGGCCAAAAGGTTTGTACTTATTCAAATTCAGTACGTACTATCAGAGTAAGAGATTTTGGACACAGCACAATTGTGAATTCAGTTTGATGACTGTGAAGTAGAGAAATATGGGAAGTCAAACATAACAAAGCCATCTGTTTAACTCAAAAATGCTAAACGGTAAGATTCAAGAGATGCAACTACTTAACTTTAGTTAATACTCCCGTTTTAATGAAAACTTAGGTGGTTTGTCACATAATGCAAGATGTTTAATGTGCATTCGACTGAACATGCCAAAAAACATAACCGATAGCATACAGGTTATTGCAAATTACTATTAAATGTACAGTTTTATGATGCTAATTGAAGCTACGAAGTTATTAAGCCCAAAGCGTTAAAGTTTCTCTTCTCTCTTCTCCGTTTATAATTCTTAATGTTCACTTTTGTTTAGACTTGTATGTTGATTTTGGACTTTATATTTCATGTAATAAAACAAGAGCTTTTTGCAAAGTCGAGTCACACCCTTTTGGCAGCATCTTAGCAAATTATTGGAAATTGGTCATAAGTGGAAAGTTACCACCCTTAGACTTAAAACAGGGTTAAACTTGAATCTTTGACTCAGTTGTGTTACATGTCACGGTCAGAAAAGTGTCATCTACAAACAGTTCAAATACATTATCCTACAGTACACTGACATGTTTAGGCAGGCTTTTATGTAATTCTGATGTCTGTTTGATGATCATACTGCACTGGCCTTTACTGTTTAATGTTTGTCGTTTTATTGGCTTCCCAATGTGTCTTTAAAAGGTCCTTAGAAACATTTGTTTCTAAATTGTGGTGTTATAGAATGATTTGTGCATCAATAAGCTTATGTATTATGTTGACAGCCTGGTGTTGTGTGCTGCTCCTGGTGGAGAAGTCCAGGGCCACTTGTTAGTCCTAATCCGCCCCTGGTTCCACGAATACCGAAAATGATAAAAGCATACTGTGCATATTATTATAGCCTACAAACGGCAAAACGTTAAAAACAATTGTAGGTACGCCACCCAAACATTCCAGTGTCCTGAACTCATCTTCAAAGACGAGTACAAAAGGTAAAAAGAACAGAGGCACAAAAAGCCAGGCAAAGATTGACACCTTCAGAGAGATGATGGCAAAATGACACAAGAAATGCATACGGAGATTGTGTGGATATTTATATATTCATAAAAAGCAAGAGGGAGATAAAGAGAGAGGAACGAGGAGAGCTAGATTGCAGCAGACACTTTTAAGTGTTAAACCAACAGTGATCTGAATAGCAAGCGTGTGCGTGCGTGTGTGTGTGTGTGAGGTGCAGCTGTGGCGTTGTAATAGGTGGCGTAATTGTATGATGACAGCGTGTCTGTCTGTTCTGTGTTCTCCTGGGTATTGTGATCATCTTTGACAGGTGATGCTGCTCAACTGGGAAACAGTTTTATCTCAGAGCACCACTTATTTCTTCATATAAACACACACGGGTTCTGTCACCAACTGAGCAATGCATCCTCAAATACACACAGTGAAGTGTGTGATAATATTTTATGTTCCTGACAAACTTTTGTGAACCGACCACTGACTCTCCAAACAATTGAAATGTTATATGCGGGGTTTATTGACACTTAAATGATGCTCGTAACACAATACTCGAAAGAAAAAGTTTATAAAGAGTTTGCTTCCAAAATGAGATGATTTTCAAAAATCATGTTTTTTAATTGTGCATTTCAATTAATATCGATCAAACTGCTATTGGTTTTGATTTAAGCTGTAATAACTCAAAAAAAGGGGCTTACTAACACAAAGAAACACAATAAAACATTATCAGATAATAATAAAAAAATATTTTTCTCATTTTGGAACTAAACTCTTCATATATTATGTTGTGGGTTATTTTTGGTGACAGCTAAGTTGAATTTGTTTCTAGGTTTCTTGGTTCATACACATCCATTCGTAGCATGATATATAATACAACCTACAACACTCGTCCCACAGTATATGCAGTTCAATTATACAAGAATTAAACTAAGAATTAAAATAGAAATCAGAAGGTTTTAGACATTTTTTGGTAACACTATTTTACAGTGTAATTTTACACAATAGTTATATTTACAAAAAAATGTTGTATGATTACATGTAACTAACCGTAAACCACACCCTAACCATTATAGTAAGTAAAGATAGTTAATTATTTTTACTCAGTACTTCAATATATAATTATACTGTAACACAAGACACTTAAAATAAAGTGTAACCAATTTTATTTTTTAGAAAATCACGATGAGAATTGTATTATCTCACGAATTTAACAACAATAAAAATAAATACGCATTTGTATATAGATGTGATATATATGAAAAAGAAAAGTACATGAACATACATGTATATATATTTTAATATGAATATTAAAAGGTTATTATTTAACAATATGATTGACAGCACTGATGTGGTTATGACCGTCCTCTGGACAAATGTGATTCCTTAAAACTTCTGCAGAGATTCTTGCATAATATTTTCTAGGAATAGGCCTTATAGTAACACATACACTCACTTTCTAACAGAACCCAACTGAGATTCAACTGAATTCTTCCCACTTACTATATTAGAAATGAAACCTGTTTGCATTTATTGTAACTTTCACATCTGATCGTCTGACGTTTAGTCGCAGTCAGGCCTCATCATCTGTTATACACCCGTGCATCAGCAAACAGCACCAAGGATAAACCTTGTTCTACCTCTCTCTCTGTTTGAAGGTGAAAGCCCTTTGCACTTTTTCTCTCTCCTGTGCTGTCTTTATATAAACGACAGTCGTAAAACACGCTGTGCGCCTGAATACCTGCAGCACAACATCCAACCCCGTATCTGTGTATTACCACAGAAAGACTTCAAATGCTTTATACGCTCACGCAACGGGACACAATGCAACAAAACGAGCGAGAGAGACCCAAATCTGATCGGATCTATTGAGGAGCGTCTAAGGTGCTAATACATATTTATGGGGACGGGAGGATTTGCAAGTGAATACAAAGGTGTGTGGATTAGAGGAGGAGGCTGGGATGCTGGTGTCCTGCTGTGGGTGTGTGCTATCTGATCTCTCTCTGGGAGAGACACACACTATGGCCTTATCTTTACCTACACTCTCAGAGTTTACAATTTCTCGCTTCACTGGAGCTTGAGCAGGGCTTGTTAGAGCAACAAAAAGAGAGAGAGAGCCGGAGGTCTATGGCGAGCACAAAGCGGCACTCATCTCTCTGGACGAAGCATTTCCGCTCCTGATAACGACGAGCTTGTGTGGCAGCAAAATGCTGACGGATCTCATGCCGCTAAACTGACCCGCCGGCTAATGATACGAGGTCAGTGACACCCGGAGAAAACTATCCGTTAGCATTCTTATTTATCCTGGTGGAAGTTGGCCTGGATACAGGTCTTTTTTGAGCCAATCGCCTTAAATGTAATTGCCATGTGACTCATGACAACGCTGACTGGCCGTCACTGACAGGACATTAACTAAAATAAAACAACAATAAATATTTCAAAATATTAAGACACTGCTACCTAACTGCCTCATACTTTTATGAAGAAAGATGGTGGAACAGAAGCAGATGCTAGAAAGACGCTCTATAAAAAAAAGGAGTTATGACTAGCCGGAGTAAACTGCTGAAGCTAACCAAACAAAGTCAACCCCTTTAATAACAACACAGAGATATCAACAAATGGTAAACAAGAAGTAAACAAAAATTACAAGTTTTACAAAAAGTACTCACATCAAACCCCTTTTCATTCCTGTAGTCTAAGGATATGATTACATGACCACAATATACAAAAAATATTTTATATCATGCATGCCAGACCGGTAGTTGGCGATGTAGCTTTGCAACACCCCTACATGACTGTGTACATATACATTTTTTACACACGAAGAATCAAAATGCCTAAATCATTGAGCAATTTTTTCAAGACCTAAAATGAAATTAGTTTAATTATCAAAGTAACCCTGGACCATAAAGCGGCAAGATTTCAGGAAAATTTGGAGTCTGTAGTCCTGCATTGTTATTTTTGTTTTGAAAGCAACACTTTAGAGCTTTTGCTCGTGGCTCCCCCATTTGGTTGATAAGCGCAATGGTCTGTTACCAGTGTTGTAAATTTACATTTAAATTTTTTGGCATTTGGCAGATGCTTATATCCAAAGGGACTTACATTGCTTTATCCTATACATTTAACATAGGTATTTGTAATCCCCCGGAATCGAACCCACAACCTTGCGTTGTTGACGCAATGCTCTTACCATTGAGCTACAGGAAAGCTAAATAATATCAAATAAAGCTAAATAATATCGCTATACAAGCATCCCGTGGGTGACGCAATACACGTGAATTTATTTACTGAGCTGATGAAATCGGCAAAAGCCGAAACGCTGATTAGAATCCACGTCGCACTTTTCCGTCGGAAGGGGACGGGCGGGCTGTGTGTACCGACCCGAAACACAGAACTTACAGCCTGTCGTTGTAGCCGCTCTGAGGCTGCAGAGGCAGCAGCGGGAGTATAATTCGTCCAGTTAAGAATTCTTCTACCATTTAAATAAGACTACAAAGTGTTGCTTTAAGTTCTTGTCCATTTTCTCAAGTTTGTTGTTTTGGTTCATGGAGGTGATACCAGGCCCCCATGAAATGAATGTAATTTTTGTTTGAAAACAGTGTCTTGTGAACGCTTCCTAATAATACACAGGTGATCCAATGCCAGATAGAACGGGCAGGTCAAAGGTCACACTGCTGCCAAATCAGCACAATGTCGACATCTAACGGTTTAATGATAGTGTTACAGTGGTACAAAAGATTACGAATCAGATCACGCCGATAAGACAACAAGATGGGTCTTTAACATCTGTAGAAGGTTCGGCGGAGACTCGCACGTTCGTCAGGTAGGCAGGAAATGTAGGAAGCTGTCTGAGAGCGAAACATTCACCCACTGTGAGTAAATAGTGACTGGGCCAATTTCATCAGGCACAGAAATGCTCCCGGTGACAGCGCCCGCATTGTCCCCCCCCTACCAACTGCACGCAGCGAAATTCTATTTTCAGTTTTTCTTGCTGCAGTAATTATCTGCATTGTTGGCGAGTATAAAGAGAATAAAGGGCATGAATGTGTCCCGGTCAATCGGATTCTGTCAGTTCAAGCTGAATTGGGTACACACATGCGCGGCGCTTGCCAGATCGTAATAACGAAGCTGTTTGCATGGAACGATTTCCCCTACGCAGCTCATCAGCGACAGAGAGAGTCTGTCAGCGCGTTCACAGACTGACACGGCTTCCGCATCTGTGGCTGTTATTAGCGCGTCTCTTAAGACAAGCTCAATTATCTGACACTGCCCGTAATTTTCACCCCCCTCTCCGGCACAATGTAAAGTTCCTCTGCTTTATTTCTCAAGCTGTTCATTTAGAGGAGAAAAACAAGGAGAGAGACGAGGGTGGGAGGAGGAGAAGACTTGACGAGATAAACTGAGGGAGGGAAAAAAACAAGATGAGTCAAAAACTAATTTGATGCTTACTTTACAAGAATAAAGAGTTTGGGAGGACGCTTCATCAAGTATATGTGGAGGATATCTGAACGATAACGTGATTGATGGGTATCGAATAAAACAATGGCTTTGCTGTTTGTTTAATGTTGCTGTTGATTATGGAATTGGAGCCATTGTGTTCATGCATTTTTCCATCTTCAACCTTACGCGGTCCTGTAGTCTCACAAGACTGCACTCCTGTGTTTTATTTCAGTGAGATGCAACTTCTCTTACACACTCACGTTTAGTTTAAAGGGAAAGCTTAATGTCGAAAGAGAAGTCCAGGGGCGTGATATGCATAAACAACCCATACCAGGAATGATTCAGTTGTAAACAATATGCAAGAATCTTAACGACTTCAATGAAGAAGGATTCGTAAAACTTCAAAGCGAAACATTCACTCCTGCTCTTGACTTCCGATCGACTCTCGAATAGTCCTAACAGGACGCCACGTCCCAACCCAGCCTGACAGGTTCACCTCACACCAAAGCGACACCTGCTTATGCTCGGCTTCCAGTTGCTGTGGGAACCGCCGCAAAGCGGTAATGATGGCAGGTCTAACGCCGTATAAGAGCAGTAACGCGTGTAAGAGAGGGCAATCATCTTGAACCCACTTCTCCCACGGGAACACGCTAATGTGCTAAGGAACGTGTGGTAATGCGCTACAGTCTGTCTGCTGAGCAGCGAGCGACTGTCAACACTAAAATCTCGCCCATTTAGAACCCGGCCTAATGCGAGAGATAAGCCCACAACAGCGGGAGGGAGTAGGCCGAACATCTTGGAGAAAATAGATTCGATCTTGGGGGTTGCGCGCGGACGAGACGAGGGAATTGTGTGCGAGACGGGCTTTCAGAAGAAAAGTGTTCCTTCATGTAAAACACCCTTTCTTCCATCCACTTACTCGCTGGCATTTCAGCAGTCTGGAGCGTGCGTGGACCGTCGCCGGGGTCAGTCCCTTAAAGAGGCCTATTCAGTAATCACAGGTGCTCTTCAGATGCACGTCTCAAAAGAAAGAGGTGTTTTTTTAAGTTTCCTCGTCTTCTTTTTGTGTTTGCGTGAAACGCGACGACCTTGGGAGTCAAATGAATCTGTATGTGTCTGTCATTCGCAGACAGACCCGAGCGACGTGTCCCCTGAACACAAATGGGATGGAGATTGTTCTGGCCTGCGGGGCAGCTCTGAAGAAGCTGATGGCGTCGCGCGAGCGCCAAGGAGGCCGCGGTGCTGCATTTTTCTCCTGCTGTATGGACGACCGTAATCAAAGCGAGAAAGTCTTCTGTCCAGATTACAGTCTTCAATCATTCAGCCACTGAAATGATATGTACATCGTCCTCCGTATGGACGGTACTGCCTCACGGACGTTACCCGTGTCTACCTTGCCAAAGACGTGACGGGAGATCTGGAGAGCGTTCGGCCACCTGCCATTCTAAAGGCAAGGGGTTAGTTTTCATTTCTCTCAATGGGTTCTCCCGGCAACTGTCGCCATGGGGACCTTTTCCCGACCTCCTTCGATTCAGAGGTTGACACCGTTTAATGTACATTTCCACAAAACGGAGACGATTTCCGCTCTTCTTCTTGCTGGCAGATATTCTCGCTGTCTTTAAGTGAATAGTTTCTGAGGCACTCGCAATTTCACTGTGAGAGGGATGTGAAAAAATTGAGCTTTCAGAGGGACTAAAAGTAAATGCAATATGGAAAATAACTACACACACATATAAGCTGCACATGTTTGGCAACAAAGCGATTTTGTCAACTGTTTGCTTTGGGCACAAATGATTTCTACCAAAAAAGGTGACATTTACTTTGTCCGAAGCAGTGGCTGCCTATGCAAACCTCTGCTATGCGGTGTTCAGAGATACTTGCTTAACAACCCCCCAAAGTCTCTTTAATAAGGTTTAAAATGTTTAGGGTTGTTGCTAGTTTTTCTGAATGCTGAAAACGTATTCGATCACTCCGAAAATAGCATCCTTACCTCAGGTAATAGCTTTGTTTGGTCAATAGTCAAGTAATAGGTTTGTTCACGTCCCTGACCCTGAATAAGAAAGGAATAGCGATGCTTGGCAAACACCACTAAAGCAGTGAAACAATGTATTCCGGATCGAACAAACCCAAAGGTGCTCTTAAAAGCAATGCCTGCATCACACAAGATGCAGACAAAGTATAGCTTAAACAACTCCTAAGCAAACAATGATGACGAAGAATAAACTATTTAAATCTTCCTCTCTGGTAGAGTAGAGAGATACAAAACCTGTAATTTCCTCTGAAACAAGAAAGCACCTAATTAGACCCTGTGAACAAAACACACCTCTTGGCCAGAGCAAAACACATCGCGCAATTGCAGCCCAGGATGCTTTCGTGCCCCCCCTCCCTCTTTTTGGAATTGCGGATCTCTCAATCTTGCGTCCAAGCGAACACCGCAGTTTAATGCAGATTTTAAATAATGGCAGGAAACTTTCAGGGTGAGACAATCCAGAGCAAAGTATTCTGGGACTGCTGGAGCTTCATTTGCATAATACCCACCTTGTCTTAACCTCCACAGGTAGCCTCCACTTTGAGACCAACCTTCACACATACACATCTTGCATCACTCCAACAGAGATTCGATGAGCTATTCTTTCTCTCTCGCTCACCCTTGAGCCTAGCTGGCTCTATGGGGGAAGGTCACTCAATTGTCTCTGCTTTGAAGAAAAGGGGGAGAAATCACTGACCTACTGCAAAATTGGCCATATTCAGCGGTAGGGGGAATATCAGGTTATTGAGTTGGTCCATGCTGAGTCTACTAGCCTGCGGAAAGCGATCGGGTTCAGCGTACGCCAGTTCTGTGGTTCATCAAGGACGTGCGTGTGCGATGAATGCTAAGAATTCTCTCTAAAGACACTTGGAGGAGAAACAAACTCTCATACTGTAGAAGACCAATTAAGCCTGACTCAATCACTGAGGGATCATGATGCCATTTTTAGGAAAACAAACGTTTACAACCTACCCCTCCACCCCCTTCCGAGTAAATTTTCACTTTGGTGTAGTATAACATGACCTCTGCTTCCCAATAGAGATGCACCGATGATACATTTTTCACCGATGCCGATTATTCTGCATAATATCTGCCGATACGGATTTCTTAACTTTCTGAATGTTAGTCATTTATATAATGACTATTAATATTGAACATCATACTGGTGATGTTTCATAACATCGACCACGTTTACATTGATCAAATTATTTGCCTTATTCTGAGTAAGCTAATATTACTCTGGTGTTTACATGAGTTGGTTTGAGAATATACCGTTCATGTTCCCGTTTTCCATGTTACACTACATAGTTTGATTAATGGCATACGTCATTATGTCCCTAGCCACCCTGTTCGACGTTCCCTCCATAATCTCATGTATCAACAAACAGTTTATCTTCCCCATGGTACCACATACAGTTTTTGGTGTTTTATTTATTTTCTAGAATTGTTGGCATCTTTCACGTTTCCCATTCGGACCAAAAATGTGCTTTCTTACTTGAAGCCATGTTGTTTGCCGTAAACCCAAACGGCTGTCCACTGATGTGCGTGTGTGTAACCTGTCGCAAAGTGCCGCAAAACTTCCAATGCGCCAGAAATAATGCGATTGAGGTGTAAATGTCTATACCGCATTTTGATATTGCTACTAAAATAGGAGTACTCCACCCGTCTTTGATTTGTGTTTACTACGATTATTAGATTAGACGGATAAAGCTAAAAACAAATCTGTTTAAATGGTCCATTCTTAATCAAAGTATAATCTTAATCGTGTCAATATCGGATTATTGTTGTCCATGTAAATGTGGTCGTTGTCTAAATCCAGGGCACAAATTAATTTGTCTTTTGATTGACCGGATCTATCGTGCCTAATCTTTGGCTGTTTTTAAACCACAGGCCGACATTTTAACATTTTCTAAATACGGGGCAAAAAAGTTTCCTGTCCTTTTTTGATATGCAGGATATATCATGGAAAGTTTTTAAACTATCGGCAATTAGCCGATAACTGGCCGATACATCGGTGCATCTTTCCTTTTAAAATATATCAAGATGCATTAGTTCATGTTTTAGGGCCCAATGCATTGTTATGACCGGAACCCCTTACTGAAGGTACTGCAAATATGGCCGCCTAAAGACCTTCCTATGAAGATTTTGGCTTTGGGATGTCTGATAAGCTTTCGATTGTTGGCAGAAACTATATCTTGAACTCTAATGTGACACTAGGACACAGACACAGAAAAATAAAGTTTAGCATAGTAGATGGTGAAACGGTAACTGTTGCCGTAACCAAAGAATAGTTGAATTGTGAGCCACAGTTTTATAAATGGAACGCAGAGGTGCTGTATAACTATACCTTGCTATATTTATTCATTAATATTAATGCATCACGTAACAAGGCCATCAGGAACACAGTTTTAGATATTAGACTGAGATGTTCAGATACGACAGGCATTCTCACGGCACACATGCAAATATACATTAGGCCTCCATATCAACACATTTACCGGAGCTGAGAGACACCATGGGTAAAAATGTGTGTGAATAGCACAAAGTGGCTGAATGAACACAGAGCACATGGCACATGAATACAGCTCTCAGAACGCTTCTTAAGACCCTCCTCGCAAAGTTGTTGCTCTTTCAGTCTCATTGAATAGTGGCCATTTTAGGAAATTACCGCCTCATTTTTAACCACCTCAAAAGCGCCAGAAGAGAGAGCAAAAGCAAGGGAGGGAGGCAGTTAGAGTAAATGGAAGAGACCAAGATGAAACCTCTGGCTCTTTGAAATGTGCTACATCCTGAAGTAAATATAATAAAATATACCATTTTGCCAACTGTTCTCATTATTGTCCTGTTTCTCTCTCAGCCCTTTCTTTCAGGAATATCAAATTGTGTCAAAAATGCGACTGAAAATGCCTTTGTGTTATTCCTCTGTGTGCTTTCTCCTGGCCTACCAGATGTTTATGGTTTTCTTATTTGTGTATTTTACACATGAATTGAAAAAAGTGGAGCTCAGGTCCAATTACTCTAATTTTAAGTGTGGGGGCCGGTCCGGGACCAACACTTCACAAAGAGCCTTTTGGCACATCAAACCACAAACAGCCCGCAGATGAAAGAGAATACTTGAAATGACATGCACCATCACGCATCACATGCTAAATTGCGACCACTAAATTCTTCAATGCTTTTACTTTTAAACATACTCGGTTTACTTTTTGACCATTTCTCTGGTTTAGACCAACAGTTGGTCAGGCTTTGTTTTGTACAAGCACAAGATTCAAACAGCATTATTGTTATTTGCATGGGGAGAATTCAACTGGCACTGATTTTTCTTAAAACATGGTTCAGAATGGTTGAAATTAACCTTTTATACATTGTAAAAATTCAACTTGATAATGTTCATCTAACAAAGGTAATTTCGTTACTTCAACAAAGATTTGTTTGTAAAATGAGCCAATATGCTATACTGTGCTTACTGAACAAAAATTCGTCCAAAGCGTATTGATAACAAAGATTAATTTTGCTATCTGGACTTATACCCTCAAGTTTTTGTCTGAAACTGGCAAAATTATGTAAGCTCAACAAACAGAAAGGTTCCCAGCATGCATTGTGGCATTTTCTGCTCAGTTTTCAATCAAATATTTAAAAAGGAATCCTGTTTTAGTGTTTGCTAACTTAATTAGGGCAGTTGTTGAAAATGCTTAGTAGCCTGCTGTATTTGGTGTCATTTTTTAATGAATGATATTTCATGATTTCCACCATGATTGATGTTTGTGTTTCCGATGTTGAGGTCTACAGCGCAAAATCCATTGCTTCCACCCCTGAAAGTGTAGTAAATAGTAAATATCTTATCAATGTGGGTCTCTCTTTTCTAAATTCATGTACCCTCACAACTTTTTACTCTAAAATCTGAATCTTAAAAATGCACATCCGCCCTTAACTGACCATCCATCTCAAATGATGTAGACTAGACAGCATCCGTTAAAGGAGTAGATCACTTTCAAAATACATTTTCATGATAATTGACTCACCCCCATGTTATCCAATATGTTTTTTTTTCTTTAGTCGAAAAGAAATGAAGGTCTTTGATGACAACATTCCAGGATTTTTAGTACACTTCATGGGACTCCAAACGGTTGAAGGTCAAAATGACAGTTTCAGTACAGCTTCAAAGGGCGTTAGATGATACCAGACAATGAATAAAGGGTCTTATCTAGTGAAAGGATCGGTCATTTTCTAAAAAAATTACTAAATGCATTTGCTTTGTAAACGTTCATGATTTCACATAATAACGTTGAAAACTTGCGCGTTCAACTTGTAAACACTGACTCGGTACTTCCGCCTACGTCAAGCGTGACATTTTCAGCGTTATTACGTATTTTGTGAAGTCACAAACGCGCATCGCATAACAGAGCAAGGCGAGCATTTGTGTTTATAAAGCATATATTTTTTTAAATGAGTGATGGTTTCACTAGTTATTCATCGTCTGGTATCGTTTACCCTTTGAAGCTGCACTGAAACTGTCATTTTGAGCTTCAAGTGTTTGGAGTCCACTTAAGTCCACTACATGAAAAAAAATCCTGGAATGTTTTCATGAAAAACCTTCATTTCTTTTAGAAATAAACCCCACATAAACATCTTGGATGATATGGGCGTGAGTAAATTATCATGAACATTTATTTTCAAAGTGAACTACTCCTTTAAAATCTGAATTTTAATATGCACTTCCACGCTTAAATGACTATCCATCTCAAATGACGTTTTCTTATACTAATATTTTAAATGGAAAGCTACAAGACCCCCTTAATTTCTTAAATTAATAAATAAAAAGTGAAATAATAATAACCTCAAAAATGATGGCTTGAATGCTGCCTTGTAAAGCAACGAAGTCGACAAAATCAAGGAATATTTGGTCAAATTCAAGAAGTGATTTTTGTAAAGTCACACTTTAGGTTATTAAACATCGTTAATGATCAATTCTGCAACTTTCATTTTAAAGCTGTCCGACTTATTGGCCGAGAGTTTAGGAGGTCTTGGCTTCGGAAAAAGTTGACAAACCTCGTTTTAAAAACTTTAACACAAACTATCATAACAAAACGAATCAATGACAGATAGTTTGATCCACACAACCTCTTTTGAGTCTCACTACCCACACCGACTGACTGAAGCCTCGGACAGACGACAGCTGTTATCTGAGCGCTCCAGCAGAAAGTCCTCCATCCACACCAGAGCGACTTCACTTATCAGTGCTGTAGCATGGCCACACGGGCATCGATCCGCTCGCACCGCACCCGCTGCTTTTCCAGGAATATATCACTTTCTTTCTATCAGAAGGAGCGGAGATCAGAAAGAAGTCATCCAAACAAAAGTCACCCATCAGTGTGAACTGCTCGGGCTTTTATCTGTCAGCACAAAGGTGAGAGTCCACGTGAGCATCTTCTCCACCGTGCGGTGGCCCTGCAGGGAATTCTGGGTAAGCGCCTGTAATGGCTCGACTCATTTGGTGGAAAGGTGAGGATGTGATGATTCATGGACCCCGTTTAAGTATGCGCCTCTCTCCACCTGACTTCAGACACGCATTGCGCTATTACAATATTCAGATTAGCGTGCACTGGAAATTAATTGGACTAATTAACATACAAGTAAATGATGATACCGTTAACACATTTCATTAACTCAAACTGTCATTTCATGTTCGCCGTGCTCTCCGTATTGCATTACAATGAATTGAATTCATTAAATTATGCAAATGAAAGGTGGCAAGAAATGGACGGCTCCGTATGAGCGCTAATAAAAGAGAGGATTTCTGGAGCACATCGACTCACCAGCATATGATTTTTTTACTTTGATTTGAAGAAAAAGATCTCAGTCGACACACATGATGCGTTCATACCAAAGATCAACATCGGTGGACGGTTGCAGTGTTGGGTAAGTTACTCTGAAAAAGTAATTAATTACTAGTTACTCGTTACATATTCAATAGTGTAATTAGATTACTGTACACATTACTCTGTCCAAAAAGTATTTAGTTACTCATTACTAATTACTTTCTATATACTACATCAACCTTGATTAGTTAAGTAATTCAAGGATAGACATGAAACGGCTTATTTAATTCATTCAAATAAATAATATTATTAACTGACCAAAGTATAACAAATGTTAGAATTATACATTACAGCACATTTTAAAGTTAGACTTTGAATTTTGATGTCAACACACTATTGCACATGCATGTATTGCACAAAGTATTTGGTCTAATTACATCAAAAGTAACTGTAATGAAATTACAGTAGAAATAAGAGTAATCCCTTACTTTACTTTTTCAAGGGAAAAGTAATTAAAATACAGTAACTAATTACTTAGTAACTAGTTACACCCAACATTGGACGGTTGACACGAACTATGATGGTGAATCATATCAGGGGGGACTGGACGGTCGCAACACTTTGTATTTCCTTCAGTTTTGCGAAGATTGTATTTAGTATAAAGACAAAAGTTTATTGTTAAACCCACTGTCAGCTACACATCTACACTGCTGTAACATGCATGATAATAAACTCACAATTTATACTTAAACACACAAAGTCAAATGTTGATACTCCACAGGGACAGTTGCAACATTAATTCAAATAAATAAAAATATTCTATGACATAATTTTGCAATTTCTTTACTTTAGTTGTGAAAAGAGTCATTAAAAAATTTAACTTGCAAAGTCTTTTAAATAAAAAACATGTGAAAACATAGCCTACTGAAATAATTGTGAGCGCTTCTCTGACCTGTGTGTTGTTTGTTTGTGTGGCAGTTACATTGATCGTAAAACTAAATTGGAAAAAATATATTTCCAGGTAATGAGTGACAAAACATGTTTATTATTTTGTATAATTATATTTTTGAAGCAATTGTAAAGCTGTTTTTAATGAAGGCTACATTGTGGTCTAGTCTGACAGAATCCACTTTAATAGGAGGTGAAAGTAACTATAATGTTATACATTATATTTTAATATGACAAGTTTTGACATCAGTCGTGTCATAAGGGACAGTCGCATACATGTTGCAACTGTCCCTACACTGCTAGCCATGAAAGAATTTGATATTCTAGCTAGACACAATAGCTTTGAAACTTGCTAGCAATAACTTTTAAAAGATAGGAAAACACTGATCAATTATGTAAATGCAAATGGTTGACACAAACAGTCAGAGAAAAAATGTGACCATTAAAAAATGACTTTGCCATGTTGAAATTTGGTTTGGCTAGAAGGAATGGTCACATATGTCTGATTTTTCCAGAAGGGTGAAGGGGCTTCTGAGCATATGCAGTATGAGCATCAGTCTAGCTCATTCCTGACCGGAGGAATAATGCTGCAACCGTCCCCCGTCTCCCCCACATATAGCACAATTTAATGGTATATTAATATAACATACTATATTAATCGAGACTACATCGGATGTATTTGTATTTGAAAAATATATTTGTAACCTTAAGATTTTTTCACTTAAATAAATCTTTCAAACAACCGGACTTTAGAAATATACACATTTCTGTTAATATACATTTGAAACACAAATGTGTTTGTCACGCAATTCAATTTCCACACCGTTGGATTTAGTATTTAGAAAAAAAAACGCTCTATGATCATAAAATGTTGCGTAATTGTAAACCTCCTCAAAGAGGAAATTGCTGTAAGTATATTTCCAAATTGAAAATGAAAAAAGGGGAATGACTTTCACACTTGAGCAGGTCCAAGAATAAACATGTTTCCAAATGCAATTTGAGAGTGTAGACCAGTAGGTGGATGGTCTCTCTGTTGTAAATATTTGAACACTGTCAGAAAGGAATCCAAATTAATTTAGGTCTAAGGAATAAATCCGAGTCCCAGGAACTGGTCAGAGATACCGCGGGATTCTCCTCTGGCCCTGCTGCTGCTGCAGTGACATCTGCTGGACTTTACACACACATAAAGCTCACACACTCTCAAACACACCCGATGTAGAAAATCTAACCAGATATTACATTTGTATACTCTTAACATATTCTGGACTGCATGTGTAAATGTCGATTCGGTTTAGTTGATAGTTGGCATAACATCTCACACCGTAACAGCTGTGTGACATCTTCACCTAAAACTAATTCAACCCATTTATCTTAGGTGACCATCTAAAGTACACACTTCTACAGTACGTTCATATAATAAAACGGTCAAAATAAGACACCGGACAACCCAAGGATTGTTTAGTCATTTTAGTGTGAAATAAACAGCTGCCCTCAAAAGTGGGCATTGTACAATAGCATGAAGCTTTCTTGGAGAAAAGACCAAATAAAAAATATAAAAGTGAAATGACAAGATGCTATTTATAATGAACAAAATCAAATTAGACATCACAAACTAGGAAAACGCAGTAAAATTGCAATTTGGATCATTGTGACCGAAGAACGAGCCGTATCAAATCAGAAAACCAAATAGTGTTTCAGTAGGTTTGCCTGATGGGTCTTGTCAATCAAATCATATGAAGCTGGATATAGTGTACAAATCTGTTGGCTATGGGAGATATAAAAACGTATAACTAAAATTGGCAACAGTACTCAATCATAATTATCTGAAGGAATAAAAAAAATAACAGATAAGAGGAGAATAACTGTACGGTACCAAATGAAAACAAAGCCAAACTTTTGTTTGAACAGACAGCAATGAGTGCATCTCCCCGACAACTCTTCACAAAGTATTCAATGATCAAACTCGCAGTCTAACAAAGAGAGAGGGATTAATTCTCCTTTAAGGATGACAATCTCTTTCTCTCTGAAAGATGTCGATTAAAGGAGTCAGAGCCTCAACATGTTTACGATGAGCAGACGAAGATAAAAAACCTTTACAACAACAACAACAGCAAAACACCATAACAACCAAACATACTTTCTACATCATCACAGTTAGTTAGTGATGTGACATCTCAAGACATGACCCCTGCTGTTAAGGACACAGATACTGTCCCACAATGCATTTGGTTGATTTACAGTCTGTTACACATGGTGCCAGTATTTGCCACAGCTCAGGTAGAAGAGCTTCTCTTTTGGTCCTGTAACACATGTCTGCACATTAACATATAGACATAAAAGAACAGTTTTTCCTCTCGCGCATGGTATCAAAGACTGTGAATAAGATCAATTTGGCAACCTACAAACCAATTCATTTCATACAAACAATTCTTGACTCATACACTTCTTAAAAAAAGTGAAGCTAAAGGTAGTTGTTCTTAGAAAAGCAATTGTACACACAAAAAAATCCAGATTACACTGTATATAAATATCATTTTTTGCTGAAAAAGACTTCATTTGCAACAAATCCATACTAAAGATCCGATCGAGCGGTTTGAGAATAACAATACATAAAATGTTCTTAATTACATGATTGTTTATGTTCCCCATTTATTGGGCCTGGGATACCCTACACAAAATAAAACTAGATCAAATAAGACCCCATTCTCAGGAGCCATTTTAAAGACACAGCTGGACACTTTCACAACTCCCAACACTAAACTTCCGAGTCGATCCTTCCCGTGTTGTCTTTCTCCACATTTGAGAAACGTACACCACTAATGTCACTTATGACCTAGAGTTAAACTACATTTAAGTTCACCCGCAAAAGAAAACATTCATTACGTATTCACCCTCATATTGTCTCAGACACGTATGCTGTCAATTTGATCAAGGACACAAAAAAAAATTCTGTTGAAAAACACAGATCTTATCAACGCATGACAAACCAAACCATATATGTCAAGTTTCAGTCTTAAAATATAAAACAAATGCTTTCC
The DNA here is from genome assembly GCA_008369825.1 of Triplophysa tibetana. Taxonomy (NCBI): domain Eukaryota; kingdom Metazoa; phylum Chordata; class Actinopteri; order Cypriniformes; family Nemacheilidae; genus Triplophysa; species Triplophysa tibetana. The sequence continues at coordinate 23,311,020 of CM017902.1, forward strand.
ACGGATAGTTTGTATTTTGGAGCAACATTTACACGATATTACGTGTAATATTTCATGAATAGATGCAAACCTGGAGTGATCAAGACTGAGAACATGTTCAGTCTGTTCCTCACACACAGCTATCTTACAGCTTTAGAAGACTTTAAGCACCATTTTAAGGATCGTTTTTGTAAAGGGTTATTGTAGGAAGGAGCTACATGTAGAGGTTTGCACTCCATGAAATTGATTTTTATAAAAATCCATACAGGTTTGGTACAACATGAGGGTTTGTAATTAATGAAAATTATTTTTTGTGAGCTTGAACATTCGCCACCAGTTCCCCACCGCTCCTGCATTCTTTATACAACATAATGAAACCCCATACCAACAAATACATACTGAAACAGGTGCATAAAACACCCCTGAAGAACTTTAGCTTTGTACACGACAGCTTATAATACAAGATAAGGCATTTCAGTGTTGTATGTGAAAAGAAATAATGCTTCCCCATAAAAAGATGAACAAAACCCCCAATAACTCTATATTTGTAAAATATATATATGTGTGTATATATGCATTCACGTAAATGTACATATTTACGTAAAGAAGGGTAAATATGTAAAGGTATAAAAGCAAAGTATATGCGTGAGTGATGTATGAAGTCTGAGGCCGTAGCAGAGGATGTGACGTCATACAGGAAGAGACAGAACCTTAGCAGTCCGACAGAACGTTCAAGTTGCATCCCAAAGCAGCAGTTCCTCCCATGAATGTCTTCCCATCTCTGCGTCACATCCGGTCATGTGGTCACTCGGCCGCGTCCCCGGCGGACACGGAGACTAACTGCAGAGGAATCTCCGCTGTACCCAGTTGCTCCTGTGAGCCTGAGGTGTTGACCGTAGCATTGACGGTGGCCAGGCCCTGCATGGTGCCCGGCTGGATGTTGGTGAGGATGAGCGTGGTACCCCCCGCAGTGATGATGCTGTCTGAGGACATGGTCCCGCCCACGCTAGCCACCACAGCTCCGCCCCCTACCTTCTTATTCTGGTGGGTCTTTATGTGCTTGGCCAGGTGATCGCTGCGCATGAATCTCTTCGAACACTCCGAACACACAAACTTCTTCTCTCCTGTCACAGAGGGCACACCACAAAAAACGTAAACAGATGCAAGTAGGTTCTGGAACAAAGCTGAAGACAGAAAGGCAAGAACTACAGTGTGTGTGTGAGAGAGGTTGAGAGTACCGGTGTGCGTTCTCCTGTGTCGCTGTAGTTCATCACTGCGTGTGAACCTTTTCCCACAAAACATCCAGGTGCAGACGAAGGGTCTTTCCCCTGAGTGCCAGCGCAGGTGAGCTCGCAAGTGAGACGTCTTTCCATACACCTTTCCACAACCGACTATATGACACACATGCTGCTTCTTCTTGCCCATGTTAGACCCCCTTCAACACATTCGAAAATGTAGTCGGAACAAAAGTATATTACATACATCTTATGATAAACAATTCAATAAGGCAAAGAACAAACAGGCTAATATTAAGTCTTTGTGAAATTTATCAAGATTGGCCGTAATGCCCACTTCACTGTGGAGCTTTATTTATTATTTCTGTAGTAGAAACTGCAAAACAGACAGCTCATAATAATGTACAGGAGCCTCTTTAATTGTCGTTGATAACATCCCCTGTAAACAGTTTTACACCCGCCTAAAATTGTTCAAACCGCCGCATGTTTCATCACATTTGAAAGCATGAGTGCACAAGATCCAAAAACCAGCGAAGTGTCTCACTGCTTTGACCCAGTGAAAAAAACGGCATAATGTAAAATTGCAAACTGTGTAAAAAAAGCCTCACCTCCCGCCTCCCTCTTTGCAGTTGGGGCAGGTGCAGGCGACCCTGCGCAGCCGTTTGCCCTCCTGGCTCAAGCCCTCCATCTCCTCCTCCACTAAACGAACACGAAGGTGAGAGAGGTCATTGGCATTCAGCGTAGAGCTACTGTCCAGAGGCCACTCCTCCGAATCAGGCTCCTCCTTAATTTGAATATCTATAGAGTATAGTATGATCAGAGTTACACTAACAAAACTGAACTCGTACTGCTGGACTTCTTCAAGTACATCATCTCCCGATCGGTTTACATGTCCCCTTTCTTCTCCCTTTTCATGCACTACTTTAGAGGTACCACATACATTTGTCTAACGGGCTATTCTTGATCATATAACTCTGTCATGACTGACCTCATCAGAGCACTGAATAGAAAATGATCTCTACAAGGTTACTTAGCTCTTGTCTATGACGTTTAAATCAAGACCAAAATGTTAATTTCACACCCTTAAATCTAATATTTCTTATTTCTTAGGAGATGCATTTCTCAGTAATCTGCATGCGTACCTCCGGTGCTGTCAGTGTCCTCAGACTGCTGGAACTGTCCCACTGAATTCACCGTCACCGACTGCAGGTTAGGAATGTGTCCTGAGGTCAGGCTGACCTGTGTACCGCCCTGACCCAGAGACAGCGTCTGCACTGGGGCAAGAGTGATTTGCTGAGAAGGCGCCGTCTGGAGCTGAAGGTTCTGAAGATTCTGAACTCCTTGGACCTGCAGGAATAAAATGGGATCTAAGTTGTTTGGGTACCAGTGGAACAGTGCAGTTTGACTACTAAAAATATGTTAATGACTTAAAAACATAGGGACTAATCTAAATAGAGTGTGCTTGATGGTGTAACTAGTTCAGGGAGCAAGTCAAGGTCTCTTACAAGATGAACTTTTCTGTTACAAATGAATTAAAATCAACCAAATTTCATGTGTTTATGAGACGGGTGTTCTTGGTTAGTCTGGTATATTAGTATTTCAATCCCACATTCGAGGAAGAATGCACATGTATAAGAATCGTTTTAAAACCTGAATGGTTCTTAATCATACCTGGAAGGTCTGCCACTGTATCTGTCCTGACGGCGTGACCGTTTGGGCCTGGATGAGGAAGGTTCCGGGGTTGATGAGCTGAATGTTTTGCAGGGTTTGGTGGGACTGAGCGGACACCTGACCGTCACTGCTCTGCAAGTGCATCTGCTGCAGCTGGACCACCTGCTGTCCTCCCGACAGCTGCACCATACCCTGACTGAGGTAGCTCGACCCGTCGCCCTGTTCTCCCGCCGTAGACTGCGTCAACACACCCGTGCCATCTATCGTGCTGGCCTGCTGTGAGGATGCTGAAGACGTGGTAGGCACGAACATCTCATTAGAGTTGAGCGTCTGCTGATGGCGTCCCGCTTTCTCAGAGCCCTCAGAGTTCTCCATACTCTGATTGGTCATGATCAGCTGTCCATCGGCTGTGACGCCGGTGGCTATCGCCTGGGCCCCCGAGAGTCCAAGAGAGTCCAGATCGACGCTGTTTATGGGCACAAAGGTAATGTTCCCAGGCAAACCCAGAGGCATGTTCGTGACCACCTGACCTTGACCGCTGAAGCCAGAACTTCCCAGAGAAACCTGTGGGATCTGGTGCACTTGTCCGGACTGGGTCATGAGGTTCTGACTGTTGCTAATAATGTCGCCCGCTGCCGTGACGCTGATGGTGTGAGTACCGTCCTGGAGGATTTGGATCTGCCCCGAGGCGTCCTGCGCCATCGAGGCCCCCTCAACCATGGAGGCAGAGAAACCCAGCTGCCCGTCGGCCGTGTGCACCTGAGGGATCACTTGATACTGGATGTTAGGCACTGTGCCGGTGGACGCGTCTGTCCCTGATGTTAGTAAGATGGACTGGTTCTGGAGACCCTGCAGGCTCTGGAGAGGAAGAACGTACTGCCCGTTGGACGTGACGATACCTGTGCCGGGGAGATGCAAGACACCGGATTCGTCCTTAACGGCCTCCCACCTGTCAGACGACCCTGTTAACTGCATGGAGATGTCTGCGTTCTACGGGGGAAAAACAGGCGTGTTCCAAAGAGGACAAACAAGGATGGAAACAAGGAGCTTCTAGGTTCAAAAGATGGGTAAAACTTTAGTATAGGGACTAAATCTCACTAGTAACAAGATGCTTATTTTTAGAATATTGGCTGTTTATTAGTACTTATAAAGCACATATTCAGCATGACCATATTCTACTTCCCTAATCCTACCTAATACCTAAACCATATCAACTACCTACTAACTATTAATAAGCAACAAATTAGTAGTTAGACAAAAGTCATAGTTAATGGTTTATTAATACCGAGAATTGGACCTTAAAATGAAATGTGACCAAAAAATGTTAATGTAAATCTTATACCAACAACAGAAACCCAATCAACACTTGTTGTTTTATAATAACAATAAATAATGTAAAGACTGTTATATAGACATTTCTTAAACAGCAATTCATTTCTCTTTTTAATTGCAAATACTCTCTTTATATTTCTCTTTATTAAAATGTATAATTTTGAAAACGTGAAGTGTATCACTTCTTTTGTATTAATGAAATGTCATTGTATCTATAGCTGAAATTGTTTGTGTTTTTATAACTACTCATGTATAATACATATTGGAGAAAAAAAGGCATCTGGTAGTTCACTAAACCCTACTTTAGCATTACGACATCACATGGGTTCAATGCAACTTCAGCATCTGTTCTGTTGATTTCCGTATAAAGTAATTTTGTAACACTTCCTCTCTCAAAATATATTTAGCAATGATTCAATATTTCAACCATGACGGTGTAAAACGAGCAAAGCTGGTAAGATACACTTTGCTTGATGACTACGAAAGTACACAACGTAATGTTTACATGTAACAAACTCCACCCACATGGAATTATGTCCCACATAACCAAATGTCCCTCCACCTTAAAGGCTATCAAAGCCAGTGCTTCTACTTTTAAAACACTGTAATAACCCCATATACGTTCTTACTGCTTCACAGTAAATGTGATTTTAATTCTTCTTTAGTGGGAATATCATAGTGACTCTACTTTACAAACGTTTCTGCCCACATTCTCATTTCATATGGAAATGAATGGATACTGGGGCTATGAGTTTTCAACAAAGGCAAGAAAGTCATACAGGGTTGAAACAAAATGGGTCTGGACAAATAATAACAAATTTTCGCTTTTAAGTGATCTAGCTCATTCACTTGGACCGAACCCGGAACAGTTCTTGAGTTTGAGGAATAACTCAAGCATGCATTCTTTCGAGTAAACGAGGTCAAAAGCAGTGTTGTACAAGTAGTTAGTGACTTACCACTCCAGTAGCACTATTAGAGTTCGCCCCGTTCTCTCCCCCGGGGGCGGGCGAACCGAGGCCGGTGCAGGTCGCGGCAAGCATGGCGAGAGGCGAGGGCTGGCCGTCCTGATGAGGGGCGGGTTTAACAATGTAAGGGGGTGGCCACACAGGAAGTACCAGTGTTATTAAACCGAACAAACACAAAACTACAAGAAAGCACATGCATTAGAGAATAAGACCGAAGAGGGTTTGAGTGAGCTGACCTGGTCTACGCCGCAGCCGTCCTGAGCGCTACTGCTGTCCGCCATCACTCCCGCTTTTGCTGGCCCTTCAAGCGCTAATACACAGAACAACAAAAAAAGCCGTTAGACTCCGTCCTCCATGCGCGGTTGCCGTGCAACAAGCCTCGATTTAGCTAACGGGAACGTGCAGTTGCTTTATTTCTTATTCGAGCTATTTATCCGTGGATCTTAAACTCGCATATTTACCCGCCAGCTAGCGTTAGCTAGCCTAGCTTAGCATACACAGAGTCTGCACAAAGATTCAAAGCAGCCATTCCCGCACTCCTAAAATATCTACGTACCGGTCATTACTTGATTTTTTAAACGCTGATATTTACGTTATATTACACTCCGAGCATGGTTATTATAATCGGCGCCTGCGCTCGCTTTAGTCCGGTTTGTTTTTTTCCTAATTTGATTGACGGCGGCGCTTCCACTTCGCTACCGCGTCACCGACAGGAAGTCCCGCCCTTCATCCATGCTTTGATTGGCGCTCCCGTTTCAGAGCGCGCCTGTTTATTGGCCTTGGTGATGTCTGTCATTTTAACCGGATCGTGTCCTGTTCCTCGGCGATCTTGTCTGTGACTGAAGTTTTGCTCGTTGAAGGCGTGAACGCGCTTTAGATGTGCACGCTGAAAAAATGAACTATTTGTTTTGCTTTCATTTTAGGTTTGTTTATTTAATCCGTATACCCACATTTTTATATTACCACAGAAGTTTAAATGTTTAGACGTGTTTTTTTCTTTACATATTTTGCAAGAATATTTAATAGGTAACTTTGGGCACTTGTTTTTTTTCTTCTTCAGGCAAGCAGGGAAACTGGCGACACATCATTTCTCTTTGTCTAAGAATTTTGTAATCATCTATTATGAGATTTGTGGTTTAATGTAAGAGCCACTTCAGCTCTGTCAAGTGTTGCTCAAGTAACCAGAATGATTAATGATATGCAATTATTTTTGTGGTATGCAGAAAAATCTTTTTGGAGGATTGGGTGGAGAATTCACTGGAATTCCACTGGTCTCTGTTGTTTGTGGGTTTGTTTTTAACTTTTATTCCTTTCTATAAACACGAAATTCAGAACAACAGTCTTCATTCCGTAGAGGTATGAGAAAAATACAAAGTGGCATAAAGAAAATATGTGATTCCATGAAGTGAAGTATAAATTCCAGCATTGAATATGAAAGAAACATACATTTTATAACAATTGTAATTTTTGTGACACCTTATTCTTATTATACTGCATGCATGTGCTTATTCATTGAATTTTTATGCTTTACTTATCATCGCGTATTGTTAAAACTACAGGCATGAGAACATAACACTTGTAGCAAAGATACTGTAAACGTGTCACCATAATTGTTTTCTAAATAAAGAAAAGAATACAATCATTAAGGCGTGAGGAGGGGTTTAGGGGGGCCTGAATGGGATTAATATGTTGGTCAAGCACCCACCGTTAAATGGAATAATACTGTCAATAATATGCAAACACTCGTTCAGGACGTATATAAAGCCGAAATGAGGCTTTAAGGAAATATTAAAGTGATGTTTCACCCAAAAATAAAGGTTGTGTCATCATTTACTCACCCTTTTAGTGTACTCTTTTTCTTTTGCAAAAAAATATATATTTTGAAGAATGTTATGAACTGGACCCTATTCACTTGCATTGGTTTTGCAAATCCATAGAATAGAAGAAACTCCTGGGCGGTGCTGCTACCAACTTTCTGCAAAACATCTTTTGTGTTCTGCGGAAGAAAGAAAATCATAAAGGTTTGAAATAACAAGAGGCTGAGTGAAAGATGACAGAAATTGTGCCAATATAATGTCAGAAAATGAATATTGGGCCTCAAAAATGAATATGCCCTTTAGTGACGAGTCACGTGATAAAGGGCATGCAGGAATCACTTTGTCTCTCAGTGTAAAATAAAGAAAAACAAAAGCGTCTGTCATTTTCACTAACTTTGACAACTGATGTACCTATGCCTCCCTGATTCTTAATGCGCCAAGGGATTTCAACAGCACAGAATGAGGAAATTAACTGAGTAAATTAGACTGTCTGGGGGGCAAATTCGGCAGATTGTTTTGTTATTCACCAGAGAGTTTCAGAGGAGAAAACTGGGTGGAAGTTGTTTCGATAAGCGCCCACCAAGATCCTATAGAAAGAAAAATCACTTTGCATCGTCCTAGATGTCTAGAAGGAGACAAAAGTCTCAGAACTTTGTCTGAAGCACTGGCGTTGCTTTTATAAACGCCGAGAGATTAGCAAGATTGCATTGAGATAACAGCCCAGAAACATTCTGCACTCTCAGCTGCGTTCCCGATCTAAGACTCGCTGTTCTCTGCATCGTTTCCACGGTGTCAGCTCCTCCCTGAGAGTGACCAGAGAGAAGCGTTTTCCTTCAACCTTCAATTCAAACTTGGACCATTACAGCCAGACTACAAAAGCACTTTCCTTGCACTCAGGGGCTCGCATCAGTGAGTGGGGGATATTTCCAATCACTCCGCTGTCAATCTGAGTGTCAGGTAAACACAGGCTGGCAGACAGAGCCTTTAGAAAGGCCCACATCTGTGGCTCTCGCTCTCTTGCCGTACCCCGCTCTGGCTTATCCACAATCTACTGCACAAAGACACCCACACTCAAATGGAAAGGCAAAACGCAGCTGTTGTACAATGCCGAACGTATCTAATCTCATATCTTTATATTGAGGTACTACAGAATAAGTTAATTGCTTTGAGATTTTGTCTCGTGCGTGAAAGGATGTGTTTTCGGGCAAGGTGACAAATTGGCTTGCAAACCAAAGAACAGTCTGGTGGGGAGATCGTTGAACAAGAATTTTCAACATGCAAAGGATTGTATTGGTGTCGTTCATTGATCTGGTCCCAGGATGGGATGTTACGATAGTACTTCAGGACACAGATATTACATCAAGTGGAGAATCCCTTCACATTTCCGCAAAGCGTATTTGCACCAAGTGTATGAGCAAATTAAAATGTACGTGTTGGATGTCAACGCCATAAAAGTGACACGGCTATATAATTTGCTGTGATTCACTGCTTATTTTTGGAAATGGCCTATGGTAAAAACCACATTCAAGCAATTGAAGTACAAAGAAGTCAATGAGAGAAGTTTTCAAGATGAAAAAAAATTATGCATCGTGTGTAATTACCAAAAAAACTCAAAATCTCGTAGTCGAAACTTAGTTTAAGGCATTTCAAAACTGAGGCTACAAGGTGTTTCAAAGCCATAAAATATAAATCCAGTTATTCATGACCTTTCGGAAATCTGCATGTTTCCTGCACAGGGAAAAAAATCTGTAATTTTCCGGTGTTTTGTAAAGCGCAGAGGTGAGACAAGCTCTCCGTCTACTGGGGTGAAAATAGCCGGGCCTGCTTACAGCGTGAATATGAGTTGTTTTTGAAAGTGTCGTATTAACATATTGGCGGAGCCGCTTGCTGGGGCCGATCTGCAGTGGAAGGGACCGCGTGGAGAGAGTCCGCCCGGCTGGAGGCTCCCGGTGGCCTGGGCAAATGGAACCTCAATGGGGAAGCTTCAAAATGGCACCACAGGAAAGTCTGTGGCCGGAATACCAAATGTTTCTCAATGACACACGAGAGAAGGGACCTCCATTCGGACACTGACAGAGCTTCATACTGCGCTACCAGCTTGGGCTTATGTTTAAAGAAAATACCTGCGACAATTAGTGTAAAATGTTGCTTTTTGCTTCTAAACGTCTGGCCATGCAAGAAAAATAACACATACCAAAGTAGTTACGATGAAGGAAACATTCAGTCAAATTACCCTGTATTCATAATGCTCGCACCAGTGAACTGAGATGCTGCTTTCGTCTGACGCATGTCTGCAGGTCTGATTGCTAGACTGCTTCATAAAGTCTTCTTGTGTGTTTTTTCTTGGCTAATTTCTAGCTGATGAGTAGTTCTGGCTTTTCTCCATATGTATATATATATACAGTATATAAATGTGAAGCACAGGAACCAATCAAATGTAAGCCAGAGGTTCTTATCCGCTTTCGATTCAGAACAAAAATATTATGTGATGATAGAGGATATAAACACCAATGTACTTTTAATTAAACATTTTGAAACGATTTTTACATTTTATCTACTAGGCCGCCCCTTTCCAGCGACAGATTGATTGGACCTACCTAAGGCTCTTAATATTTACAATAAAGGGAAGCTTATTTATTATCTTTGCTGGACTATATGCACAACAGTTGCATTTAGCTTTGTTTTCCATTCCTTATCAAAACCCAGGTCAACCGGAATCCTATTTTGCAACTTATTTCACTTTCTCACTCTGATGTATGTGTGGGTGACATCTCAGAGGTCTTTCAAGTCTGTATTTTCTATGGAATAACTAGCATTGATGAGATTTTAGTAATGCTAATAAAAAAGACATTTTGTTTTCCTTTAAGTCACTTTTATGGATAATCTTTATTCTGATGCATTGTTTGTGCTGAATTGTCATGTCAATTTATGTGTTTGTTTCTCTCCATCTCAAAACATGTAATGTCAGAGATCATTTGTATTTTTGCCTTATTGCTGTTAAGAGCAGGATTTAGTCTTTAATGGGTGCAGTTCTTTCGTCTCACTGTCCCGCTTGGTGTGGTGCCATTGTGGTTTTTGCCTCCGGGCGGAACGGCACCATCTGACAGATGACTATGACAGCATTTGTAGCACAGGCACCAAAAACCAGCCACTAACCAGACTTTGATATATTCTAATCCATTCATTTCTCTCAAATCTGTAAGAACGAAAGCCGTCCAGAATAAAGAGCAAAACCATAATCTCTCTGATGTGTATTTAATTCACTAAAGTTGCAAATGGCTTTCCTCCTTGCCATTAAATTGCGGACATCTCTGAGCGATGACGTGTTGACACGAAAGAGGAGCTTTACGATGTTTTGTCTTATGAAGTGCATCTGCGATGTTCTAAATAACTTTATTATTGTTCCAGAAATGTGAATGTCACTGTATGCAAAACAAAACACTGCAGCCAAACCGCAGAAAACAACTTTTCATCCTAACTCATTTAGCTTTGACAAACCGACCTCAGTAATGGCTTACAGCTTTGACTAACACAAGCGCAACTCTGCCGTGGAAGTTGGAGAAACCAAACATATATCTGTGTGAAACTCTTAATGGGCAAAACCTGGAAAGAAATACTGTTAAGATCCAACAAAAGTGATTTTTCTCTACATTTCTGTCTTGTTTGGGTTAATTTGACTCATTTTCAAGCTAATAAGAACTGAAAAAACATAATGTTGCAGAACTGTTGGCACTCTTGAAATTCTTGAAATAAGCAAAGATTTAAAAATGAAAAGCTCGATCATAATCTGTACATCTCTTTTCCATCAAAAGTACAGATTATACGGTAAATTGCTGGAATCACAAAGAGAAGTGTGTGTTCGGGGTGGAAATCAGAGACAGAAATCAGTATGCATGCTTTCCCAGTGTTCCCGTGGAGCAAGCCAAAATATACCGCTCCATGACCTACAATCAAAACATGTAAAGTACTACAATTTAAAATATTCTATCATCTCTCTCTTTTTATCATACACATCTTCTACTCAATCTCCCCTTGAAGTACAGAGACAGTAAGGAACGGTTTTGTTTTCCCATATCTGAGAGTGCAATTTTAGGCAGGAACACTATACTACACCACATCAGCACAGACTTTGTCTCGTAAATACGAGAAAAGATGTCAATTTATGCAGTCTTTCTGCAGAGTGAGAGTTTGGTGTGTCTCGAGGAAAATGCACTGCGGAAGCGATCATGTGTGTGTGTTTTCCAGCTCCTGCAGAGAATGCGATCAAACCCTCATTACCATTCCATCACACACACACAAACGGGTGGTGCGGGGTAAGATGCGCCAGTTCTTTCTTAAGTTGTTCTCCAGGCAAGGAGAAATGAGACAGGGAATCAGGTATAACTAATGTCATTTATTATATTTTAAGACACGTGGCGATAAAAATGTGACGTCGCTGAAAAAGTGGTTCAGTGGAACGACTCACTTTAACCTTCGGCACCTTGATATCACAAGTCGTGGAGCTTGTTAAAGAGAGGCGTGCTACAACTTTTTGAGCAATGTGAAATATACATTTTGATAGATTGTAAAGCAGGGATCAGAATATTATGAAGACGTTTGGGACTTTTCACTTGAAAACACCTTCCAATAAGAAAATTGACTGATAGGATCCCTTTTATATCTCAGTTATTTCTCTTAGATATTAATATGATCGAATGTAGAGCTCATGGAAACTTGCTTAAGTGTCTCAAAGAGAGAATGTCTCCGTTAGAGTTTCAGACGTCATCTCAACAATGTCATAAACTGAGCTTGGATTTCTCATGTCTGCTATTGCTAATGCTATTGAAGATCTCAATATGAACTCAAACATTTGTCATCAAATTTAGCCGAATCAAGGTTTATTTTCTGACTGCAATCTACATTCATTTTACACCTCGATACCCTCCAGACATTTCAACAATCGTTTGTTTCTGTTTTCATTTCTCCTAAGCAGTTTTAGGGAGAAGCATCTCAGCCGATTAGATAAGATACTTAAAAAAGCACAATCAAGTCTCCAGAACTACTTGAGAACTTGATACTTGACCACTCAAACTCTTGATATTCACATCCCAGTTTAAAGAAAAATAAAACACTTATGTTTAAATGTTTGTATTGGGTGACGGAAAGGATAGAAACTTCCCGCCATTGGCCCATCATACACCACGTAACGCTACTGAATTTTCACCTGAATTCTGAATGCCATGATGGGCACGGGTTACGCTGTAAATAATTCTTGAATTGATTGAGGTAATCGATTAATTATTGTTAATAACAGCAACAGTGTTTATTTCCCCCACACTCGAGCGAAAGAAAACAGAAAGGTTAATCCGAGTCTCATTTCAGTCGTGCAGCTCTTCCCGCATGAGATAATCAGGATGCCACACTTTGGTCAAATCCAAATCCCTCCACAGATACAATTATCCCTGTCCCCCGGCCTGCCAGTCGCTCTGTCAGCCCACTCTTTTAATTCTGTAATCAGAGACGAGCAGCCCCCGTATCGCTGTCTCCACACAGCAGCCAGTCAATACAGACATCCCCAAACACACCTCGCCCGATTCCCTCAAATGTTTTATTGAGTGTGGACATCTGGGCTACTGTAAAACACGCATTATCTGAGCTGGGAGGAGAGCAGCACCCCGCTTTGTCCCCGCTGTCAGCCGTGGCAGTGTCGCCGCGTTTGATGGAGATTAATGAAGTATCAGGAGAGTAATACGCTTCTTCGAGCACTCTTACAATCTGGAGGAGAGGACCATCCCTGTCTTAAATAGCAAGGCTGTCAGCGTCGAGAGGGCCTTTCGCTCCCGCGCGGGGGCGTTGGGTGCTCTCCGAGCGAGCGGACACGGATAATGCGGTGGCGGGCCACCTTTTGGCAGGTGGCTATCAAAAATTCGAGACTAATTCTCACCACGTGCCGTTCCTTCCGGTGGGCGAAATGATGCGGGCTGGCCTATGTGAGGCGACTTCGTCGGACTACCTTTGAGATATTTCATTTAAAATAATGACAGGTATGAAAAGCGGGGATTTGTCAACACGTTAAAATGAGTCCGAAGGTTTCCACCGCGCCGCGCGCTCTCGTGGAAACGTCCATCATGCGTTATTCATGACGCATCTGAATTCCCAGCGGGCGACCGTACCTCTTCCTCTGTCGATTCCCATTCAGACGTACAGCTAAAATGGAAATAACTCTCTTTCATTTGAGAGCATTCACACTTCCCAAGGAAACAAAATGAGTCCCATCAGCTCCTCGTGTACGTCGGGCCCGTTTGTTCCCTGTCCGGCAGAACTCAAAATAATTGACTTGAAGTGCAAATACCGGCGAGTTTATGCATTCTGCTTCTGAGCGGCGCACAATTAATTAGAAGAATCAATGTTCCTTTTAAAGACTCAGGAGACCATTTAATCCGAGCTCAATGCCGGCAGACTGGCTGGATGGAGGGGGACACAGAAAAAATCAATGGCTATTTGTGAATCGTGAGTACGTATTAAAGGCGGCCTCGTCTCACTGCTTCATTTGCACTTGAAAGCAGCCATCTGGAGCAGCAGGCTTGGCTTAAGCAGATATGATTACTAATAATGTGATATAGCCGTACGCTGGCCTATTCAGACGCCCTATTCCCACTGCTGAAATGAAAAAGCACTGGTTTCTGCCTTGGGAGAAGTCACACGCATGCATATACGTACTTACAAATGGCGTATCGCTGGAGTGGAGGGATAAAGAGACGCACCGAGGGGTCTCGCGAGGCCCAGCACACTCTTTGAACTTTCCTCATGATGTGTGTGTCTGTTTGGCAGACGAATTTGTCTGACAAACCTTCATCCTCATAAAACTCAGAGAGAAAGAGGATATGCTGTAGAGATTAGATTGGGTTTGCTTTATGCAGAAACAATGGATGGTTACGGTACATAACGGTACTTATGCGAAAGTGAATTTCTGTCAACACGTTTTGGTTTGATTTTCTTTTTACTATGTGGTAAAGTAACCTAGAGCGAGAATGCTTTGAGGAGGTGTAAGTGGGATATGAATAGAGACAAATGAAGTATATTTAGAGATTACAATTACGACAACAAACCGTATGTGTCACATCCCTCGGGCTTCTGCTAATAAGGGATAAAGAACTGTCTCAATTACACACACAAACATACATCCACAGAGGGATTACAGACACTCTCTTAATTTAACTCAATCTCATTCAAGCTACTGGTTAATCTAATCCATCACTAAACATCCAGTTCACACAGTCATTGAATGATTTTAAACTTTAAAGTCATTTGCTTATCAGTTTTAGCAAAACTATTTGGAGAATTAAGACACACTTACTGTAAAATGCGCGAATGTTCGATAAGACACCGAACACAAATACACTTTTCTAAACTTTACACAAACGTTCTTACAATACAGTTAATATTACAATATTGCCATCCTTGGAAAGCATTTATATGGGTGTTTATTAATGATTAATAACTAATTTACAAATGCACTATTAATCATTGATCTCGCAAGAATTCGTAATTATTTTACAAGGTGATCTTTTCGTAGGACTGTATGTACGATCGCTAGAAAAAAGAAATACTGAATCCCCACCCCTAACCTTAACATCACTGGCGTGAAAGCAAATCATACTTAAATGTATGATAAGATCGTACAAGTTCAAACAAATTGGACAAAATTATCCACATTGTACAAGAGTTATGTTTTTGCCATGAGATTGTGATGGCAGTTCAATAAAATGGTGAATGATGAAATACCAATCATGTTATAACAGTTTGATAAATGTATTCATTCACATTTATTTGACTCAAAATCAGATTCATGATTATCATGTTTATTGTATAAGAGGCTGTTATAGTGAGACTGAGTTCATGTAGTTAAATCTATCTATCAATGATGCATTGTTATTACTCCTTTATGACACCGTTGTAAATGCTTTATAAAGTAAAACGTTATGTAAAGTTTCACAAGTTTTTAATGTTAAAGTTGACCGTCTAAAATAAAGACAAAAGCATTTTGATAATTTCACGTTGTCCATTTTATTGTTGTCAACTAGACACTGGTGTAAAAAATAATTCACTAACATAACTTTCACAAATAAAAGTGAATAAAATTTATTCAACAAATAACTAAAAGTAAGTTCTGATTAAGGTTTAAGTGTTAATTATTAGCGGATGCCACTTATTTTGACATTTTGTGTCAATTCCAAAATTATGGATGTGACATTTTCAGTCAAATCCTGAAATATAAGAGAATGTATTTATTACCAATATATTGAACTGTTAATATTGTCCTAAACCCCTGATGAAAGATTACAGCCATCAGAAAAATGTAAGTAGTCTAAGCACAAGTTTTATATTTTAAAAGTGGGAAAAATGCTATGCTATGCTTTTAAAACACAGAAAAAGCTTAAAAAACGTCACATACGTATTAAAACCACCAAATGTTGACATCAGTATGGTGCAAACTTTTGGTAAAAGATTTCATACATTTTCATCTTAAGGTTGACATTTGCATGAATTTGCCCATCTAATGCTGTACGTATGTGACATGATTTAAATAATTCAATACCTTTAGGGTTCGGTGTAAACAATGAGTTGCATAATTCAGGGTTTAATCTCTGCAGTTTAGTAGAGGCCTTTGTGTCAGGGTTTATTCTCACACCTGTTTCAGTTCTTTCCCATTAAGACCCCTTAAGTGAGAACAGGTGTTGCAGGTACCTGCAGGCCTTTTGTGCCCTTAAGGACAGCATTAAACAGCCGCTCATTGTCACGCGACAATGTTGTGCGTTGCAATGCAAATCCTGGGAATTAGGAGAATTTTCACGAGAACATTCTTCATTCATCTGTTTGTTCCTCTTTATCACGACTGAAATGACATATTGACCCATCAGCATCCAGGACTGGCAGTTCATTCATTAAAAATAATAATATTATAATTCATCCCTTTTGTCGATTACCAAAAGAGAAATGTTTTAAGTGATTTGATCGCACTGACCCCTTATCCGGTGACATGGCGCATCCTGGAATGCTTTTTCCCAGCCCTTGGCATTTCCCGCAAACACTGAGATGTGTCACAATGGCATTACCTCATTCACCAGATAAATCCAATGACACACGTTTAAACGATCACACCAGACCCTCACATCTGCTTTTAAATGCACGACACTGCTTCACTTTAAGACTTAAACCTTTAAAAAAAAGCCAAGCCCTTTTACCTTATAAACATACGTAAAGATTTAGAATGAGGAGCGGTGTTAGATTTACAGCCTGAGTCAAGCATTTAACACCGTGAGCTGCGTGAGTCAGACACCAAGACCCCATGTGAAACTCTTTTATCGCCGTGTCAACACGCTTTAACTGGATGCTTTTGTCATTACAAATCCACCATAAAATTCACTTACATATGGCCGATCTGTCTGCGTGTAAAAACACGGCGGCTGTTAAAAAGGTCACAACACGTCGGCGGTCACAAAAAAAAGATATGCAACCCTTATCCGCGCTCCCTTCATCCGTGTAACAGTCCTTATGTTAAGAATTTCACACTTTATTTAACGTGCCTGTTGGTATCAGTGTCAGCGCGGCGCAGCCGTTAAAGAGGATCTGGCAACACGTAGCGTGTAGATGTTCTCTTGATAAAAGAAGCCCGGAGAGCTCTGTGAAAGGACTGTGCTGTATGTAGAGTGGATTTCAGACTGGATTTGGACGGTTTGTCAGCGGACTGCAGTAATTTCTCCCTCTGTGTAAAAGTGTGTGCAGCGTGCCGACGTCTGGAGCCCGTCTGAGCTCTCTGATCACCGGAGGCCTCCCTCATCTGGGCTCTGACATCCTTCCCTCTGCCAACCTCTTTATAACGACCCAGTTTGATCACATCAGATGGAACAAAGCCGCCAGCGAGTCCTTGTGGATTACTCCGGAATACCTGCAGAGAACTTCCTCGCTTCAACACAAGGACAGGAGAAAAAGAACTGGAGATTTTATGAAGATAGAGATGTGTGTGTGTGTGTGTGGCTACAGGTACATGTCTTTTAAGTGATTTCTCTGTGAGTGTTAAACACAGAGTTCACACTGAGATAAGACATCTGTCCTGTTATCAGCACACAACCGCCTTCAGTCTACCACACACACATCTGTTATTGATTCACATCCATCTAACACTGCAGACGCATCGGCGCTGAGATGAGAAGATCACTGGTAAATATTGACGATGAAACAGCTATTCATTACACTTTTACAGAGTAAAATCGTCAGTTTTAAAATATTCAAATGAACACTCACAGTGTATATATACACTGTGAGAGTTAATTTGACATTTTTTAACACTGGCGATTTTGCTGTGCATAAAGTTTCTCCATAGCGATGCCATTTAGTCAAAGGTTCTTTAAAGAAGCACCTCTTCCTTGCCTTGTTAGAACCTGAACAACCTCTTTTTGCCACAAAGAACCTTTTGTGAGACAAAGGTTCTTCATGGAAACATTTGGACAAAAAAGGTTCTTCTATTGCATCGGGAAGCATCTTTATTTTTAGGAGTGTATGTGACACTGGCTTTGAGAGTTTTGCTCAAAAAGAACTCAACACTTTAGTGTTACGTGCTTTTACTAAAGAAATGCGAGTTGCAAAAACATTGTGTGTTGCCATGTGGTTGCTAGGGTGTTACTAAGGCTAGGGTTAGGGTTTTGCCAAAAGTGCCTTATTTTGTATTTTTTTCCTGTTTTCTAATGCAAAAACATACTTGAATCTGGGAACATTTACTCGAGAAGCCAAATACACTTTATCTTGTTCTCTGAAAAAATCTGGAAATTAGATTTAAATCAAGTTTTATGCGTAACCCTTTAATGCATGGATTATGACAACCTACGTTTTTTCTTCATTTCTTTTATGTATTTTCCCTTTTGAGTGGACATCTGAAGGGATGACAGTGTATAGGATGATGCACTATGTGCAACTATGCCATCTAGACTCTCACATACTCAAGAAATGGCTTTTGAAAGCTGTCCACTGTAGTGACCTCTGTGTATGAAAGTGGCACAACAAGAAAGATTTGATGACAAGCGGTTGAGAAAAACGTTCTTGTTTCACTTCGAAATGTTGCGTATTACATTAAATATATTTTGTGCATCTTATCATTTATTAGACTCATGTCTCCAATTATGTTTTTTGGAAAAGCATCACACAGTTTTTTGCAACAAACTGCACAATTAACGATACCATGTAAGTCCAGTGCACAAATATGTTTGTAGTGTTCAATTCTCCAACTCTATGTATAAAATGAGCATTTTCATCCATCATTAATAAACATTTAATGATTAACACGATTTATTTAGAAAATTTGCTCAGTTGTTATTGTACCGCTATGTGACACATTTATCCAAAGCGACAATGCATTCAACCTGTACGTTTTTTATCGGTGTATTCCCAAGGAATCTAAGCCGTGACCTTTACATTATTAACACAACACTCCACCAATTGAGCTGGAGAAGGAACAGATGGATCAGTTCATCATAGGTTCCTCAGATCTGTGTTTTGTTTTTTGGATTCAGTATAAGATCTGAAAAGACCTCAAAAGTGTCTAGTGCAGTCTGGAGTCACACATGTTAGCTAACAGCACCATTGCCGTACCCGCACAACTGTGTTTGTGTTTACAAAATCACCGCGTTTAACATATTGATGCACTTTATAAAAACCCACACTTAAACAAGTAAAAAAATCACTAGTTCGGAGGCCAAAATGACAAAACACATCAGTCTCAATAAATTCAAGTTTTGTAAATCAGACCTCCTAATAAAAATCAATTTATATGCATAGGCGAGGGAACGACGCTCTGAGAGATGAATAAAACAAATGACTTTCTCACAAAGCATCAATTTGACTGGAGTCTGTCGGTGAGCAAGTCCGCTCTGCCGCCCGCGCCGCCACAGAACTGTTGAACGCTTTTAATTGCGTGTGTAATAAGATCGGGGTCAACATATTTCATGCCAGGAAAATGATGTGTATTTAATGGCTCTCATACATTACCCTCCCTGTGTAACATCACTGACGGAGAGCCTGTAAGTTTAGCCGTCATTAATCAGCATCAGGGTTTGTCTTGTTAGAGGGGAACAGATGAGCCCGCGACGTTCTCGCCGTGGATCTTGATGCCGAGAGCGGGCTGATAGATAACATTCACCTCAATGCTGCCTAATAAAGCATGTTACAGGGCTTAGCGGCGTTACAGAGTGCAGTTTTTACAGCGTAAGATGTATTGGGTTAATATAGCTACTCACTGGTGCTTACCTGACTAAGTACCTTTCATTCGGGAGCAAGGCCTCTCGTAATCAGTTATGCGCCGGGTCCTGTTTCGCCTAATGAGCGCGTGTTCTTGTTGGTGTTGTTCATTTTTAAGTGAACGTGAAACACCGTGCGCGACACATTTTACATGCGTAATGTGACACGTGGTGGGGTCTGGACGTCAGAGACTGAACTTTCAAAATCTAGTGTTAACCTGAAAATAAACAGGACATTTTGGGATTAAGCAAAAAATCAATTCGTAAGATGTATGGGGCATTTTGTCCAAGAATTCTGTCATTTAAAACCTATGACTCATTCGTCTGTGTGGTTTTGTGTCCATACAATGGAAGTCAATGGGGGTCAATGTTGTTCAGACATCAGTCTTCTACAAAATATCTTCTTTTGTGTTCAGCAAGAAAGTCAAACACGGGTTTGAAATGACTTGAGGGTGAGTGAGTAAATAATTAAATAATTTTTGTCTGAATAACTCATTTGAACAAAACTTGTGATATTGATTCAATTCCATTGTACAGAGCTTTTGACATTTTTAAATCATATTGGGACAACTTGAATAATGAGGTTTTACACAAATTCCCACGTTTTTAAAGCACTTATTGTGTTTTAAAGCACAGTTTTCCATAGACAGGTAAGGCAATCGTCACATCCATAACGGTCCATATTCCTCATAAATGAGCACATGAAAATTAAAATGAAAAACTATTTTATAGTCTGTGAAAAGCCATCCCGTCTCCATTTTTCAATTTTAAATATATCCTGCAAATAATACACTATTACAGACATCTATTTTTATACAACTTATTCTGTAAATTATATTTCATCTTGCTTTATATAACACATACCTTTTACTACAATAGTCTATTCTTATTTTTTACTTGTACATATTTACATACACACATAACTTTACTCTCTATAGCCTTACTCTTATGTTTATTGTATTGTATTTCTTAATTTTTTATACCCATAGGCCCTTATTTAAATCATCTGTGTAACTGTTTTGTATTGTTTGATGGTCTCTGTGTGTTGTTGCTGATTCTGTGTACTGGATGCTCCTGTCACCAAAACAAATTCCTTGTATGTGCAAAACATACTTGGCAATAAAGCTCTTTCTGATTCTGATTCTTTCTGATTTTTGGGGTATTTTCGCTTCTGGGTTTTTCAGAAATCCTACAAAATATGTTGTCTTTTGAAAACTATGTCATTTTTTGACACATCCACAATGCTTGAATTATTCTCTCATTTAAAACAGAAAACCTGTGCATAGACTGATATTTTTTGTGTCTGGACTATCATTGGGTGTTAGTCAAATATAAACATGTTGTTATTATTATATATACTGTATATATATTCTATACATTTATCTTCTCTATTTTGTGATGTCAGAGGGGCAAGATCCTACATTTTAATGAAAGTTTACAAGGACATTTTGTTTCTTTGTAACACTGAGTGCTGATTAAATGACGACTGATGAATAAACTCATGACTGTCCATTAAGAATAAGCACTATTAATCTGAATAATATTTTATTGCTTTGAAAACAGTTTGTAACATTCTACGTTTTTTTCCTCGATTACCTCTCCTACTTACTGAAAACATCATTAAAATCCCTTTTTGTAACGTTTATAACCTGTTCCTAGCCTCCGCCCCACTGCAACGTCAAAAGATGTCAAGAGTTCAACAAGTCGCAGACACCATTACAAAGTCCTTTATTCTATTGAGAAACATTCACTGGAACAAATGCAAAGCCAAATATCTGTATTGATGCAAATCCTTCTCATGTTTGCAGATTTGAACGGCTCTCAGAGGTCTGAGTGGATCCATGACGGGGGGGATGAGGAGGAACAGACCCCCCCTGCAGACCCACACGCGGCCGCGTGAAAGCCACATCAATTTCAGCACAGACAAGCGCCGTCACACAGATTAGGCAGCCACAATGCCACGGGGTCTTATCTCCACCCACAGGAGGAGGGCAGCCTGATCTGCGCAGGATGGAAACATTCTCACCGCGTAATGGACAAAATCAATTGTTGCCCTCCGCAATCAATGCGCCCCCCCCGCTCTCTGCTTCCAGAATCTTGGTGTAATTGAAGTTCTCCGTCGTCTGGGATGGTGGCTTGACCTGGGTGGAGGCCGGCGATATCCGACCAGGTGCCTGTGGTTTGGAACGGCAGGAGCAGGTAGAGAGAATGCGACTCACCTGGATGCTTCTCATATAAACACACCTGGTTAAACAAAACACAGAGGAGCATTATGGGTAGGGATCTGTTTTTGCCACAAAAAAGTCAAAAATGTATTAATTTACCTTTTTAAAGAGTAAAGGTTAACTATTTGAAGATAATCTATAATTGTCTTAAAAATGTGAATTTTGTTATGTTTGGCATATTTAAGGGAAGATATATAATCATAGGTGACCGACAGGTTGATATTTCCTCAAGTATAAGCACTATTATTAATTACCATCTTTTTAATGTAAACATTTATAGTTTGTCTTAATTTGTTATTGCTACATTTTTTATGTCAGTCATAAAAATATGGTTATGTTTTGATATTTTACCAACAAAGAGTAAAATAAACAAATCATTTTACAATTTATTAAAAAATTAATTCATATGCATTTCTACACAAATTATGGCCCTCAATTCTTTAAAACTTTATTCCAGATACTTATTTTATCGTGCAGTTGAATATGACACACAGTTTACAAACACACATAAAACACAATATTCACTATAAACAATGAAAGAAATGCTATAAATCTACAGGGCCGAAAGTGCATGTGGTTGAAGAAACAAGTATTTACGCCCATCCTATTGCAAAAAAGACAGACTGCATTACCTCATCCAGAGAGACTGATTAAATATATTAAAACAAGAGCAGCATTTCTGTGTTATTGCCCTGTGAGAGAGTTTGATTAATTAGCATATTTGCTTTCTCATTTAGAGGCATTGAGAAATCCTCCGAAACATCATTTTCCAAGCGCCCAAAAATCTGCTGTGACAATGTCTTTTCTCCGCCGAGAATTTCACAGTGCGAGAACAATGAAGCCGAAATGTCTAAGTTATAATTATACCTAAGATGACAGATGACAGTTAAAAACTTAATTGAGAATAAAAATCTCCTTTGACGGAGTTGCGTGTGTGCTGGAGAGAGAGAGAGAGAGAGAGAGAGAGAGGGATCTCTCCTTTAGAATGGTAATTACTCTGCCATTTATTATTCGATCAGCTCACGCAATTAAACGGGTGTGTGGAGGACACAGCTGATAATAAAGAGAAGGGAAAGAGAATGCTAATTAACCTCAGGGATGGCTGCTCCTCACGACTGCTGCCAGCCTCGTTAGCTTCTCTCTGTACCTCCTGGTGGTGCCGTGACCCGGTCGGTCGGGTCCGAGCTTCCACCCGGGCATCTCCTCTGCACGTGGTTGCGACGGTCTGTAAACGTGATGAAGTTTATTGATGATACTGAAGGACGAGGATATGTATTATTCAGAAGCTGTTGTATATATTCATGATCGCAGCCACGCCCGTTCACTGCTCTGTTTCGGTATGGTGGGCGTTCAAGGTCACAGCCTAACAACAGTTACACTTGTATCACAATTTGAAGTTTATATGTTCATATGATAAACTGTAAGGAAAATGATTGAAACAGTGTTTATATACTTAAATAACATAAGAAGTTTTACGTGCAGATACTGTATCATCACCACAGGGTGCTCAGTCTCTTGTTCTATGTGACTATTTTTATGAAGTTGTGCAAAACAAATCATAATAAAATGGATGTTTTAAAAAAACAGTAATTGATGTGGGGTCTCTTTAAAGTGTTTTGAGTGATTTTTAGTATTGCTATGTCTCATATGTGACCCTGGACAACAATACCAGTCGTATGGGTAAATTTTTCGAAATTGAGATTTTTAATATGAGCTTTCTATTGATGTATGAGTTACTAAGGATACTGACGTTTATAACTCTGGAATCTGAGGGTGTAAAAAAATCGAAACATTGGCAAAATAGCCTTTCAAGTTGTCCATCAGAGGCGCTGTAGTAGGCCATCCACTCACAAAATAAAGTTTTTATATATTTAAGGTAGGACATTTACAAAATATCTTCATGGAACATGATTTTTTGCAGTAAAAGAAAAATATATATAATTATGTCCCATACAATGTATTTTTGTCTTTACTAAAAATGTTCCCATTGCTACTTCAGGTTTTGTGATTTATGGTCACATATGTGAACATGATGTTTTAGGCCCGGTAGTAGGATGGATAAACCATGGGGGGACAGATATATAATCATAGTGCATTGCATACATTCTTTTTAAATTCCTGAAATTTAGAGCATAACTTAATATGTAATACAAATAAGAATAATTTAATATTAAATCACCTAAATTGTCTTCTAAATGTTTTTTGAGGGGCACCCAAAAGATTTAGGGGGGACGTGCCCCCCTCCCAGTCACTGTGATGTTTTTACTTATTTTATGTCCGGCCATTTAATGATCACTCATGGCCATAGCAATATAACAGCTCTGCAATGAAAAGCAACATGAAAGTTTCAGGATCTGAAGTATGAGCAATGACAATAGGGATGTTTAAACTGAAGAAGTTTGGAATAAATCTTTGGGCTGCATAATAGGAAACAGTCATTCTCTGTAAAAGTGCTTCAAGAATGTATAAGACCCTCTGTGTCAATCACATTCATAACAATTCTTTTACCCAAATTTCTCTTCTTTTAACACACAGTGGGACACCTGACACATTGGGACAAAGCAGGCGGACCTTTTGAAAATGGTCAGAAGTAAGAGTGGAATTATAAGATTACATCCATATGCTTTCAAAAGACATTCTGAATTGATTATAAGGAAAGAAATCTCTGACTGGTTGCCACACATCGATTCTGACAGCATTTTGGAGTAATTTCGCACACATGTGTCCCTTCGCTATGAACCACAACGTCTTGATGGATAAATCTGCTTTCCAAGCTCAGTGGTAAGAGCATTGCGTTAACAACACAAGGTTGTGGGTTCGATCCCAGGGGATTGCAAATACCTATGTAAAATGTATAGGATAAAGCAATGTGAGTCGCTTTGGATAAAAGCGTCTGGCAAATGCATAAATGTAAAATGTAAACCAGTCAAAAGCAAAATGTAAAAATATCACTATGATACTTCATATGAATTAGCCACCTTGTAAAATTGTTGCAGAGATTGTGTTGTGGTCATTTGAATACATTTATTTGTAAGTAGGGCTAAACATTTCTCTTTAACAGGCTTCTTTTAGACAGTCCGCATTCAGTGATACACTGTACTGCGGTGGTTTCCATCCATGCACTTCAAAGTGTCACAAATGTATTAAACGATATGTTAAAATGCAGCCGTGCTGTATTTGCCACGAGGTTTAAAGAAGTCGGGTCCAGGCGGATGGCACATCTTTCAGAGAACACGCAATCAGCACATGTCGTCATTTTAAAGTAATTCTACAGTAGGCCCCTATCTGCTGTTTTTTATACATCACACCTCCACCAAAGGCACTTGAGCCGGAGCCGAGAGTCAAAGCCATCATTCTGAGCTAGTGGCCTCTTCTGATGGAGAGAAATTTACATTTAGTTGAAAACTTTGCACTCGAGAGAGGCGAGGAAAGGAAGAAAAATCCAATCTGCGGTAATAGTAGCTGTAGTTTGGTTTGGCGGCACATTATTTGCATTCCTCAGGTACGGAGCTCTCCTCCGGCGACGCAGTAACGATTCACAAATCACTGTCGCCACGCCAGTCAAGGGCTGCGCTCCGCTCAATAGACCATTGTACCTGCGAGTGTAATTGGTGAAGGCTTGACAGAGCCGCGAGTCGTAACAAAGATCTCTCGCTTTAGGGCTGAGGGATGATTTTCATAATGTTAGCGCTAAATGAGCTCGGAGGTCTCGGGGTCCTGGCACTGAGTGACACGGGACCGGTGTCACGCACACGCGTACAAAGACAAGAGCAAAACACGCGCGTTCCCGCCGTCAGCCGGAACACGCACCGCTGTCAATTATAGATTCTGATATGATGTCAACACCACTTTAAACACCAATTTGAACAACTTTATGACACGGGAAAGGCAGAAGTCTCCCCCAATTATTTGTCTCTCGCGCAAACATCTTGACAAATGAAGACGAAACATCAAACGCGTTTCACGGTAGTGATTTTACAGATTTGTTATTTGAAGAGGAGCCTGGTTACGATATAGAAATAATTGCTTTTGAATAAGTCATACATTGAGAATTGACGTCACAAAAATTTTCGTGAAGGATGTGAAACAATGAAAAAACGTGAAATCCATTTCATAAATATGATGTTATCCGGGCAGAAGGTTACACTTATACGTGTGAATCCTATTAGACAACAGAAAATAAAGATTATTAGGTGTATAATGATGAGATTTAAAAAAAATATGCACGGTATATCGAAATATCGCAAAGCGCTTACCGCAATTGCAATAACTGGATCTTTTAAAAGTGTCTGAAAGTTACATATAGACAACTTGTATGATGTAAACAAAGCTTATACAACGCAGGCCCAACGTCCTGATTCCGTTTTTTTTACACATTGGTTGAACAAAACACATATAACAGAAGATTTTTAACCTAACAAAAATGTCAACCGAATACCAATTCTAATTATGCATGTGAGATTTAAAAAATAAATAAAACTGAAACCTGAACTGCTTCTTGCGAAGTGGTCTTGTCAAAGTTTTATGTTGATGCAGATACCAGAGAGACATTATTACATTATCTTGTGTGTAAGATAATGTAAAATAAATCATGTAAAATATATGTTGGTTATGTAATTTATATAATTTTTCATTTTTAAATATAGCCATGGTATTATTTAGCCTTCTATCGCAAATCACATTTTTCGTCTAGCCTATATAGCGAAGCCCTAATTGATATGAATGAGAAAATTGTACAAATCCTTTCTACACCCGTGTGATCATCCACTAAAATTCACAAGCTTTGAAGAGTTTTTTGTCATTAAAAACAAAGAAATTGCAATGCCGCATATATTTCTCGAGGCGGCCGCAGTGGACAGATGTGATAACATCATTATAACCCCGTACAGACTGCATGATGTTTAGCTCAGTGTGACCGATTCACTGGCTCACAATCAAAAGCAAACGGGTGTAAATCACAGCGAGTGGGGTCACACGTGGTACGGGTCAGAGTTTGAGAGTCTTGAATGTGTGTTCAGGGCGTCTGGTCTCATCCTCCACCGCAGAAGATCATTTGTCAGATGCGCTAATAGAAAGATTCAGCACTTTCTCCCTCCGCTTCCACTCTTTCTCTCTGAATAAATGATGCCTGAAATTTTTATTCTTTTTATAATGGAATTGCAATGGCCTTCGCTGCAAATCTAGTGGAAATTTTTGCATAAGAAGAGAGAAAAATTAAATGTTAACCACGTTTTAATGTGATTAAAGCTGACAGAGACATTATTTCAGCTAATCACTCAGTGCTGACAAGCTCTATCGGGCCGTTCCGCCGGTGGTGGTTTCCATCACGCGCTGCTTTACCGTGGAGCGTGCATGCGCTTTCTGTCAAATTGTTTGACATTACCGGAAACCATAAACATATCAATGTCATAAATCAATTAAACATGATCTACATTCATGTGCAATGTATGTTTTATATTCTGAGGACAGTACAGATGAGTTCATGTGAACATGTCCTTATAGCGTTTCTGTTGATATATCAAACCGGTTTATCACCGCCATCGCCTAAAGAATAACAACATTAGTGGAGTCAGGATGAAAGATCCACATTTACGACCTAAAGAGTGTGTGTGTGTGTTTTCATTCGCTAGAGATGGCCCTGGGCTTAAGCTTTGATCTCTGTAAATGTCATAGATGGGCAGAAAAGAAGAAAATGAGGAGAGGAGGTTAGTGTTGGTAAAAGAGAGAGAGAGAGAGAGAGAGAGAGAGAGGTAACAAGGCTTTAGTGCTTCATTTAGACAGAGCAAGTCAATGTTCATACATGCTACAATATTTATGATCTAAATAGAAATCAACTACCAAGATGCTAATGACTTTATTTATGATTGGTTTGGATCAGAAATACATTATAAAAATATCATTTTCAAGAATAAACCTATAGGGATGTCATATGAGGGAGTTGATGATCATCACGTTGTCAAGCAGTCACTGACTTTATTCAATTATTATGTCAGTAAATAATAAAAAATGTTTAGTAATGACTCATATTTAGGATGATATTTGAGTATGGCTATTCAGTCATTACATTTGTGATGTGAGATACTGATATGATACTATACAGATACTATATATCGATGACTCTGGAAAGTATTTCTAAAAAAAAACTTTTAAAACATCTATCTATAATGGCTTTATCTAAACTTAATAGAAAACTAAATAGAACATATGGGGTTGTAGGTGTGGTTAGTACTCCTACTTAAGTCAACCTGACAGTAATCCTATGGACCGTAAACCACAATACTGACAATATCAATTTCTACTCCATCATTTCCTCCATACTATCTTCAGCATAAATAACCAGTCTAAAATAAAATAACAATCAAATTAGACTAGTCAATTAAGAATTAAATTAATTATAAAATTTGAACATAAATGTAACAAAAATGTCTAAAGAAACAGCTTTCGTTTATTATCAAACAATCCTATGCAATTAATCTGTTCTGACATTATTAACCCTAAACTCAGCCCAAAGTGTAACTTCACCTCTATCTCCAAACTAAACAGCACAAACATTTCCAGAGAATCGAACAACACAAAATTAGTACTTTTTTATGGTGGTTAAAGGCCCCTAATATAAAACTAGACGGACTTCAGTTCTTACCTCAACACTTACTCTTAAACTGCTTTCATTCTGTTCTTCATTAAATGAGAGATGACGGAGAGAGAGATGAGCTGATGGAGGAATGAGAAAGAGATGGAAACCTCAGCAGGACTCTTTTCATCCTCACAGCAGTGAACGACTGGAAATGACGCGGGCGCAGACGCTGAGTGCACCCTACACACACACACACACACACACACACGCACACACACACACAAACATACACACACACACACACATACAGTAGAAAGACTGCAGATGTCTCAGGAGGGTCTCTTCCAAGTGCAATGCCTTTTCTATCCCAGCCATAAATCTGAACATCATTGCTGAAGCTCAGTGTGAAACACAGCAGGTGTCTTTAAAGAAGTAAGATGTTTTATTGGTAAGACGTGATACAGGCTGTGAGTAAACACAGAGGTATTTGCTTTACAGATCTAATTTGAACAAAGCCCTGATCCTTAACATTGAACTCTGCAGTGTCACATAGAAACACCTTAGCAGCCATTTAAAACACCTAAAAACAACCTTTCGACCACCATAGATATATACTGTATAAAACTAGATGCCACAATCAGGTGTGCTCCAGACACATGTCCGCCATCTTGGAAACAGTCCACTGACGTCACTCACAGTTTGCAAGAATGGCCCAACACTGTGCAGTCATGGCTGTGAAAACCACGGGAATTTAAATTCTAAAAATGGGATAACTTTTTGTTGTTGTCATGTGTTAATGTTTGCGCAACAATAAATATGTTTTTATAACACAGTCAGCTTGCTTTTGCACCCTTGCACCGTTCCAATATGGTGGACGACCTACATATAGCGGTCCATAGAAACAGATACTAATGCACCATCTAGTTTTTATATCTATGAAGACCACCCACAACACTGTAGCATCAACGTAGCAACACCCTAGCAACCACTCAGAAATCCGAATTCCTTGTCTATCATGAAATCAAATGATGTCATAAAGGTTCTCTCTCTCTCTTTCTCTTGCCCTCAATGTACGTCTGTGTATACACCGCAAGCATGCTGTGTGATGTGATCAAACTATTATTAAAGCGCTATGTCTACACTACAAGCATCCATTAAACATCTCACGTAACTGCTGCGATCTTGAAATCAGTGACATAAAAATGTACCAGGTAACATTCAGCTCTCGAAACAAGCGACGCATCATCATCATCATACGAGAGCGAATCCCTAACAGTTTGGGCCAAAAGTGATCTGCACATAGAAAAAAACCCAAAGAAACCCTTCAAGAGCGTGTACCTCTTAAAAAAAATACTGTACTCAGAGATGCCATGATGTCACAGCACCGCAAAGGAAGAGAGAGAGAGATACGGGGGATGTGAGGGGGGGTCTCAGATCATCAAGATGTGACAATTGTGACAGGAGCCCAGAAAGTGTAGCTGCTCCCAACGTCACGTGCATTTCTCCGTCTCCGGCTCGGCCCGCAGCTGACAGCTTAATGTGAGCCACATGCAATATTTATTCCCATCCACTGTCAGACTGTCTAGCTGTCCACAGGAGTACAAAGAATGTCACTTATTAGAATAAAAGCAGGGGAACCGGCGGTAATCAAGGACATATGTACATCAGCCGCAGCCTGGTCCTCACGAGAGCTCTCACCTCATCTCTCTCTCCTCTCTGTCTCTGGTAACTAGCTCTCAGGAGCCCTTTGCGGCCGTACTAAATT